>CM076573.1:602819611-602916359 GCA_034641835.2 Pinus albicaulis | reverse complement strand
TTGCACAGGATCCAAGCAGTAAATGGTTTTAGTTGTTTTGGATGTGATATGGTTGATTGGGTGACACCTTTCCAGGCCAATACCGTCTATTTCACGTTGATTTTGGTGGTTAAACCCCGGGAGTAGATTGCGCACGAAAATGCTTTAGGACTGTTAGATCTGGGGGAGCCAAATCGATAATGGAGGATAAGCACAATGGGAGGAGATGCGCGGTGGCGGGGGATGTGTTGACTGGAAAAATTTTCCAGCCAATAGTAGGGGATCTCCTCGGTAAAATTTCCCACTTAGACCTTAAACTGTTTGGAATAGGGATCCTGTCCGGGGTGTGGGTCTCGCTACTGCTTAAGTCACCTTCCCTTCAGTCTCAAAAGAACTCGATCGAACCTGTGGACACACACTTATTCACATGATACAAGATACATGGTTGATGCATTAAACACATATATAACACTATGCGTAGTGAGACAAATAATAAAGCGTACACGCTGAAGGAGGCGTTGTTAACAACACATCTTTGGGGTTATGCTTGTAGGCTATTCTGACCACAAAAGAAACAATTCTTTATGGTGAGATGCCCCTTTAATTCCTGAAAGATAAAACAAAATGCTAATAAACAAAGTCATTAACATCCATTAATAAAGCGAATAACTGAACATCATTAACACAAGTACAGGAAACCATAATTCATAAATGATGCCATTAAGAGTGCGATTTCATTAATCAAAATATGTTTGAAACTGTATAGAAATACTCATAGTGTTCACACAGCAAAACACATCATTCCAAAAGGAGTTTCAACAAGTATTTGTATTCATATGCAAAAAGAGAATTGTCTTTCAATACAATGTTGTATCTCTTGATTCCCAAAAAATAATCCCTTTACATTTTCCCCGGAGGGGGTTTTATAGATCAAAACTTTCCCTTTGGGCTTCCCGACTCTTCGCCTGCCCGCCTGTTGAGTTGCCTTGCGACCTAGGAGGAAACTACGACCTGCGACCTAGCTAGTGAGTGCGACCTACGACCTGGCTGGGCGGTGCGACCTGTGACCTGCCTCTAAGTGCTACTGACGACATACTGCTATTGGGTTATGAAGATGAGCACACAATTGAGAGGTCAGGGGCATCAATCTGCTTTCCTTTGAGGAATTCTTGCCAGGTTTGATACTCTGCTGCTATGGGAGAAACCAGAGGGACCTCCTCTTTCAACTGATGCATGCACTCCAAAGCGTTTGGGACTAGAGTTTCTTTCTTCTGTGAGATCAGGTTTGAAAGAGAGGTGAGCTTGGTGTAAATCCATACTGGCGTGACAAGAAACTGGCCCAGGTTTTCTCGTGACGCTGCAAGATCGGGAGTGGCAGCAACTTGCCTAATGGGCTGCAGAAATGAGTGGATATCTTGATCTAACTGAGCCAAGTTTTTTGCCTCGTCTAGTGCCCCCAGCGAAGGGATGTGGTGAAGGATGTGCATCGAGTCGATTTCATTGATCAGGTGTTCGTATGCAGCCATTACTTTGTCTAAATCCTTGGATAGCTTATCCTTGGACTGCATTTTCATCTAGATTTGGATTTTGGCGTCTTGTATATGAATCCAATCCTTCTTTGGAAAATGCTTAGGGGCCTGAGGGTATCGTGCTATCCAGTCCATCATTCGATCCAAGGCAGTCGAGGCCTCCTTCAGCTGCTCGTGCTTCTGCTTAGTCTCTGCTTGCACTCTTACCAATGGGGCGACTATTTTTTTTATGGTGAACATTTCCCCATACACTTGCCTCATGGTTGCCTCTAATGTGTCGAAATCCTTTAGAATGGCAAGCGAAACTTCATTGACAGAGGAAGCCTTGTTTTGGTGTTGTTGAATCTCCTCTCTCAATGTCGCCCTTTCCTATTCCGCCCTTTTTTCCTGTCACTCTACTTCTTGTAGTCTGTTTTGTAGAGAAATGATCTCTCTACTCATTCTAGTCACATTTTCTTCTGCGGTCGTAGCGAAAGCTGTTCCAGCCGATGCTATCATCACGAGATTAGTCCTAGTATCAAGGACTATGTCTTTTCCAGTTGCGACTATGGATGCAGCGGAAGGATTTTGCGCCAGGCATCTTCTCTTCTCCTACCGGATTTTTAAAGATAACTGATCGAATGTGAGCCTGGTGAGGTTCAATACCTCCTCCTCTTGCCATTGGGGGGAGCTGACATCGGAGAGCGCGGATCTTGTACCACCCAGAGGTACCTCAAGGGGAGATACCTCGATGTCCTCCAGCATTTCATCCTCTTCTTGTTTCTTCTTCTTTTCCTTCTCTTCCCTTTGTCGGCGTTCGGCTTCTGCCTTCTCATGTTCTTTCCTCTGCCTGACCTCTGCTTCTGCCGTTGCTTCTAATTCAGCCTTCCTTTTCCCCTCAGCTGCTGCGGCTTGCTCAGCTTCCACTTTGTCTAGCTCTTTCTTGAGTTCCTGTTCTGCTGCAGCCTCCACCTCTTTTTTCTCTTTTTCCTTCTTGGCCTCCTCGGCCTACTTATTCTTATGTTCTGCCCTTAGGCTCTTATCGCGCTTATCCTCGTCCTCTATCATTTTCTTTTCTCTCTCTTGATGGGCTTTGGCCTCTATTTCTTTCTGTTGGGTAGAGGTACTTTGCCCTGTACTGGGCCGAGGCTTCTTAGCTAGAGAGGAAGAAGCACCTCCTAATTCACGATTCCTTGCTTCCAAGGTTTGGTCATCTGGGTCTTCTTGGCCAGAGTCCGCCCCCGGAGCAAGTTTTTTATCTGCATTGTACCAGTTCCTTCTTTCATCCTCTCCCAGGCGTTTAGTATGCTGACAGTTCCATTTGAATTTAGCCTTCTTGCAATGTTCAGGAACTATCCTCTCTGGGTCGTATGTTTGGCATTCTAAAGCCCCAAAGTGATAAATTTTCATCTCTTCTCCTTCCGCCTCTACCTCTCTGAAGTATTTAACTATGTATGCGCCGATAGTGAGGGGTAGAGTAGGCCACGACTTCTTCTTACCTTTGGACAGTACCCTGGAAAAACCTGACGACATTTGGAAACAGACCTCCTGCATGAGCATTTTGTCTGTAACAAAACAAGGCATAGCATGTGGTGCCCTGAATGAGCCAAAGACTCGGATGAATGTATATTCTGCGAAAGGGAACCAATGCGCCACTTGTCCTAGCGTCTCCATGGCTCACCAAGAAATGCAAGGAGCATCTTGGCCAAATAATTTTCTGTATAGAGCGGGGATGAACACTTGGGAGATCGACTCTATGTCCTGTTTATACCTGGATTCCCAAAACACCTTGGTTTGTAGATGAATTGCACGGGTCTGTTTGGGATCCCAATTATGTACCCATCCCTCGAAGTGCAACCTCAAATAGATGGCATCCAATAAATGCGAGGCCATATAGAATTCAAAAGGCATTCCTTCATCTGGTACTAATGCCGAGGATAAATTTGTATGCATGGAGGTCATCAATATGCCAGCCCAGTTGAAATGTGTGTCATGCACTGTGACGTACTCCATGAGATTTTCCCATGTGCCATTGAAGGTAGTGGCATCTGGGTGCCTGTACAGTCTGCAAAGCATGGCAACCACTAATTTATATACCTTCCTGAGGCTCGCCACTGGGTATTCCTAGTCTTTCTTGACCTTAAACTTCTCGGGCTCCTCCCACCATTGCCTTATAGTGTCAACTACAGGAACTGCATGAGCAATGGCCCATTCTTCTATGAAATCTTCTTCCCGCTCCAGAAAAGATTAATAAACATGGGCGTCTGAGCCTTTTAGCGTTGGGAAAGCTTTGCCTTCACTATCTCTGATCATGAAATTCTTGGGATTTGTTTTCTGTATGATCCAATCCATCATCTCTGGGCATGGGAATATTTCCGAATGAGCACCTGCGAGATGGAGCTTGGAACTTTTAACCTTTAAGTATATCTCCTGATCGGGGAGGTCTTCTGGGAATTCCATTTTGGCGAACTCTTGGTACACTTGGTACCATCGCATGTTGTCCCCTTTGGAAAATGTACAAAGGGTATCTTTGTATATAGGAGGTGGGGAAATTGGCATGTCCATCTTTGTATCTTCCACTGCCAAGTGCTTGTCTTTCTTCCGGGACACTGGGGGTCCCATATCGCTGGAATCTCAGAGGAAAGGTATGCACTCCAAGTCTGCTTCAAATTCACCTGTCATATTCATGAAAGAATACCAAGATAAGAAGGACGCCATGATGATACAAGAACAATTACAGTTTATCAATTACTTCAACTAGGACACAGGCTGAACTGAATAAGTGGCCTACTGGGTCGCGGGATTGGAGGTTGTAAGAAAATGGCCAAGGTGTGACCTTTCGACTTTGCGACTAGGTCGCAGGGTCGCAGGGTCGCGAATTGCGAGAAAATGATGAAGATGCGACCTTGCGACCTTGTGACTGGGTCACTGGGTCGCAGGGTCACAAATTGCAAGAAAATGCATAAAAGCAACCTTGCGACCTTGCAACTGGGTCGCTGGGTCGTAGGGTCACAAATTGCGGGAAAATGCAGAAATGCGACCTTGCGACCTTGCGAATGGGTCGCGAGGGTTGCTAGGTCGCAAGTTGCGGAAAAATGGAAGGATGCAACCTTGCGACCTTGCGACTAGGTCGCGAGGTCGCGGGGTCGCAAGTTTCGAGAAAACAGAGAGAATGTGATCTTGCGACCTGGTGACCAGGTCGCGGGGTCGCGAGTCGCACTAGGGCTTGTCGGGGTTTTGGGCGCGCATGGCGTGGATGTTAAGAATTTACTGGAGAAATAATAAATTTACCGAGAGGAATAATAATCATGAAAAAGAACCAGCAACAAATCATAAACATTAACACAAATATTTTAGCGGGAAAACCCCAAACTCCAGGGAAAAACCCAACCAATGAAATTTCATTAAACATTGGCCAAAACCCTTGCCAATCCGGCCAAGTGAGCCTTCACCACTCACCTCCAGGCCTACCTTACAATGAAGTATTCCCAGCCTTTTATAGGTTCCATTACATGCAATACCATGGGCTGAAAACCATGGGTGCACAATACCATGTGCCCCAAAACCACTACTATTTACCCTAGTCAACATTGACTTTATCCCGAGTCAATTTTACCTAACAATTCCCCCCTTAAACTTGACTTGGGGATTATTGACTAAATCTAGCCAAACCTGCTAGATGAGACAACCCCACTCACTCTAGCTCTTCCCCCCTCAAATTTTTACCCAGGGTAATTGTTAACTTGACATCCCCCCTATCACCTAGGTCTAACCCAGACTTTACCAGTGATTACCTAGGGGTACACATGCCATACCAGGTCTTACAACAGTATGCCCATTTACATGTAAAATTAACTCCATTATAATATATATTTTTGTTTCATTGTTGTTGTCTTTGTACATATGAAATCAATGTCCATATAAAAAGAACCCATCTACCGGATTACATGGGTCACCAACTTCTGTAACCGCCAGTCTTCTAGGAGTTCTCTTCAAATACATGGTTCATCAATTAATTAATCCACGTGCAAACATCCTCTCATGTTTGAATTTCTCGGACCAACTTCTTATCACTGCTAGTAGCGATATCTGAGCTGGCAGCACCATTGTTCTCTTTATCCATTGAGAAACCCTCCATGTAATTCCCCATGGAATCAATCAATTGGATATTTCCTATTTCCTAGAAACACCATGCTCTGTATGGCCAGATCTGCAAAAGGGTGCATTTATTTCTCCATTCACAGGCCAATAAAACCCTTGGCTACAAAAGCGTCCCTCTGAAGCCAAATATGGCTCTGATACCATTTGTTAAGAATTTACTGGAGAAATAATAAATTTACTGAGAGGAATAATAAAAATGAAAAAGAACCAGCAACAAATCATAAACATTAACACAAATATTTTACCGGGAAAACCCCAAACTCCGGGGAAAAACCCAACCAATGAAATTTCATTAAACATTGGCCAAAACCCTTGCCAATCCGGCCAAGTGAGCCTTCACCACTCACCTCTAGGCCTACCTTACAATGAAGTATTCCCAGCCTTTTATAGGTTCCATTACATGCAATACCATGGGCTGAAAACCATGGGTGCACAATACCATGTGCCCCAAAACCACTACTATTTACCCTAGTCAACATTGACTTTATCCCGAGTCAATTTTACCTAACAGTGGAGTTGTTTTTCCCTTTAACTGGAAAAATAAAAGGCTAAATGGGTCCAGGCAGAGTCAAGGAGTAGCTTTTGAAGCAGGGTATAAGCCATGGGATGCTGGATAAGAAACTATGAGGAGTTGAGTAAGTGTGGTGAAAACTGGAAACAGAAGGAAACCCTAAGCAAGAAATGAAAACAATGGCTGAGGTAAATGTCAATTTAAAGGCTGAGGAATGTAGGGATTTGGCAAGAATAATCAAAAAGGAAACAACAGGAGGAAAAACAAAAACTTACCTGGGAAAATCACACTCCAGTCGACCTGTCAGAGCCGTTTTTTCTATCCGCTGCCTATGCAAAATGCGACCTAGAGACCTCCAATATATAAAAAGGTCGCACGTGTGGGCCATTAATGAGGTCGCAAGATTGCATATTGAGGTGGTGCGAGGGGAATACGACGTCGCGACCTTGCAACCTGGCGACCTCAGGGTCGCGGGGTCGCAAGGTCGCGGGGTCACGGTTTTCCACAGATTTTAGGATTTGCGACTCAGTGACTTAGTCTTCCTGACTCTTTACTTAACTTTTCTTTGTGCTCAAGGGGCTCCAAAAAAATTTAAAGTGGGGGTTTTTTTTGTAGGGTGTTGTAGAGGCTACAACAAATGGCGATTCACTGGTCGAAATCAGAGTCTCTGTCGATTGTTAGCCTTGGAGGGGGGAGGGAGGGGCCTTTACTAGCTGTTCCCTTTACCTTAAGGTCAACACTACCTTGCCTTTGCACCATGCGGGGTTTCTTAGCCTGCTGGCTTGTTCGCGTGATGCTTAACCAAATTTCATATCTTCAGGTCTCCGGACCGAAAGGGTTGGAGAACTCCAGGCGGCTATGGGGTTCGGTACGATTATTTTGTCATCATCGTGTTGCTCCACTACTGGCAAACCTCTCGGTCCCAACGGAGTCACTGCCTAGGAATCGCGAATGTTGCTCCACTGCCAGCGAGCCTGTTTAGTACCCCGACGGAGTCGTGACATCACCTCTCTGCGCAGGAAGCCTTTGTCAATCCTTTACCCTTTATTAGTGTGCTATTTCACTTATTTTGAATGTGCTTGAGGCACTTATTTAGATGTGCTCGTGGCACTTATTTGAGATGGGAAATTTTTTTTCCTGGGCGGATGAGGGATCCCGACTTATTTTACTTGCAGAGACGTTACTCCTGGTCTGGTATGAGGACTTTGGTTTTTCCAGGATTCCCTGACGTAGCATGGAGTACCTCTGTTCCCTTCTGATCTAGTTACCACTGCATCACACTTTCTTTTGCAGACACCCTCTCAAATTTGCTAGGTGGGCTCCCCGCTTGATGGCTTGAGCTAGATCATGTGTTGCCTTTAGGTGCCGGTAACAAGTAAGCTTTTACCACCTTCGTTTTTATCAGGAAAAGGCCTTCCATCAGCATAGAACCTGTTGCAGTGTGCCAATTGCATGGCTCTGACAAGACCTTCCGTTTTTTAAAATTAATTAATTTTTTTTTTTTTTTTTTTTTTTTTTTAACAAATAGGAACGAAAACGGAAATTATGATACAAGGATAAGATAGCCCTCTAAGGGCTACTAAGTGAAGTAATTTTTGAGGTCATGCCCGTTTATCGGGAGGACCTCGACTCTTCCCTCAAGAGTTTGCAGTCTAAACGTGTGGGAACCTAATTTCTCTTTAACTTGGAGAGGACCTGTCCACAGTGCTTGGAACTTGGAATGTTTTCCCTTTTCTTCATGAGCTTTATCCCACTTCAAGACTAGGTCTCCTACCTCTGTTGAAAATGCAACAAGATTATGGAGCTTAGTGAAAAGAAGTCACCTTCACTAAGTGGGCCCGCAGGCTATTTTGGCGCAAAGTCTATTTTTAGACTATGTCTATTTTTAGACTATGTCGATTTTTAGACATATGGATCATGGTCTATGAGTTTCAGGATGCTATTTATGGATGATTGGTTGAGTTGGTAAAAATAGATGGACCTCTATTTTTAGACATTGGGCGGAATCTATTTTTAGACTGCCGGGCTAAAAATAGAACAGTCAAATATTATTAACCCCTAATAATATTTAGACTATAAACATTATCTTATCCTCTTGGAGCACTTCAGTTTGATGCTTGGATGTGGCACATGCAGCTGACAGAAGGAAATACGCTTTTCCTAAGGGTTAGTTGAGCTATTGCATGGTTGACTTCAGTTAGAACTCATGTGGCAGAGTTTGGTGGAGTTGATGAGACAGTTGGTGGAGTTGTGTTCGGTTTAACTTAGTTTAACTAGTTGTATTTAGTCTAACTGACAAATACACTAGTGATGAGAGGTGTGAATTAATTATTAATTAACTCAATAATTATTAACTCATAATTCAACTAAAGAATACATCAGTTAACTGCAATGCATGGACAGTTCAGTGGAGACCAGTGTTAGAGGTGGGTGAAAGGGTGAGTCTACTATCAGTTGTGACTATGGCTGTGCATGAGATTTGCACACACATTGATTGAGATTGCCAATGAGGATTGCACAGTACAAGACAGGTGGATTCGAACTTGGATCTCATAATTATTCATCTTGGATTGTGCAGTAGAGGCAGACAGACTTGTAGAGGAGATTTGAACCTGTGACTTGTTCATCTTCCGTGCTAGTTTGTGTGTAGCATGTGAGATAGTGCTGAGAGCTGTGAGAGCTTTGTGCTATGTATTGTTACATGTTCTCTATCATTATAATATACAGATAGTTGGGGGTTTTCAGCTGTAAGCTTTCTCCATTACATACTGTGTTATATGTGTGCTTGATTATGTTTTAATGTGCGCATGCGACTGCTTCTATTTCCGCATATTGATGATCAATTGTAGAAGAGGTTATGTATTATGCATGAAGCTTAAATAGTGTGTAATCGGGATAATCTCGGTGAATAATTCAGCTATTATTCAAATTTATACATGGTATCAGAGCGAAATTGATCATCAGATCTATTACAGTGATTACAATTATTTCGGTAGACAGAGTCTGTAACGGGCCAGGTAGCCTCTGGATCCATCCTTTCTTTGAAAGGTGATATATCCAGTAAATGCCCTTACAGTCGATCTCTGTGCTAGAAATACTTTGTTCTCACAGATCCAGAAGTAGTTGAGTTTTGAGCTTGGAATTTGAATTTGCAGCAGAATTTTGAATTCGAAATTTGCAGCAGTTTTCTTGGTGCTAGAGTTGAAATGTCTTTCAACGGATTGCGACTGGAATATGCCCTTGAGGGCAGTTCGAATTATGTTTCATGGAAGGACCGGATGGAGGCGGTATTAGATGATAACAGGCTGAAGGAGTTCATAGAAGCTGAGATCCCAAAGCCTACTGATGCTGCTCAAGTTGAGGCTTGGCAAAAGAAGATGGAAAAATGTCGAAGGATTCTGTTGGAGGGCGTGAAGGATCACATTGTATCCAGCATGCATGGAAAAGCTTCTCCATACTTGATGTGGAAAGCGTTGACAGATTTATTCCAAAGCAAGAGCGACCAGAGGAAGTTGGCACTCAAGGATAAACTCAGACACATAAAGATGGAGAAAGGCGACAGTATGCCCAAGTACCTCACAAAGTTCATCCAATGCAGGGATGAGCTGGGAAGTGTGGGGGTGACTGTCGATGATGAGGAATTGGTGAGCTTGGCTCTCCTTGGTCTTTCGAAGAGTTGGCATGCCTATTAGGATTCTGTCAATGGTCGGGAGAAATTGCCAGGATGGGAGCGACTTTGGTCGGATCTTGTGCAAGAGGAGATAAGGCGGAGTACCAGGGACGGATCTTCATCAAAGGCATCTGATGAAGAAAATTGTGCTTTGGCTGCCAAATCAAAGAAGGGGAAGAGAAATAAAGCTTCTCATTCTGGTGCGAAAGGCAAGAAGCAGGACATGTCCAAGGTGAAGTGTTTTCACTGTCACCAACACGGACAATATGCCACAAATTGTCCGCAGAAGAAGAAAAATAAGCATGCTGCTGGATCTGCAGTGGGAAAGGCCTTAGCCTCGCAGTTTGAGCTGGATTTTTCACTGATCTCATGCTTGGTCTCAAGTGTGATGGGATTAGTATGGTTCTTGGACAATGGTGCATCTTTTCACATGACTACAGATCGAGATCTGTTTTCGGATCTAGATGAGAAAGATCTTGGAGTGCACATCGAGATGGGCGATGATGGTAGATATAGTGCAACTGGTATCGGTATCATTTCCTTTGAGAGGGAGTCTGGTAAACCCTTCGTATTGAAGGAAGTGATGCATGTTCCAGGATTGAAGAAGAATCTGATCTCTGTGGTGATGTTAGAAGACAAGGGGTATGATGTTGTCTTCAGCGAGGGAAAGTCTTTCCTGCGCAGTAAGAAAACTGGAGAAACCCGGAAGATAAGGGTTCGAGTCAAGAACCTTTATCAGTTGTAAGTGGATATTTGTGTAGCAATGGCATGCAAGGCAGAAGGAGTGGTGCGTCGGGATGATGGCGAGTTGTGGCACCGAAGATTGGGCCACCTTCACCATGGAGCTTTGAAGATACTGCAGCAGATTTCTACTGGGCTTCCTAAGGGCATTCTTGCGCAGTCAAATCAGTGCAAGGGGTGTACCTTGGGAAAATTTGTGAAAGCCACCTTTTACGAGAAGGATATTCGCGCCACGACAATCCTTGAGAGAATTCACAGAGACGTGTGTGGACCTTTCTCAGTAGCTTCGACAGCAAAGCACAGGTACTATGTGATATTTTTTGATGATTTTTCTCGGAAGTGCTGGATCTTCTTCATGCAGAAGAAGAGAGAGACATACTCAAAGTTCTGTGAGTTCAAGGAGCTGGTTGAGAAGGAATCGGGGAAGCATGTGAAGGCACTTATGAGCGACAATGGTAGTGAATTCATCTCTGCTGAATTCAAGGACTTTTGCAGCGCAGAAGGAATTCGGAGAGAGCTCATAGCACCTCATAACCCACAGCAGAACGGGGTTGCTGAGCGGAAGAACAGAACGATCGTGGGTGTTGCACGGGTGATGTTGCATGATCAGATCCTACCCCTTCACTTGTGGGCGGAGGCATGCAATACTGCAGTATATGTGCAGAACCGTTGTCCTCACAAGATACTTGGCATGAGTACACCCAAGGAGGTGTTTTCTAGCAAGAGGCTTGATATTTTCCACTTGAGGATTTTTGGTTCACCTGTCTACATGCATGTGATGAAGGATGCCAGGAAGATGCTGGAGCCGACCGCAGAGGTTGGGATATTTGTGGGGTACACTGATACGCCCCACAACTATCGTGTGTATTTTCCAGACATTCGCAAGACTGTTGTGCGATGGGATATCAAATTTCAGGACGAGAAAGCCATGCAGTGTTCGCTTGAGAGGGAGCCACACTTGCATGCAGATGAGGAGCTATTAGTTCATAAGGATGAGCTTCAGGATGTGGATCAGCCACAAGAGGAAGTTCATGGAGTGGAAGAGACCACTCATGCAGCTGTCGCTGGAGGGCGCAAGCGCACTCGGAAGATTGAGCGGCCCGGCTCGAGATGCGCAAGAAGGTTGTGGGACCTGCAGCTGCGGGCGCGGACGGAGACGGTCAGGACTGACCACATTGGATACATGGCCTGTGCAGTATTAAGTCATAACGAACCATCCTCTGCCTCTTAAGGCTGTGGAAGGATAAGTGCACTGGTCTAGATGCCATGGTCGAACCAGACTTTAACGCACGACAGGAAACGATTGCATGGCGTTATTCAAATTGACCCGGAAGGAAATCGGTGGTGGGTTCGAGATGGATCTACAAAGTGAAGCGAGGGTGGGCAGCGGGAGTGTGGAGAAGTACAAGGCAAGATTTTTTTCCCGAGGCTTCTCACAGATAGAGGGGATCGATTATGAGGAGACCTTTGCACCTGTCGCAAGGTACTATTCCATACGGACGATCCTAGCTCTCTCAGCACAGATGGGGTGGCACATTCATCAAATGGATGTGAAGACTGCGTTCCTCAACGGATTCATTGAGGAGGAGGTGTACATAGAGTAGCCCAAAAGTTTCGAGATCTTCAACAGTGAGTTGCATGTCTGCAGACTCAAGAGAGCACTGTATGGGTTGAAACAAGCACCTCATGCTTGGTAAACATGGATAGACAGTTATTTCACCGGACTTGGATTCTCCAAGAGTGAGGCGGATCCTAACCTATACCAGATTGTGGTGGAGGGGAAGTTGCTGATCATTGTACTTTATGTAGATGATCTGATTTTGACGGTTGATGAGTTGTTGATACTTTCATGCAAGGAGGATATTGCTAGAGAGTTTGAGATGAAGGACTTGGGCCTCCTTCATTATTTCCTGGGATTGGAAATTTGGCAGCGCAGTGGTGGATTGTTTGTTTCTTAGGGTAAGTATGCCCGGGAGATACTGGAGAAGTTCAACATGCATGACTGCAAGCCTGTTGATACTCCTCTTCTGGAGGTTGGAGGAAGGAGGATGCTACTTCAGCGGAGGTAGTGGATGCCACTGTTTATCGACAGTTGGTGGGGTCGCTTATGTATCTGGTCAATACACGACCCGATATATGCTATGCTGTTAACCAACTTTCACAAGTTATGATTAAGCCTACCAAGCTCTTCTGGAAGGCAAGCAAGCATGTATTGTGTTATCTTAGAGGCACATCGGGATATGGACTGTGGTACAGACAGGAGGATGAGGTGAAGCTATGTGGCTTCACAGATGCAGATTGGGCAGGGATCCCAACGGACAGAAAGAGCACATCTGGAGGGATCTTCAGTATCGGGTCGACAGTAATTTCTTGGTACAGCAAGAAGCAGAGATCCGTGGCACTCAGTTCAGCAGAGGCTGAGTATATGGCAGCAAGCTTGGCTGCATGTGAGGCCATATGGATGAGGAAGATCCTGGTCGGGTTGTTCGAGTCACACTTGGAGCCTACTGTGATTTATTGTGATAACCAGAGTTGCATTAAACTCTCGGCTAATCCAGTATTTCATGATAGATCCAAACACATCGACATCAGGTACCATCATATCAAAGATTGTGTGCAGTGGAGAATCATGTTACTTTCATATATTCCCACGGAGGATCAGGATGCTGACATCTTGACGAAGGCGCTCACCAGGAGAAAATTTGAATTCCACAGAGGCAGGATAGGGGTTGCGGATAATCCATATCTTGTTGAGAGGGAGTGTTGAAAATGCAACAAGATGATGGAGCTTAGTGAAATGAAGTCGCCTTCACTAAGTGGGCCCGCAGGCTATTTTTGGCGCAAAGTCTATTTTTAGACTATGTCTATTTTTAGACATATGGATCATGGTCTATGAGTTGCGGGATGCTATTTATGGATGATTGGTCAAGTTGGTAAAAATATATGGACCTCTATTTTTAGACATTGGGCGAAGTCTATTTTTAGACTGCCAGTCTAAAAATAGATCAGTAAAATATTATTAGCCCTTAATAATATTTAGACTATAAACATTATCTTATCCTCTTGGAGCACTTGAGTTTGATGCTTGGATGTGGCACATGCAGGTGACAGAAGGAAATACGCTTTTCCTAAGGGTTAGTTGAGCTATTGCATGGTTGACTTCAGTTAGAACTCATGTGGCAGAGTTTGGTGGAGTTGATGAGACAGTTGGTGGAGTTGTGTTCGGTTTAACTTAGTTGAACTAGTTGTATTTAGTCTAACTGATAAATATACTAGTGATGAGTGGTGTGAATTAATTATTAATTAATTCACTAATTATTAACTCATAAATCAACTAAATAATACATCAGTTAACTGCAGTGCATGGACATTTCAGTGGAGACCAGTGTTAGAGGTGGGTGAAAGGGTGAGTCTACTATCAGTTGTGACTATGGTTGTGCATGATATTTGCACACACATTGATTGAGATTGCCAATGAGGATTGCGCAGTACAAGCTAGTGGGATTCGAACTTGGATCTCATCATTATTCATCTTGGATTGCGCAGTAGAGGCAGGCAGACTTGTGGAGGAGATTTGAACTTGTGACTTGTTCATCTCAGAGCTAGTTTTGTGTGTAGCATGTGAGATAGTGCTGAGAGCTGTGAGGAGCTTTGTGCTATGTATTGTTACATGTTCTCTATCATTATAATATATAGATATTTGGGGGTTTTCAGCTGTAAGCTTTCCCCATTACATACTGTGTTATATGTGTGCTTGATTATGTTTTAATGTGCGCATGTGACTACTTCTATTTCCGCATATTGATGATCAATTGTAGAAGAGGTTATGTATTATGAATGAAGCTTAAATAGTGTGTAATCAGGATAATGTCGGTGAATAATTTATCTATTATTCAAATTTCTACAACCTCAAAGTTTTTATTCCCTGCGGATTTTCTATCAAACCATCTCTTGATTCAGCTTTGGTGGATAGCGAAATTTTCCCGGGATTTTTGTCTTTCTTCCTCCAACTTCAGTAGGGTATCGATCTAAGTCTGCAAGGTGGGGCATGGGGTACCATGACATTCTTGGGATAGCTGAAGGTCAGGGAGAGATAAATGGGGAGGAAGAACAACTTATTTTCCATACATGAGAAAATACGGAGAGGTGCCTAGGGAGGACTTGGGCGTGACACGGTCGGCCCAAAGTGCGTTGTGAAGGGCGTTGTGCCAGTTGCGCTGGTGGGACAGCAGGGTCTTCTTAATTATGCGAATAAGATTTTTATTGGTTGACTCAGCTAACCCATTTCCTTGAAGATAATAATTTGCAGAATGTTTAAGAACAATACCGTTTTCCAGAGCAAAATCATACAATTTGAAAGATGAAAATTAAGTTTCATTATCAAAAACCAAGGAAGTTGGAACGCCAAACCCGATGATGATGGAATGAGTGACGAATTCTATTACCTCTTGATCATTGATTTGGCGTAAAGGTGCTGCTTCGACCCACCTGGTGAAATAATCGGTAGCAGTAAGAATGTATCGGTGTTTC
This sequence comes from Pinus albicaulis, assembly GCA_034641835.2. Classification (NCBI taxonomy): domain Eukaryota; kingdom Viridiplantae; phylum Streptophyta; class Pinopsida; order Pinales; family Pinaceae; genus Pinus; species Pinus albicaulis. The sequence continues at coordinate 602,901,259 of CM076573.1, read as the reverse complement.
TTGGAAGAGTGAGGTATGATTTTGCCAATCACGTCCAAACCCCCTTGTTGAAAAGTTTCTTCCACCGATACTGATAGTAAAGGGGTGGCTGGCCGCGCTTCCCTGTTTGCAAATTTCTGGCACTGAATGCACTTCCAGACATATGCATGCGCATCTCTGAAAAGGGTTGGCCAATAGTATCCTGCGTGCATTATCTTATGGGTGGTGGTATCGCCTGCAAAATGACCTCTAGCTGGTCCGTCGTGCAACTCGGTCAATATTTTCTACGCTTCATCATGTTCCAAACAACGTAGCATGACTCCATCGTAATGTTTCTTGAAAATATTACCCTGGATTAGCTGGTAAGATGCAGCCTTGAGTCTTATCGCGCGTTTCTGTCGGGCAGTTAGAGTAGGGTCCAGGATGCCCTGGGCTAAGTATCCTAAAATGTCAGAGTACCAAGAAGGGCTTCTCTGCTGAGGCACGTGGTCACTCTGATACATGTTGATTTCCTATTCCCAACACTCTTCTTCAACTCCATGTGAACTTGCAGCCTCTGCAGCCATTTGGCACAATCCTTGTCCTTTAATGGTGTGTGCTAGTTTAAACTCTAAATCATACTCTTGCAGGCACGCAACCCAGTTGCCTCGCCTCTCACTCAGCTCTTGCTGTACAAACAGCAAGCGGACAGCTCGGTGGGGGATGAAAACCGTGACATGGTTTTTCAAGATGTAGGGCCTGAAATGCTTGACTGCTTTGTAAACCTCATAGGCTTGCTTTTCGATTTTAGGGTAGTTCAGTTCATCTCCTTGTAAACCAGTACTCATGAAGGAAATAGGTCGTTCATCATTGTTGTCGTCTTTCTGCATGAGGACAGCTGCAAGTGATGAATCTGAAGCGAACGTATACAAGATAAAGCCTCTGCTAAAATCTGGACTTTGGAGGGATGGCGCTTCAGCTATAACCTGCTTGATTTTTTCGAAGGACTCCTTCTCTGGTAGATTCCATTTGAACACCACATTATTTTTTATCATCCCCTGCAAAGGCCTGACTATCAGGGAAAAATCCAATATGAATTTATGGACAAAATTGATTTTCCCCAGGAAATATTGCATTGCTTTCTTACTGGTCGGGGGGGGAATTTGGGCAATGGCTTTCGCCTGCTCTGGATCTACAACAATGCCTTGCTTAGTCATAATGTGGCCCAGCAAATTTCCTTCCGCCACAGTGAAAACACTCTTCTTCAGGTTAAGTGAAATCCCGTACTTCCTGCACCTCTCGAATATTTGCTTGAGGTGGCGTAAATGATCACCCCGGTGTTTTGAAAATATAGTGAAGTCATCCAAATAGACTACCACACTCTTCCCTATCAGACCACGGAAAGCTATATCCATGGCTTGTTGGAAAGTTTCCCCCGCGTTTATCAATCCAAAAGGCATGCGCCTGAAATCGAACATTCCCCATTTGGTCCGAAAGGTAGTTTTCAATCTGTCCGGCTTAGATACCAACACCTGGTTGTAACCATAGAACCCATCCAATAAGGAGAAAATCTTGGATCCAGACAAAGCTTGCAATATTTGTTCCATAGGTGGCACCGGGTAGTTGTCTTTATTTCAGGCCCGATTTAAATTCCAGAAATCCACACAAAAGAGGATCTCACCAGAATTCTTCCATACCGGGACCAAATTTGACACCCATGTTGAGTGACGAACTTTGAAGATGATGCATGCATCCAAAAGCTTCTTAAGTTCTTTCAGAATCATCGGTTCCAAAGTAGGATGCACTTTTCTGAGCTTCTTTTGGAACGGTTTCATGCCTTCCTTCATGGTTATCACGTGCTGAATATTCCAAGTATCGTACGTACGTAAATCATCATACGTCCAGGAAAATATGTCTCGATACTTCTAAAATAGTTGGGTGAAGGCATGCGTCTCTTCGTCAGTACAGTCTCTTCCAAGGTTAATGAACTTCGGGTTCTCATCCGATCCCAAGTTCACTTGCCGATGTGCCAAGATGGAACTTTGTACTTTGGTATTTGGGGGGCCGTGGAATCGGCTCTGCAGATCGAAGAGATTTTCAAGTGACATTATCCCCTTGGGCATGGGGTTCTCCTTGCGTTTTTCATGCTCTTCCCGCAAATCTTGGTCGTGATCTGCCTCATCAATCGCCGTGTCTTTGAATACTTCAGTGTTGATCATAAATTCCAATATCTATTGATCATCATCAAAAACGTGTAAATTAGTAATATTATCTGGCATGGAGGGTCGATATATAAATTCAATAGAAAAGCCATCCCTCAAAGGGGTAAATCTAGCAGCAGCATTAGCCAGAGTATTAGCTGCTGCATTGTGCATTCTAAGAACAGATTTTATCCGAAACGCATCGAAAGCAGAGATAAGACGCCATACCTCTTGTTGATAATCTTTTAAATGAGGAGACAAACAATGAATGGTATTGCGTACCTGCTGAGTAATGATCTCAGAGTCTCCAATGACTTGTAAGCACCTTACCTTTAAATCCAATGCCTTCTTGAGTCCGACGATTAGAGTTTCAAATTCAGCAGTGTTGTTGGTGCACTGGAACTCAAGCCGACACGAAATCAAGAATTTGTTCTTTTGAGGATCCAACAAGATGCAGCCCGCGCCAGCTCCGTCATGGGTTTTGGAACCGTCATAGTACAGGTCCAAACGTCATTTTCTGGCTCCTTTGGGGTTGTAGGTTGGGGCAGGACTTCGATTTGGTGTGCGACGGGAGTGGCTTGGTCTTCTGCGACGAGTGTTAGTTCAGACTGGATTTCGGGGTCTACTGGAGACTGAGGAGGATGATAACATCCGAAAATGGCTTCCAAGAAGCACATGCCAAGCTCCTCCTGGGAAAAACTGATGGGTTCGTTAGTAGCATCCAAATCAGTCACAATATATTTCATATATGGTTTGCTTTCAACTCTGATTTAGTTATTCTGGCCCTTGTACGGAAGCCACAGGTGGGACCAGTCGGTGGCAAAATATCCTTGCAGCTTGCTGGACCAGTCTTTGCTAAGTAATAGGCCGTAGCCTTCCAGAATTTCAACAACCACAATTTCAATACATTGGTGGACTCTAGAATCAGACGAGAGGCGGATGATGACGTTATTCAGTTCTCCTACAGCTGGCACCTGCGATCTTTCAAGTTGAATGATCCTCGCGTCATTTTTCTCCGGTCAGATGTTCAACTTATTACAAATAGATAGGGGCATGACGTTTGTGGATGCGCCGAAATCAACTAGACAGTTATGGATGTTGAAGTTAAAAATCTCAAAGATAACAGGAAGGGAGGAGTAGATCCCTTGGAGTTTGCATTGATGGCGTTCACAATAGACTGAACACTTGGACTGGCTTGTGCGGATGTATTTCTCACAGGATTAGTAGTTGAGGTATTGGCAAAGGCTTTAAGAATGAGTTCTCGTTGGTTTGTGATGCGGGCAAGCTCGTAGAGGGAGATGTTAGCCCTGGTTTTCTTCATGTCCTCTACAATGTTATAAGCAGAATCTGATTGAGGACAGGGCTCGGTAGCGATTTTGGGGGACCCCACAGGGAGCTTACTCTTTTGATTTGCTCGGGTGTTGTTATTGGTGAGCTTCTCAGGGGCAGCTTGTTTTTCATTCCCCGGGGGGAGGATTTTCCTTAAGAAAGCCCTTTTCTTCTCCTCAAAGGATGGTTTGGGGACCGGTCCTTTGCTCCTAAGGCCGTAGTTTCTTACGGGTTGGGCCTTAGGATTGTCTTCCATGTTGATATCAGTGACGGTAAGATTGTTGTCCCCGTGGATAATATCAAATGCAAGAACCGAGGACCCTAGTTCTTCATCCAAAGGCAAATCCTCATCGTGGTCGGAAGCATCATCCTCCCCTGCATCCCCTGGGGTTTAATCGTCCAGAAGCTGATTTACCACTGCCGTCATGCTGCCAATCCATTGTGGGCATGTTTTTTCAGAGTGGGTAGCTTGATGGAAAGAACAGAAGTTATCTTTTCCTATTTCTTCCATGTTGAGAATAGTGTTCGGGTTAGACGAAGGTCGACTGGTGTTGGGGTTGCTCTTTCTGAAAAAGGGCTTAGGTTCCTTGGTGTTAGTCGTGGATTCTATACCCTTCCTCTTTAGGTCGAAGACTTCATTTGTCAATAGCTTGAGGGTCTCTGCTATACTCTCGAATTTGAAAGCATCCTTATCCTTATCTGTGGTTTTGTTTGTGGAGGACTGACCCTTTTTCGTGATTGGTTTGTGGTCATCTCTCCCCTTGTGATCGATGGCTCTTATAGAAAGCATGTCTCTTTCTACAGCGAGGGCGACTGCATAGTTTTATGCAAGGGTGGGCCGAACTTCGCGTTTTACGAAGACGACGATATCCCTGGGGAGAGCTTTTGTATAATATTCTATGGTAATCGAGTCGTCCAACGCCAGGTTGGGGGGAAATTTTGCAGTATGGTGGCAAAGCGTTGATTGAAGTCTCTAACCTTCTCTTTCTTATGGCACTTGATGGTACTTAACTCCGTGAGGAGCATGGAAGGGGTTTTGTCTTCTGAAAATTTCTGCAGGAATGCGCGACGGAAATGGTCCCATGACGTAATGGAGGCACTTGGGAGGGAGCAGTACCAGGTGGCCGCTTTGTTTTCAAGAGTATGTGGAAACAGGCAGCAAGCAACGTCATCTGTTTGAACCCTCATGATTTGCAGGGAGAGATAGAAGCTACTTATATGATCCTCAACCAAGGTGCCTTTCTCGGGATCAAACTTGGGGAGATGCTTCTCAGGGTGCCTAGGCAGGTCGTGGAGGGGGCCCAAAATATCTAATGGGGACTGGGCCATCCAGGCAAGTGGTTGCACTCTCCTAGCCTATTGGTGGTGCCTGATCTCAGGCTCAGATTCACTCCCCGTACCTAACACCGATGCTTCTCCCTCATGGCGAGAGTGTTCATCTTGATATCTCTCATGGTTGGCCATGTCTCTGAGATATCCCCAATTGTGGACAGGTGGCCTATTTGGGTTTGTGCGCCAGTGGTTGGCACAGTGTCCTTGGCCACGACCTCTATCTCCTCTACCTCCAGTCCCGCGGCCTCTATTCCCCTCACCTTCATTCCTGCGGGTTCTATTTCCCTTGCCTTCGTATCGGCGGGCTCTATTCCCCTCACCTTAATTTCTGCAGGCTCTATTTCCCTCGCCTTCGTTCCCTCAGCCTCTATCTCCATCACTTCCCCTAGGAGGGGGGAGTGCCTGGTTGTTGTTTGGTTGGGCTCAGTTGGGCTGAGGGTCAGGGAAAGGTTCAGTTGTACAAAATTCCTCCTCTTAGCCCCCTTGGAGCGCGAGAATCAGTTCGTCACCCTGAACAGCGGTGGTGAGGTCTTCAACCATGAGATTCACTAACTGGGGTATGGTACTCACCAGGGCACCATTACGAGTGATGTTTTCAGCCGGGGTCCTGATATGGGTCAAGAAACTCATGATTGGGGCATATCGCAAATCCCTGATGAGATTGCGAGCAGCTGGGTGCAAGGTTCTCAACTGCTCTTTGGTAATTTCATAATATGGAACCTCCTCCCCTGGAATATCTTCCAATGGGGGATGCATAATATCATCGTTTATGACCTCCCCATGGGGAGTTTGTGATGGAATGTTGGTTGTATGCTAGGAGGATTCCATCGGCCCTCCTTCTAGTGCCAATTTTGTTGACGGGAAAAATTGTCCGGCCAATATTAGGGGATCTCCGCGGTAAAACGTCCCAATTAGACCTTGAACCGTTTGGAATAGGGATCCCATCCGGGGTGTGGGTCCGGTTATCGCTTAAGTCACCTTCCCTTCGATCTTAAAAGAACTCGATCGAACCTGCAAACACACACTTATTCACATGTACAAGATACATGGTTGTTGCATTAAACACGTATATAACACTATGTCATGAGATAAATAATAAAGCATACATGCCGAAGGAGGCGTTGTTAACAACACATGTTTGGGGTTATGCTTGTAGGCTATTCTGACCACAAAATAAACGGTTCTTTATGGCGAGATGCCCCTTTACTTCCTGAAATATCAAACGAAATGCTAATAAACAAAGTCATTAACATCCATTAAGAAAGCGAATAACTGAACATCATTAACACAAGTACAGGAAACGATAATGCATAAATGATGCCATTAAGAGTGCAGTTTCATTAATAAAAATATGTTTGAAACCGTATAGAAATAATCATAGTGTTTGCACAGCAAAACACATCATTCCAAAAGGATTTTCAACAAGTATCTGTATTCATATGCAAAAAGAGAATTGTATTTCAATACAATGTTGTATCTCTTGAGTCCCAAAAAAGAAGCCCTTTACATTTTCCCCAGAGGGGGTTTTATAGATCAAAACTTGCCCTTTGGGCTTCCTGACTCTTCGTCTGCCTGCCTGTTGAGTTGCCTTGCGACCTGGGAGGAAACTGTGACCTGTGACCTGGCTGGTGAGTGCGACCTGCGACCTGGCTGGGCGGTGCAACCTGCGACCTGCCTCTAAGTGCTACCGGTGACCTACTGCTACTGGGTTATGAAGATGAGCACGCAATTGAGAGGTTAGGGGAATCAATCTACTTTCCTTTGAGGAAGTCCTGCCAGGTCTGATACTTTGCTGCTATGGGAGAAACCAGAGGGACCTCCTCTTTCAACCAATGCATGTACTCCAAAGCGTTTGGGACTAGAGTTTCTTTCTTCTGTGAGATCAGGTTTGAAAGAGAGGCAAGCTTGGTGTAAATCCATACTAGCATGACAAGAAACTGGCCCAGGTTTTCTCATGACCCTGCAAGATCGGGAGTGGTAGCAGCTTGCCTAATGGGCTGCAGAAATGACTGGATCTCTTGATCTAACTGAGCCCAGTTTTTTTCCTCACCTAGTGCCCCCAGCGAAGGGACGTGGTGAAGGATGTGCATCGAGTCGATGCTGCTGATCAGGTGTTCGTATGCAACCATTACTTTGTCTAAATCCTTGGATAGCTTATCCTTGGACTGCATTTTCATCCGTATTTGGACTTTGGCGTCTTGCATATGAATCCAATCCTTCTTTGGCAAGTTCTTAGGGGCCTGAGTGTACCGTGCTATCCAGTCCATCATTCGATCCAAGGCAGTCAAGGCCTCCTTCAGCTGCTCGTGCTTCTGCTTAGTCTCCACTTGCGCTCTTACCAATGGGGCGACTGTTTGTTTTATGGTGAACATTTCCCCATACACTTGCCTCATGGTCGCCTCTAATGTGTCGAACTCCTTTAGAATGGCAAGCGGAACTTCATTGACAGGGGAATCCTTGTTTTGGAGTTGTTGAATCTCCTCTCTCAATGCTGCCCTTTCCCGTTCCGCCCTTTTTTCCTGCCACTCTGCTTCTTGTAGTATTTTTTGTAGAGAAATGATCTCTCTACTCATTCTGGTAACATTTTCTTCCGTGGCCGCAGCGAAAGCTGTGCCAGCCAATGTTATAATCACGGGATTAGTCCTAGTATCAAGGACTATGTTTTTTCCGGTTGCGACTATGGATGCGGCAGAAGGATTTTGCACCAGGAATCCTCTCTTCTCCTGCCGAATTTTGAAAGAGAACTGATCGAATGTGAGCCTGGTGAGGTCGAATACCTCTTCCTCTTTCCCCTAGGGGGAACTGACATCGGAGAGCGCAACTCTTTTACCGCCCAGAGGTACCTCAAGGGGAGATACCTTGATGTCCTCTAGCATTTTATCCTCTTCTTGTTTCTTCTTCTTTTCCTCCTCTTCCCTTTGTCAACATTCGGCTTCTGCCTTCTCATGTTATTTCCTTTTCCTGAGCTCTGCTTCTACCACAGCTTCTGATTCAGCCTTCATTTTCTGCTCAGCTGCTGCGGCTTGCTTAGCTTCCACTTTTTCTAGCTCTTTCTTGAGTTCCTGTTCTACTGCAGCCTCCGCCACTTTTTTCTATTTTTCCTTCTTGGCCTCCTCGGCCTGCTTCTTCTTCTATTCTTCCCTTAGGCTCTTCTTTCGCTTATCCTCATCCTCTTTAATTTTCTTTTCTCTCTCTTGCTGGGCTTTGGCCTCTATTTATTTCTGTTGGGTAGACATATTTTTCCCTGTACTGGTCCGAGGCTTCTTAGCTAGAGAGGAAGAAGCACCTCCTAATTCACGACTCCTTGCTTCCAAGGTTTGGTCATCCGGGTCTTCTTGGCCAAAGTCCGCCCCTAGAGAAAGTTGTCTATCTGCATTGTACCAGTTCCTTCTTTCATCCTCTCCCGGGCGTTCAATATGTTGACAGTTCCATTTGAATTTAGCCTTCTTGCAATGTTCAAGAACTATCCTCTCCAGGTCGTATGTTTAGTATTCTAAAGCCCCAAAGTGATAAATTTTCATCTCTTCTCCTTCCGCCTCTACCTCTCTGAAGTCTTTAACTGTGTATGCACCGATAGTGAGGGGTAGAGCAGGCCACGGCTTCTTCTTACCTTTGGATAGTACCCTGGAAAAACTTGACGACATTTGGAAACAGACCTCCTGCATGAGCATTTTGTCTGTAACAAAACGAGGCATAGCATGTGGTGCCCTAAATGAGCCAAAGACTCGGATGAATGTATATTCAGCAAAAGGGAACCAATGCACCACTTGTCCTAGCATCTCCATGGCTCGCCAAGACATGCAAGGAGCGTCTTGGCCAAATAATTTTCTGCATAGAGCGGGGATGAACACTTGGGAGATCGGTTCTATGTCTTGTTTATACCTGGATTCCCAAAACACCTTGGTTTGTAGATGAATTTCACGGGTCTGTTTGGGATCCCAATTATGTTCCAATCCCTCGCAGTGCAACCTCAAATAGATGGCATCCAATAAATGAGAGGCCATATAGAATTCAAAAGGCATTCCTTCATCTGGTACTAATGTTGAGGATAAATTTTTATGCATGGAGGTCATCAATATGCCAGCCCAGTTGAAATGGGTGCCATGCACTGTGACGTACTCCATGAGAGTTGCCCATGTGTCGTTGAAGGTACTGGCATTTGGGTGCCGGTACAGTCTGCAAAGCATGGCAGCCACTAATTTATATACCTTCCTGAGGCTCGCCACTGGGTATTCCTGGTCTTTCTTGACCTTAAACTTCTCGGGCTCCTCCCACCATTGCCTTATAGTGTCAACTACAGGAACTACATGAGCAATGGCCCATTCTTCTGTGAAATCTTCTTCCCGCTCTGGAAAAGAGTAATAAACATGGGCGTCTGAGCCTTTTAGTGTTGCGAAATCTTTACCTTCGCTATCTCTGATCACGAAATTCTTGGGATCTGTTTTCTGTATGATCCAATCCATCATCTCTAGGCATGGGAATATTTCCAGATGAGCACCTGCGAGATGGAGCTTGGACCTTTTAACCTTTAAGTATATCTCCCGATTAGGGAGGTCTTCTAAGGATTCCATTTTGGCGAACTCTTGGTACACTTGGTACCATCGCATGTTGTCCCCTTTGGAAAATGTACAAAGGGCATCTCTGTATATCGAGGGTGGGGACATTGGCATGTCCATATCTATATCTTCCACTGCCAAGTGCTTGTCTTTCTTTCGGGACACTGGGGGTCCCATATCGCTGGAATCTGAGAGGACAGGTATGCACTCCAAGTCTGCTTCAAATTCACCTGTCATATTCATGAAAGAATCCCAAGATAACAAGGATTCCATGATGATACAAGAACAATTACATTTTATCAATTACTTCAACTGGGACACAGGAAGAACTGAATAAGTGGCCTACTAGGTCGCGGGGTCGCAGGTTGTAAGAAAATGGCCAAGGTGCGACCTTGCGACCTTGCGACTAGGTCGCAGGGTCGCGGGGTCGTGAATTGCGATAAAATGACGAAGATGCGACCTTGCGACCTTGCGACTGGGTCGCTGGGTCGCAAGGTCGCAAATTGCTGGAAAATGCAGAAATGCGACCTTGCGACCTTACGACTGGGTCGCGAGGGTCTCTTGGTCGCAAGTTGTGGAAAAATTGAAGGATGCGACCTTGCGACCTTGCGACTAGGTCACGGGGTGCGGGGTCGCAAGTTTCGAGAAAACTGAGAGAATACAACCTTGCGACCTGGCGACTAGGTCGTGGGGTCGCGAGTCGCACTAGGGCTTGCTGGGGTTTTGGGCGTGCATGGCGTGGAGTTGTCTTTTCCCTTTAACTGGAAAAATACAAGGCTAAATGGGTCTAGGCAGAGTCAAGGGGTAGCTTTTGAAGCAGGGTATAAGCCATGGGAGGCTGGATAAGAAACTATGAGGAGTTGAGTAAGTGTGGTGAAAACTGGAAATAGAAGGAAACCCTAAGCAAGAAATGAAAACAATGGCTGAGGTAAATGTCAATTTAAAGGCTAACGAATGCATGGATTTGGAAAGAATAATAAAAAAGGAAACAACAGGAGGAAAAATGGCAACTAACCCAGGAAAATCGCGCTCCAGTCGACCTGTCAGAGCCATTTTTTCTATCCGCTGCCTATGCAAAATGCGACCTAGTGACCTCCAATATATAAAAAGGTCGCACGTGCGGGCCATTAATGAGGTCACAAGGTCACATATTGAGGTGGTGCGAGGGGAATGCGACCTCGCGACCTCAAGGTCGCGGGGTCACAAGGTCGTGGTGTCGCGGTTTTCCACAGATTTTAGGATTTGCGACTCAGCAACTTAGTCTTCCTGACTCTTTACTTAAATTTTCTTTGTGCTCAAGGGGCTCCAAAAAATTTTAAAGTGGGGGGTTTTTTTGGAGGGTGTTGTAGAGGCTACAACAGGATGTTGGAGTACAGGTGGCATGCAACGATTGGTCGGTGAGAGGAAAGTGGAAGGTGGGACCAATAGTGGATGTCAGCGGCTTTGTCGCGTTGCAAAAAGGTTGATCGGGTGGAGTTAGCGAGAGCCGTTAGATTGGTCAAGATCTACGACGGAGATCGTATGAAGGGATAAGTGGAGCAGGGGTGAAAATAAGTGGAAAAGGGGTTTAAGGATAGCGGGAGGTCATGGGCCTCAGATCATATGAGGAAGAGGAGTGGAAGGAAGAAACGATGATTTAGGGTAAGTGAAAAAATGGATGAGATGGAGGGATTTTGGAGGAAATAAATGAAGGTGAGATGGTGGAAGAGGGGCATGAAAACAGTCTTCCTATGATAAAAGCAGGGCTAATTGAAGGATTTTGATGAAGTTTTCAGTGGAGTGATTCTTGAAGATAATGAACATAGTGAGGTTTCAAGAACTCTCAGATTTTTTACAAAAAATTGTTTCTTGAAAACTGAAAGACTATTTTAGCCATCATGAGGTATAACAGAATTTATAGATGGCTAACACTCATCATCTTTTTCCACCTTTGGTCCACGCGTCCATGGTTTATTTTTTAGCTTCTTTGTGGGTTTCTCTTCCTTGACCCCTAAAGAGTCAGAATCTCCATCCTCCACAAAATGATTTTCTTGAAAAAAATCCTCATAGGTCTTCTCATGTTTCCGCAGGACCTCCACTAGAATAATCTTTACTAGCCCGTGATGGTAGAGGTTTTCCTCTATGTGGGTAAACCTCTCCTTTGCGGCTGAGGAAATATTGATCAACGAAATTTTTAAATAATATGGAAAATTTAAAGGTTTGTCTGAGAATTGTCCAAGGAGCCTGATATGAAACAGGAAAGCAAGGCCAAACCGGCCTTCACATGTAACATATTTTTGTAGGAAAAATAGTAACTGACGGAACTTACACCTTAAGAATTCCTACAGAATCCCCTTACTCCAGTCAAGGTTTGAATGGTCCTTCTGCAGGAAATTTGTGCACATGTATTTGTTGAAGCGAAATTTTTTAAACCATCGCTCTCCATCTTGCAGTATCCCACACACCCTTGCCACCAGTTCTTATGTCAGCCTGAATTGGATGTTCCCCACTTGTGCTTTGTCCCCATTTAAGTTCAAGGAAAAATATTTGGTTACTTCAAAATTATGCCCACTGAACCTTTGAAAGAAAGGCAGCCATGTCACCTTTTCTATTCTCGCCTTGTTGCGAGGATCAGATTCTAACAGCGTGAGACTTTGAGGCTCGAATCTGACAGGGGCTCGAATCTTAGTCATGGTAGAGGATAAAAATGGACAGGAAGGGGAAAAATGGACAGGGAAATTACGGATAGACAAAATAGAGAAAATGTGGGTTGCGGAAATGTGGTTTGATACTTATGCAACAGTTCGACAACGAGAGGAAATCAATAGAAAATACAGTGATTTTTTCGACGGCAGGTCGTGATCACGATTGCTATCATGATCTAACCTGCATGATAAGTCTCGAAATTACAAACACTATCGGTTAAATGATAACAGGTCATGGGATTAATTTCATAGTGGCCCATGGCTGCAAAGGGTTACCATAGCCTTAGATATGCAAAAAATTAAAAATTAAGTGGCATTATACCTTTACCTCAAGAGCCTTATCACCGACTGTACGTTACCGCTTACCTCCAACAGTCCTATCCTTGATGACATAGCCTGATTTTGCAATGATAACCTATTACATCAAACATATAATCCATGAACTTAACCACATAATGACTTTTTAATACTTTATTACATGATTTTAATCTATGTTTTGTTTCATGATTTTTTTTTTCTCTTGTCTTTTCAGGAAATCCAAGTGTTGGTGTGTCTAATAATTATTCTGCATGAATTAAGAACTGGTTGTCAAATGCTCTGTAGAAATTAAAACTAAGACTGTTGAACATTCTGTATAAATAACTGTTAAATACTCTTTAGGAACTGAACTGCAACTAATGAATATTCTGTAGGAATTAATATAACTGTGAACATTCTATAGGAAGTCAAAACTGCAACTACTGAACATTCTGTAGGAATTGAAGGTGGATTTGTAGGAACCGCTCTCTCCACCCATTATGTACAGTCCATTGCACATGAATGAATGTGTCGATGTCGAATGTGCAATGGGATGATTGGATTAGTAGTCATTATGGTCAGTTGTTAACCAATGCGAGGTCCATCACTATTAATGAGAGTGAGGACCAAGGTACCCTGATGCATCTTATTAGGTGTGAATATATGAGTTGTTGTTGAACCCCCTGTAGGATCCAGTAGTAAATAAGCCATAATTATTCTCCATTACCACTGGTGAGATAGCCTATCATTGGGGCATACAAGCTTCAAGGCATCACAAGGCTCTAATCCTATACCCAAATAATTTGTTGATGTCGATGGGCCAGAATTGTTGGAAGAAAGCATTAAGAAATCCCACATCATTCCAACATGAGAAATCCATAGATTAACTGGAAAAACAAATTTATTAAAAGGATCCCAAGGGATCTACTAACATGTCTTTTTAACGAGCCGAGGGCAGTCCATGCTCGCCAGATTTCAATTTTAGAGAGTCTAAAATAGTGAAAAAGAAGACTCTAAGGGGTTACTTTTCCGTAAATAGTCCATTGGGCCCGTAAAAAGGGATAAACCTATACCCAATAGACATTCCTCTCATGGTTTATCAAGCACGAGGAGGAACAGAGTGAGCTCATTGCACTAGTAGGAAAATCAGGAAGAGATAGTGGAAGGAAGGATCCCTTCCCTTACCATCTCCAGCTCTTTCTTCTTCACAATTTCCTTCACAAATTCCTCCTTGAATTGGGGTTTTTGGTATAGCTTGAGTCTGTGCCTGTTCACCAAGAAGGTAAAATTCTCATCATCAATAGTTTTAATCCGAATAGATCCATTATTAAAAAATTTCTCAATTTCATAGGGTCCTAGCCAATGTGCGCTAAATTTCCCTTTAAAGTTTTTAAATTTAGAATCATACAATAATGCCCAGTCTCCCTCTTTGAACTGCTTATATTTTATGTATCTGTCATGCCATTTATCCTTTTGTTGTTGGATCAAGTTAGTATGCTAAAAATCATCCTGCCTAATCTCATGTAATTCGTTGAGCTGCAAGATTCTCTGTTGTTGTGCTTCATCGAAGTTCATACCCAATTCTGATGCCATTCTAAAGATTTTGAACTGAAATTCAATGGGCAGCAAAACTTGTTTTCCATACACTAGTTCATATGGAGAAAAGCCAGTGGTACCCCTCCATGTGATCTGGTAAGCCCACAAGGCCTCAAGAAGTCTGTCAGACCAATCCTTCTTATGTAATTGAACTGTTTTGGTAAGGATTGTTTCCAACACCTTGTTGGTTAATTCGACCTGGCCATTGTCCTGTGGATGATAAGGGGTGGACTTCCATTGGGTAATCTGATACTTTCACACAATTTCCTGCATAATATTAGACACAAACTGAGCACCCTGATCAGTAACTATTTCCCTAGGTACCCCAAATCTTACAAAAATATCAAAGAAAAGAAATTCTGCCACTACTTTTTCCGTGGCTCTAGGTAGTGCTTTTGCCTCCACCCACTTTGTCACATAATCAATACAAACTAAAATATACTTCTTACCTTTAGGTGGGGGGGGGGGGGGGGTGATGGGACCTACAAATTCAAGAGCCCACCTCTCGAATGGTTCTATGAGAACCTGTGGCTACAAAGGCATCTCATCTGATTGTACAATTTTCCCCATTCTTTGGTAACTATCACACTTTCGAACATACTCCTTTGCATCCTTGAAGAGGCTTGGCCATTAATCACCTGAACGGAGGATATTGTAAGTTTTCAGCTTATCTGCGAAGTGTCCTCCACATGGTTCATCATGGCAAGATATTAAGATGTCATAGATATCATCTTCTCTAAAACACCTGCGAATAATCAAATCAGCTCATGTGAAAAAATATCTCCCCTAATCCAAGAATAATCAACACTTTTCCTAATGATTCTCTTTTTCTGATTAGATGAAAAGTAAGGTGGAAACTTTCCTGTAGCAATATAATTGGCCATGTCTGCAAACAAATGTGTTTCAACAGAGATGGAAAACAAGTTTTCATCTAGAAATTTATCATTAACAGGAACATCCTCACCTGCATGAGTAAGCCTAGATAAGAAATCAACTACCAGATTTTATTTTCCTGGCCTATCCACTATCGTGATGTCAAATTCCCGCAGCAACAGCAACCACCTAGTAATTCTTCCATTAGTGATTGGTTTATTCATGAGATAACAAATAACAGAATGATTTGTGTGCACAAAAAATTCATAGCCCGTGATGTAATTTCTAAACTTATTAATAGCGTAAATTACAGCAAGGAACTCTTTTTCAGTCAATGTATAATTCAGTTCTACAGGAGTTAAATTTTTACTAACAAAATAGATAGCATGGGTGATAGGAGCCTCCTTTTGACCCAATACTGCTCCTATGGTTGAATCAGAGGCATTAGTGGAAATATGAAAAGGAAAATTCCAATTTGGGCCTCGTAAGACAAGTGCTGAAGAAATTTTTTCCTTGATTTTTTCAAATGCAGCTTGACATTCATCATTCCAATGAAATTCATATTCTTTAGTCAACAATTTAAATAATGGAGAGGCTACCTTTGTAAAATTTTCAACAAACCTCCTATAGTAGCATGCATGTCCAATAAAACTTCTAACTCCCTTTTTATTAGTTGGTGGGGGTAGTTTTACAATAACCTCAATATTTGTTGGATCAACCTTGATTCCTGCAGCAGAAACACGATGACCCAAAACATTATCTTTAGTCATAATCATAAATCATTTTTTATTACTTAATGAAAGATTAGTTTCTCTACATCTCTGTAAAAATATTTCAATATTAAGTAAAGATTCTTCAAAATTATCACCCATAAGTGTAAAATCATCCATATAAACTTTTACACAATCATGCAAAATATCAGAGAAAATAACAAGGACCGCCCACTGAAATGTGGCTGGTGCGTTGCATAGACCAAATGGTAAGACTTTGTATCAATAGGTACCCTGGGGACATGTAAATGTTGTCTTTTCCTGATCCTCTGGAGCTATCCTAATCTGATTATATCCACTGAATCCATATAGGAAGGAAAAGTATGTTTTTCCCTGCTAAAGTGTCTAGTACTTGGTCTATAAACGGTAAAGGGAAATGGTCCTTTAATGTAGCTTTGTTTAATTCCCTATAATATATGCACACTCGCCATTTACCATTTTTCTTGGGGACAATGACTAGGGGGGATACCCACTGGCTATCTAAAATAGGATAGATGAATCCTACATTTAACAACTTTTGTAATTCATCTTTTACAATTTCTCTTAAAGCAGGGTTCATCCTCCTTTGTGGTTGTCTTACGGGCCTAGCATTTTCTTATATATAAATGTGATGAATGCATGTGTTTGGGTGAATTCCTCTCATATCGGTATATTCCCATGCAAAAGTGTCTAAAAAATTTCTCAATGTTTATATTAATTTCTTTTCTTGTTAAGGAGTTAAGGCAGAATTAAAGTTTAAATATTTTTCAGGAAAAATTTATACTACCTTACTCCCCCATTCAGACATTGAATATGCATGAAATGCAGATAAGAGGGTTGAATGTAATTCAAAAGCTTAACTATGTTCATAAAAATCCTGCAGATCAGTAATGATATCTAAATTATGACTAGATTTTCCTTCTAAGTACTGCGGAAAATCAGGATTAGATATACAACAATTTATCAGATCTAATTCAGAATTTTCCTTAAGACTAATGGCTTGGGCCATTGTTAAAACTGGTAAGGTACCTTCCGAATCATGTTCTTCTTCCTCTTCTTCAACCCATTGTGTGTTTAATGATCTCAAGAGGGGTTTAGCAGGGGGGTACAAGTTAATGTGCTTTGTTTCAGCCCCATGAGTGATAGTCATGTTTCCAAATCTACACCCTATGTAGGCATCAACCGTAGCTAACCATGGTCTCCCCAAGATCAATGGGTGCCCTCCCTAGTTATTTTATGTTGAAGAACATAAAAAACTGCAGGATACTCCCAGGAATCTAATGAGATGGCAGTGTCTTCTAAAACATCCTCTGGATTTACCTTATACCTATCTGCTAATTCTAACATGGTAGGAGTGGGTAACAAGTCAAAGGATCCTATATGCAACAAAGTTTCCATAGTCATCATATTGAAGGCTGCACCTAAATCAATAAAAGTGTTCTTTATGGGATATCCATTGATAAAGGTGGTAACCACAAGGATTCCGGGATCCACATATTTTTCAGTAAAAAATCCGGTAGACATTAAACTTGCAAGCTTTCCACCTACTTGAATCGTTGAGGGTTCTTTATTTTGTCTCCCTAGTTTCTTGGTACATAGTTCCCTCACTATTTTAGCATATATTGGGATGTCCTTTATTGCTTGCAGCAATGGGATCTTGAATAACATGTTTCTTAGTTCGGATACAAGATCAAATTCGAGTTTTTTTGCTTTGATTTCCATTTCCAACCTCTCTGGAAAAGGAGGCTGGAATATATCAGATGAGGAAGGTTTTTGTGGCCACGAGGTAGATGATTTTACTGGTTCGGGTGTGGTTTCCTCTTCAGGCATCTCTAAGGTATATTCCTCTACAATCTCCTCAATTCTTTTGGATTGATTCACCACTCTTCCCGACCTAAGGTTGATTTCCTGCAGCTACACAGGTAATTCCTGCAACTATACAAGGAGCTCCTATAACACAAGAACAAGCATTTCCTAAAGAGACATAGGAAATTACTGTAAAACTGGGACAAAAACTTCCTGCCGCAGCTGGGATGCAATACAGTAGGTATGAAAAGTTGGATAAGTGACCAATCCAATGTTATGAGCAGATCAGACGGTTGTTTTGTTGGGGTTAGACACTAGTTGAGCAGGAATTTGCGTGGGATGAGGTTGATTGGGTGGAGCAGTCAATTGAAGTTGTTGTTGTGGTTGTATCATTTTTTGTGGTGTGGGTTGTGAATAAAAGTTTTGATGTGGGAAACTATGTGTAGTAGGATAAGAATAGTTCCCCTGCCAAGGTTGTTGAGGAGGCCAAGGCTGCCAGGGCATTGGAACATTCCACGTCTGATATTAAGCATAAGGAAATTGAAAATTTGACTGTGACATACCTGCAGGATGTGGCTGCCATGGTCTCTGAGATTCCATTGCATAAAGTGCATTGAAAACTCCTTGATTTGGTATGTATTCTGCCTTAATTTTAGGCAGAGAAGGACATTGATCAATGGAATTCTCAGCCTCACAAATTTGACATACCTCAACATTATCAACAGGGCATTCCCTTAGAGCATGTTTCTTCCTAAATTTGGAGCAGAACACCACCAAGGCTTCTCCAATTCATCATGTTTCTCCTGTTTCTTCTTAGCCTGCAAAACATCCAATTGTGAAGATAAAGTGCTAAGAATATCAATTTTCAAATTTTCAAATAAAATACCCATTTGAGCTCTGGTTACTCTAGCTCCGGTAACTGATTTGAAAATCTTGGAAGAAGGATCTCTTGGTCCACCTGCAACCTTGGAGTTTCCTCTTGAATATATTCTACAAAGCTCACACACATCATCATAACTCAACTTCGATACATCACTTGCTCCCATTAGATTTAAGACCTCCATATATTCTAGTCTGATGGCCCTAAGCAAAATGGTCCTCTTGATCTCTTTGTCCAATTGATTCATCTTAGATCTCTGTAAATTGTATTGGAATATTTCCATAAAATCCTCGAGGCTCTCCCCTTCCTTCTTGGTCATGCCAAATATTCCTTCCCTGAGATCCATCGTTTTATAGTAATCCTGGTACTTTTTCAAAAACACCTTCTTCATGTCATCCCAAGTTGCAATGGAGTTTGATCCCAACCCCATAAACCACCTGAGAGATGCATATTTCAATGTAGCAGGAAACAATTTCAGCTTTTGAGCATTGGAAGAATAGTGATAGCTCTTGTAGAGTACATCGAACTCAAATAAGAAGGCATCAAGGTCTTCACTAGAGGCACCACGAAAGTTAGGCAAGACTGAGGGAGGAATTTTTTTCATCTGAGTGGCTCCCCCAGTATCTCTGATAGGAAATTCAAATGTGACAAGTTTCTCCTCATTCTCATTAGTGCCTTCTAAATGAGCAATGTCAGTCCAAGAAAGAGTAGGACCTTGGAAGGCTACACATTCTTTAGAGTCAATGGTCTGAAAATCTGGTTCTTTGACAGGATTTACAAGGAATTCTTCTTCAGGATGACCACTGAGAAGAGATGTGTTCTTCATTATAAGGGGAGATTCAAGATGGGTAGCAATAGAAGATTCTCCAATGGAGGATTCTGTTGTAGAAAGGTCAACTTGCTCAGGACTACAGACCTCCTGTTCAGATTCCTCCTTCTTTGTTGCCTTGTTTCTTACAGATTTCCTTGTTCTTTCTAGTGTATTAGTAAATGGAGTGGTGCTCACACCACCACGAAAAATATAGAAAACATTGGACCCTATTCATCTAGTATTCAAACAAAATAAAAATAAAAACTTACCAAACAATCAGGACATGACTTTGGCGAGTGTCTAACCTCTTGGGTGCATAGGCTTTGCCTTGCATCTTTTCACTTCGACTCCCCCAGTCCTGAAAAGAAAACAAAATCAAAAAAATAAAACTAAAATGCTTTCAGTATCATCCCTTAGCACCTTGTTACAGAGTAATTTTTCACCGTCCCTATACTCCCCGTTCCTTGACCCTAGAGGACCCATACAGTGAACCTTGTGTACTTTCCAAGCATGGAATAGATACCATTGAACCACACTTTGTCTAAAAAATCATCTCCCTTTTCAAATTTTCTGGAAGATCCCTATAAAAACCTAGTTTTCAAGGTCGATGCTTTCTCTCAGTGCCTGACCCGCGCCGATAGCAGAGATTTGCACTAAGACCCGTGCCGATCGATGATCTGTCTTAATGTTGGATCCGCGCTGATCTCTTTTTGAAAATTTTTAAATAGAAAGGAATCTTCCATGACTAGAAGCTTCGCAAGGTAGTGAGCTGGAAGTTTTTTTTTAGGATATGGCCGAGGAATTCCCCTTTGGGCTTCTTGTTCCCAAGAAATAGGAACTACTCCAAAGGATAATCTCTTTTCCCATTATTTGAGGGCCCATAACCTCCTCCTCCATGGTTATATAAGGAAACCTCTTTCATATTTTTTGCCTTAGTTAGAGTCTGAGTTAGAAAGTTAGATCAATCATAGAGAGAAGAAGCAATCATAGCTTTGGGAGAATAGTGCAAAGTGTGATTGTTTTGTGTGATAGGAACATAGTGAGATCTTGGACCTTTGTGTATTAGGGTGTTGCAAACGTGCTTGGATACGGACCTGCCAAAGGAGAGCCTCAACATCAAGGTTTGGTTGTAAACTCCCCTTGTCTTTATCATAATAAAAAACATCTGATCTTTACCTTCCACTCTTGTTTACATTTAAAATGATATTTCTAGCATTCCTTGATCAGTTAGATAGGTTGTAAATTTTTTATGTTTGTCATGATTTTATGCTTGTCGTGGTGTCTTCACTTTCTAAATAGGTAATAGAACGTTGGTAGCAGCGTGCATCGAGCTTGAGAAGAGCGATGGATCAAGAATCTTCGATGGAAGACGAAAACTTAGCATTAAAACAAGGTAGGCCATATTCCTTGCTCTGAATTTCATTTACAATCTAGGAAGGTAGATGTTAGTATGTTCTCGTAGTTGCTAGACCCACCCTAGGGCTAGAGGGATCACCTTTGTTCGCAGAGGGGATTCACCTGGACAACAAATTGGTGACTCCACTAGGGAGTTTCCTTTGATTTTTTCACTCTTTGAAGTCTTAGTCATTCGATGAGTTTAGTCGAACGACCATTTCCCTGTCTGTTCCTATGTTTTTCATCAATTACAATCTTTTAGTTTTTTCTTGAAGTGGTGAGTTTGGTCTTGGTTAGGATAAATTCTTTGTTTTTATTTTTCAAGCATTGGTGCTTTTATTTGTCTAACAGTCACGCCTATTGGCGCTATTTTTCAGTTAGAAAACCCTGCCAATGGGCCATTGGCACTAGTTACAACCCTTAAATTCACACCAGTTGACGCTAGTTTTAGCCACAAAATTCGTGCCAATTCTAGGGTGTGTGAAAAATTAAGGTTTTTTCTGTAAGTCCTTCACCAGTGTGTCTTGCCCTTCTGGTCCTTTCCTCTGTATGATTTACATGTTCTCCCCTTCACTCAAGTTGGTTTTATTGGCTCATTGGCTTGGTTTTTGGTTGTTTTTTGGGACATGCATCCTTACATCCTAGTTTTTCTAGGATCGTGCATCAATTACTTGGTTGCATGCTTTGTAGGACATTGCCATGCTGATTGAGTCACTCTCCTTTCTTGGTGAGCTATCTATAGTTGATTGCCTTTTTATTTTTGGTTGATTGAGTGTCCAAGTCTCAAGTGTCTCTCGAGTTCATTTGGTTCGCTTGTGAGCATAGATTACATTTCTCATAGTTCAGCTAAAAAGTCTTCTTTGTCTGATGTCTTGATGTAAAAGGGAATGAATGCCTTGTTTTGATCCCATGCTTTGGAAGTCCTCTTTTTCCTTGAACTCATATGTCTTGTAGCCTTTTTAGGAATTTCATTACAAAGTGTTCAAAACAACGATTGCATTTTTAGTGTTTTTTTGCATCCCTTTTTCATTCATCCTTCACTAAGGAAATTTGTGTTCATTTAGTTTTCATCTCAAAGTTTTCTTTTTGTTAAAATGCATTAGATCAAGTTGCATTAAAAATTCATGTTTGAAATTTATCATTGACTTAGATTACATTGTTTAATGATTGGAAACTAAAGGTCGCATTGAGAGCATTCTCTTTCATTTAAATCTTGCATTAAGTAGATTCTCATTTAATCAAAAAATGCATTGAGTGTATTATTATTCTTTCAAAATAAAAAGGAAATTGTGCATAGATTACAATTGCATAGTTTTCAAAAAGAGAATTTTTTATAGATTACATTGCATAATTCACATCGTTGAATGTTTTAGATTACTTTTGGGATAGTAAAAGTCATCTAGTTAGGAAAAATTTTTGTTTGCAGTATTACTATTTGTTGCATCATTGTTTGAGACTCTTCCCTTAACTAGATAGCATTCATCGAATCGAAATATTTCCTTTCTCATATAGATGCATATAGAAGATTCAGATGACAACAGTAGGGCCTTGGAATTGAGACATAATTCAAGATCAACCATTAAAATTTATTCAATCCACCTAAGCAAGCATTGAAACCTAAAATACACATTTTAGAGTTCTAGGTTAGTGACATGTTCCAGCGTCATTAAACCTAGTAGCTGTCGTTCACCACCTGGAATTAGATAGCACTAGTATGGACTTGTGCTCCACGTACCATCGTGTATATAAAGGGATACCCTCATAGGTTACAATCCTTTATCCATAGGAAGCCGAGTCTACCACCCTGTAACTGTGATACATCGATCACAACATTCCGGGAGACTACCTTCACGTACGTCAAGTCCTTGGTCATTTATCTTTCATTTGATCACCAAGGTGTATATTGTAGTTCACGAAAAATTGGTACACCCTATTGTTTAGATTACCTAAGTAGTCATTTTTATCTTTTCATGACTCTCTAAAAGTGAAAAGATAGCCGAGAACTTGTCCTTTCAAGCTCATTCAAACTAAAAGTGACTAGAGTCGCCTTTTGTCCTTTTCTTGACTCTTAAAATATGAAAAGGAAAATTTTTGTTTCAGTGTCATAAAAAAATAAATTCCCACAAAATATTCCTAGTTAAATTTATCTTCCTTAGAATTTTTTTTACAGTTGTTTCCAATGGCAACATTTTTGGAGGTTACTAACCAAGGAATCCCCTCCAAAGGGAATCCTGGTCCTTTTCCTCCTTTTGGGAATGTTGGTGCTCCTTATATGGCAACATTGTCCCTACCTGGGTTAACTGTAGGGTTTCCTATTTGGTTATTCTCGACCTATGTGGTCTCGAGTGTTCCGCCCACTATACAACCATTCCATCCACCTGAACAACATCATGTTGATTCTAAGGTGGACCTCTCTTCTTCTTCGCCTGTTTTTTCGTCCTCCTCTTCTACTTTGTCTGGTGAAATTCTGCATTCTAGTAACCAGGTGGCTAAGAATAAGAAGAAGAAGACGAAAAATAAGAAGTCAGATAAGAGAGTGGCCAACTTTGCGGCTATTGCGCCTAAGAAACCTTCCCTTGATAAATCATCCAATATTCCATTGAAAGTCAAATTTCCTTGCATGTTGTGAAACTTCGAGACTACCCTGGCATTCCCAAGGTACTTGAGGCATGGTCCAATAGCCCTCTGTCGTTGCCTTTGGCTTCTAGAAGTCATATTGGTGGCACATCTTCGACTAGCAATGATAAGACTCATAAGAAACAGGGTAAGATTACCAATCCCTATAATTTGTGTGTAGGGAATCATCCCATTCACCTTTTTCCATTCATGGATGAAGCCATGAGAGTTTTGGACAACCCTACTATATTTGCACCCTGCCTTCTAGTTGGTTACCAGAAGCTTTCTTTGAATCCTCCGCTAGTTGATTCAACGATCAGTCAAGAGTCATACTTGGTTGATCCCATTCCCTCGGAAGTTAAAATTCATGAATCCATTCCCGAACAACCATTGGTCGTGGAATTGGTTGATCTGATCCCGCCCATGGTTCATCAGGTCTTTTCCGTCGAGAGTGGATCTCATCCCCCTCGTGTTCTTCTTGTTTCTTCAAATTCCTCATACATGGAGAAAGATCCTCCCGTCCCTATCACCCAAGAATTTTATCTTCCTACTCCCATGTTTGTGGTCCAGGAGGATTCTCCTCTTGCTCTAATAACACCAGGGGATGACCATCTCAGTTCAACGGTACCCCCTCCAAGTATTTTTTTCGCTTCCTTCGATTGGAGTTTATTTGCGGGATACCGTCTTCCTTCTTATGTGCCTTTTGAGATCACGGTACAGACCTTTGATGTGGCCATACCTAGCACAATTATAGATGAAGGTGCATCTGTTAGTGTTCTATCTTCAACTACTTGGCAAGATTTTGGTTCTCCACCGCTTATGCATGTTACACAGAATATGTTGGCTTTTAACAGAGGAACAAGTCAACCATTAGGGATCCTTCCAAATTTTTCGATCACTTTGGGATGGAAAACCATCTGTATATACATGATGGTTGTTCCAGGCCCCTTGGATTTCAATTTACTCTTGGGGCGCGACTATTCTTATGCCATGGGTGCACTTGTCTCCTCCCTCTTTCATGTGATTTGTTTTTCACACAACGGTTAGATCATGACCATTGATCAGCTTTCATTCTTTAGTCCAGAGGTGGCAGCTGGCCCACCATCATCCTTTCTGGATCTTTATCCATCGATTGTATATTCCCCGCCACGGGTTAATTATGTGGCCACTTGTTCATTTCCCTCTTTCAATGATAGTGCCATCGAGTACCATCTACTGGGGGCATTCGATCATTATTTCCAAGATGTTCTTCTCACATCAGATGTGAACCTCTTGGAAGACATGAATTCTTATTCATCATGATGAAAGGTCGTTCAGAGCATAGTTCGTTTTCTTGTGTTAAGCTCCTTAAAAAAATGAAACAAGCTCTTTAGAGCGAAGTTCATTTTCTTGTGTCAAGATCGTTAAAAAATGAAACAAGGTGTCATAAGGAAAGTTCGTCTTCTATGTCAACCTTGTTAAAAAATGAATTTGGTCATGAGGATAGTTATTTTAATGTGTCAACCTCGTTAAAACAATGAAACACGTTCCCGTTTAATTTGAGTCTTTGATCAGATCTCGTAAGATCCCAGTCGAGTCTTTCTCTGATATCGTAATTT
Source organism: Pinus albicaulis (assembly GCA_034641835.2). Classification (NCBI taxonomy): domain Eukaryota; kingdom Viridiplantae; phylum Streptophyta; class Pinopsida; order Pinales; family Pinaceae; genus Pinus; species Pinus albicaulis. The sequence continues at coordinate 602,876,578 of CM076573.1, read as the reverse complement.
GAACCTTCACTCCATCTGATTTTCATTCATTATAGTTGGGCTGAAGCTTGGGGGGCATGTACCTCGAATTGAGTCACCATTTTGTGGGAATTCCCGGTTTCAAGCATAGTTTTCTATGTTTTCAAGCTTGTGTAAAAATGAAACCAATTTCAAGCATAGTTTGTTTTAGTTTCAAGCTTGTGCAAAAATGAAACCAACTTCAAGAAGAGTTTCCTGATTCAAACTTGTGTAAAAATGAAGCCATTCTTATTTTACCTCTCATGATTGCGATTTTATTAGCCCATTTTTCCAGATGAGCCTTGGTTTTCTCATTCCATCGTCACCATTTGCTTGGCCGATCATACGCCTTCACTTGACTATTTTTCCCATTCCTGAGGAACCACTGTAATGAGTGGTCTTGTTAGCCAACCTCTTGACCTTTACTTGTTCTAAGCAGTTCCACCATGACCAGAACCAGTTGCTACCCTTAATACCACTCGTTCCTCCAGGAGGAGTCAACTTTCAGCTCTTTTCTGACTCTCTAAAATTGAAAAGATTGACGAGACTCTTGTCATTTTGAACTCTTTAAATAGTTGCGAAACGATATCTACCCAGTATACATTTACCCCTTTTTTGGGCTGGGATAGATTATTTATGAAAAAGGAATACCTTAGCCTATCACGACTAAGAGGTTCTCTTAGACTTCGTTTTCTACCTTTTTGGATCTAAGGGATTATTTATGAAAAGGGACCTGATGGAGTTTTCTTTTCCGCTTATTTTCAAACTCTCTAAATATGAAAAGATGTTGATTTCTTCCTTTGTCAGACTCATTAAACCCTGATGACATCGGAAATCGTCACCATGATGTTACTGATTTCCTCCTTCCTAGGGCTCGTAAAATGTACTATGTTGGATTTGTCCAAAGGAAAAAATTATATAACAAGCATATGCTATCCTCTTCAAGCTTGTGTAAAATAAAGAGGTACTCGCCAAAAATGGTGGGGGAAAATGGAATTTATTCATCAGTTGTGTCGACAGTATGTCACTCTTGAATATGACACTTATCTGTAGTTTGTGTCGGGTTGGGATATCTTCACTCTGTCACTTTGCCTCCATGGGTTTAGGAAATCCGTTTTCCTCTCATTCGATTACCAATATTGTCAACATGACCTCTAATCCTATTTGAGTCAAATGCTGCCAAATTCTAGAGCCGTGTCGTCGATATGTTCAAGAGCAAATCCTTCTGCAATTTGTACATTCCCTGATTCTTTGTTTCAGTCTTAATTAACACTCATATCAAATTCTCTATTTCGTGTCGATGATGTGGGATTATTATGACCCCCCTTCAATGGATCGCTTCTTGTCGACTTCAGCTCATTATCCAAGAATTTTACCTAGAGACTCCCTTTTGGTACCTTGGAGCTTGCATGCCTCAATGGCAAGTTCTTCACATTCGATGATAGGTCCTCATCATTGGCCTTCGATTGAGTGACTCTGCGAATATTCGATGCCAAATAATTGTTCACATTCTGTGGATTGTAATTTTTGTACCTCGAGACCCATTGTCATTACTGGTGGTTTCTCTCATGCATGTTAACAGCTTTAATCATTGGCCAACAATCAAGTGACTTTCTTGCATGTTCGACTTCAGCTCATTTATTCACATGCTTGAAATTGTACTTGATCGGGTCATGAAAGAGTGCAAGACCCTAGATATTATTCTTTAGAGTCCAGGTTGTGAGGCGATATGATTTTTCCATGATTGGATACATGTTTCTTTCAGATGGATGGATGTGACCATACCACGAGTCTATATGATATCCTTCTCAGATGGATGGTTACGACCATACCATGATCTCTTTTACGGATGGTTACATCCATACCTTGATTCATGTATGTTCATCAGAGATTCTAGTTATGTATATGTATCTATGCTTGATTTTTAGGTCTCTCGACAGTAGTGCTTGGTTCCTTGCATGTACTTGTAAATCATTTCACCCCTCACTCGTGTTCGGACTTCGTACTTTAGGGGGCATCTATTACAGAGTAATTTTTCACCATCCCTATACTCCCCATCCCTTAATCATGGAGGACCCATACAGTGACCCTTGTGTACTTTCCAAGCATAGAATATGTACCCCTGAACCACACTTTGTCTACCAAATCATCTCCCTTTAAAAATTTTCTGGAAGATCCCTATAAAAACCTGGTTTTTAAGGTCGGTGCTTTCTCTCAGTGCCTGACCTGCGCCGATAGCAAATATTTTCATTGAGACCCACGCCAATCGGCACTCTATCTTAATGTCAGACCCGCGCCGATCCTTTTTTGGAAAGTTTTTTAAATAGAAAGGAGGCTTCCGTGACTAGAATCTTCGTGAGGTGGCGAGATGGAAGTTTGTTTTGAGAATATGGCCGAGGAATTCCCCTTTGGGCTTCTTGTTCCCAAGATATAGGAACTACTCCAAAGGATAAGCTATTTTCCCATATTTGAGGGCCCATAACCTCCTCCTCCATGGTTATATAAGGAGGCCTTTTCCATATTTGTTGCCTTAGTTAGAGTCTGAGTTAGAAATTTAGAGAAATCATAGAGAGAAGAAGAAATCATAGCTTTGGGAGAATAGTGCAGAGTGTGATTGTTTTGTGTGTTAGGAACATAGTGAGATCTTGGACCTTTATGTATGAGGGCATTGCAAATGTGCTTGGATACGGACCTGCCGAAGGAGATCCTCAACATCAAGGCTTTGTTGTAAACTCCCCTTGTCTTTATCATAATAAAATGCATCTGATGTTTACCTTCCACCCTTTTTTACATTTATAATGATATTTCTAGCATTCCTTGATCAGTTAGATAGGTTGTAATTGTTTTATGTTTGTCATGATTTTACGCTTGTCATGGTGTCTTGATTGTCTGAACAGGTAATCGAACATTGGTAGCAGCGTGCATCAAGCTTGAGAAGAGCAAAGGATCAAGAATCTTCGACGAAAGACGACAACATAGCATCAAAACAAGGTAGGTCATCTTCCTTTCTCTGAATTTCATTTACAATCTAGGAAGGTAGATGTTAGTATGTTCCCATAGTTGCTAGGCCCACCCTAGGGATAGAGGGATCACCTCTGTTCGCAGAGGGGATTTACCTCAAAAACACACCTCCCTGGAAATGGTGCCAAAATGTTGAGTCAAATTATACATGTATAATTTTCCAATATAAATTGTCAACCTAGGAAGGTAAACTGATGAGATGTAGTGCACAGTATATGCAGGCTAATTACTGCAAGTGTTAATTAATTATACAAATAACAACTAATGCTTCTTTCCCATGTCAATACTATCACAGTGAAGGCTATGGAGTGGCATATATCATTCCTCTATAGCACTTAAGATTTATGATATTTACCGTGAAAAGATAAAAATCAAACAACAATCAACAACTCATGTTGCTTTCCTATATCAGTACTATTGAAACAATGGTTATGGAGCAGTATATATCATCCCTCTATAACACTTTTGTTTGTTAATACTGATGCAAGAAAGATAAAATAAATAAATCCCAATCAAGATTCAAACTTAAAAAGCATGAATCCAAGCATTGGCCAAATGAAAAGAGCTCATCAACATAAAATATTAATTATGAAATACGGAAAGGAAACACTAGTTGTTATAGGAAATTATTAATTCGTAATTAAAACTTAAATAAACACACACTCTATTGTGGGAGTTGTGAGCGAAGGGGGCCCACCCTCACTCACAAATCCTTCAAATATTAAATAAGTTTCTCAGGAAAATAAACAGAACATAAATGATTTTATTAATCTGAAATAATAGTTGATTACAGTCTCATATCATGCCCTGTAATAGCAACTTCCAAACCAATGAAAAACTCTCTCCCCCCCTTTGTACAAGAAAATTACATCCGATTTATACATTTCTGGAAGCCCATATTTGGCTTTGAACGAAACATGTTACTAAACTAAGCCTAGAGCCCATAATACGTATATAGATTGACAAAGTAAACTGTTGTTGGGTCTAATCCATGATTGGAGGCATGGATTAGACCATTTCCGTTGCGCGGTTGAAGTTGTCTTCCCATGTAGGCACGAAAGAAAATATGAAGGTTAGGATGGTTGCAAAAGATGATTCAGAACAATGTATAGGACAACGTCCATAAACCACAAATTATCTTCAAAATCCATATCTTTACTCGATCTGGGGATGAGTGGATCATGGCTAACCATCGATCTTGTTGCAGGATTTTGAGGTGGTTGCAGGAAATCAGCGTATCAGCAGGAAATCCAGAATGGCTACAGGAATCTCGGTTGTATGAGTTATCTGCAGGATTGGTGGAACTATTTGAATCTAACAAATCTGTGCATGAGTCCAAGGCTAGTTAGAGTAGTAATGCAATAATGACACAGCCAGTTCAAAGAATGCTTGAAATTAGATAAAATGACACTTGTAATGTTGTTTCAACGTACCTTGGGCCTATGATACCATTTTTAGCCAAAATTAGATGACATAGCCGGACTAGGTATAATTAAAGAGAAAAAATAGGTAAAAAATGGGGGAAGCAAGGCTTAGTATAGATGGAAAAAATAGGTAAATTTCAGTCTTAACAAGATCATAAGTCTAAACTTAGGAAATTAAAATAATTAAAGGATATTAATTAAAAAATAGTGTGAATATTCTAGAGAATATGAAGATCAAGTCAAGTTAATATTAGTCATTGATTAATGATTTAATCGCATTCGCTGAAGTCTCAACAAGAATATTATCAGAAGGACTTGATGGATCATTTGGAAAGTACATGGAGATGGAGAAAGAATCTAGAAACAAAAATTATTTAGTGATAAATTCTTAGGGAGAATATCGATCAAGAGGATTCTCACAAAAATGGGCAGGGATAAATTTCAGTTGGATATTTTCTTGACCCAGGAATACACTACAGAGAAGACAGAGAGCAGTATGCAAAGAGGCAGCATAGTTGTTACGCAGAGCCTATGTAGAACCAACAGAGCGGATAGAAGATCAAAAGGAGAAGAGCCAAGGGGAAAAAATATCAGATCTAGCCAACACAAGAGCCAACAAACAAAGGTGACACAATCCCCACATAGATTAACACAAAGACTGGGTAGAGGCAACATAGGGCTCAACAGCTCAAAGTTTGCCTAGTTCAGGTTTCCAGTGTCACTGTGAGGTAATCTCACAAGATTTTTGTTAGTTAGATTCTCTATGTGGATGGCCAGCAAGGCATCCCAGATTGTATTCATAATTACTACATAATAAATAAAGCCTCAACCATTGCACTGGTTTTCCCTGATTGGGTTTTCCTAGGTACATTAGTCCAAAAATAATGGTGTCATGTGTCTGTGATTTATTCTTGCTCAGATATTGTTTTCACACTTTATTTTTCCATAGTTTAATTTTTTGAGGGTTTCAGTGTATGGGTTTTCAATATTTATCATATTACACAATAAATAATTTGTTCAAGGAATTAACAAATAGAAGATTTATCGTCATTTTTTGCAATAGGATTCCAAATCTAGGAATTTTCATATGGTATCAGAGGTTTTTTAAGCAGTGAAAGAGGAGAAATAGACCAGATTCAGTAGATCAAGCATTGAAGAAGAAGCCGAGGATCAAAGAGATGCATAAGCAGTAGATCGATCTCCCTAGTGATTGCACAGTCCAAGCCAGGAGGATGGATTTGCAAGGTAATCTCTCTATGAGTGAGCTGAGAGAGAGGTAGGATTTTCCATATTGCAGTTTTTCATAGGAAAAGGGAGAAATGCAGGAGATTCAGTGCAGATCAACGATTTGGTGGGACACAGTTTCTATGTAGTAGTGATTGTTGGTGCAGAAAGCATCAGAAGGGAGAGCTGAAGACATATTGAGGGAATTTTCTTCCTTTGGGAATTCCTAGCTGAGGAATTCTAAATATCGATAGTTGAGCAGAATTATTGAGTGGAAAATATACTACCTCCAGTAGGGAGTGCATATGGTAGGCCGTCAATTCTGCAGAGGAGAGAGAGGGAGCTAGTTCAACATTTTTCATTCGATAGAAATGGTAACAAGCGAGCTGAGAGATCAAGATCGGTTGGAGGGAGCCTCTAACTATGTGATATGGTAGGCAAGGATCAGATGCCTGTTAAATGATCATGATCTCAAAGCTTTCAAATATGGTGAGTTAGTTGTACATGTAGATGTAGATCCATCGAAAGCATACAAGAAAGATATGGAAAAAGTGAAATTTTTGATCCTTGATGGAGTGAGGGATCATGTTGTATGTCACATCACCAGCAAATCGACAACTAGAGAGATGTGGCAAGCCTTGGAGATGCTATATTAGGGATCTCCTGAGCAGCGGAAGATGCTCTTGAAGGAGAAGTTGCATTCTACAAGGATGCATAAGGGCAACCACATTGATCCGTTCCTATATAGAATTTAGGTGAACCGAGATCATCTGGCAGGTGTAGGATCAATTCCTCAAGCCATTGAGATGGTCATATTTTCCATGAAATCATTTTTATATGAGTGGCATATCTTCATCGAGAGCATCCTCGAAAGAGAAAGACTGCCAGATTTGGAAATGATGTGGGCTTCTCTTCAGAAGGAAGAGATGAGGCAATACATTCTCAAGTGTAAAATTGAGAGCAATAGAAGCAGTGGGTCGAAGCCCAAGGAGGAGGAGGAGAATGTAACCCTCGCATCAAAGGGGAAATAGGAGCAGTGAAGACGTAAGAAGGACGTCTCAAAGATAAAATTCTTCTAGTGTGGCAATTTGGGATATTACGCCTCATAGTGTCCTCTCATGAAGAAGGACAAAGATGAGAAGCATGATCTGTAGGCTGCAACTGCCCAGATCGAAGAAGAGGGTTTTCTATGATTTTCCATATATCTCTTGGGGAGAATTTGGGTGATATGGAGATATAGTTTAGCAGAACTGAATTTGGGTAGGGTCCTTGAGGATTCCACCTCTCAGATCATCACCTTGCTACAAGAGCCCAAATATGAATTAGCAGGATGGACAAGTTTCAGTTGGTGCAGAGGAGTGCATAAGTGACAACGCAGTGGCTAGAGAGCACCAGAGACTGAGCAACGTAGAGCAGAGTTGGAAGTCGTGAAGGGGGGAATAGTGTAGAGTTAGCAACATCGCAGAGGCTTTAGAGGGCCAGCACAAAGACTATCACCAGTCAAATATTTAGTACCGAGATGCATCATGCTCAACACTTAGTTAAATATTAGATGTTTTTCAGTTGCAGTACAGTGGCAGTTGGCAACATCATGCAGGATTAGCACCAACATGGATGCAACAGCGTAGTTTTGGTGGGAATTAGTGTCAGACATCAGCAACATAGAGGGAGATGTTTCAGAATCGGAGAAGTACTTCAGTTGGATGTATTTCTAGAGCACATTCCTTGTTAAGAGGGAGTGTTGATTTGTGGTATCATCGGATGTGATAAAAGTCTCAAATTTTGAAGGGAGGATTAGGCACATGTATTCCAAAGAACCCAGAAAGAGTTTTGGAAAATTCCACTGAGATCATTTTTTATGAAAATAATAAATTATTTTTAATGGGAACCTGAGTCTAAACTTAGGAAATTAAAATAATTAAAGGATATTAAATAAAACATAGTGTGAATCTTCTATATAAGATGAATTTCAAGTCAAGTTAATCTTAGTATTTGATTAAAAATTTAATCTCAGCTGTTGAAGTCTCAACGAGAATATTATAAGAATGACTTTATGGATCATTTCGAAAGTACATCAAGAAGGAGAAAGAATCCATAAATCAAAATTCTTTAGTGAGCAGTGATCAGGGAGAACATCGATCAAGAGGATTCTCGTGGAGAGGGGCATGGATATTTGTTAGTTGGAGATTTTCCCGAGCTAGGAATACACTACAGAGAAGATAGAGAGAAGTATGCATAGAGGCAACATAGAAGCTACATAGAGCCAACACAGGTAGCGCAACAACCTTGAGGAGATCTGTAATTTAGCTGAGGGTTAGTAAAATCTAGTGCTAGAGAGCTAGGTTTTAAGACTGCAAGGGGCCAGAATATCACATCCATCCAGCAGAAGAGCCAACAAACAAAGGTGACACTATAATGTTCCAAAATTTTAGCCTCAAAGCTAAATGGAACATTAGAGTTAGCAGCAGCTATAGCCAGTGAATAAATGGGTAGGAAAGCCCATAAGTATCCTAAGGAGGATAAAAACACTCCAAGTGTGAAATTTTATATTCTTTCTAGCCTAATAAAACACCTACATGTGTGAACAGAGATAAAATGAATCTGCTTTAACTAAGTCAACAACGCAGTTTTAATGGAGGAGGAATCCTAGGATGGATAACATAATTTTGGAGGGAGATGTAACTTGGGTTAGAAGTAACCTAATTGAGTGGGGCCAAGGGTAAGAAAACTCATGTCTTATATAAGGAAGAGGATGGTAGCATTATTGAACATGTCTTAGTTTCTTATTCTTATCTGCCAAGACTTGTTGCTGCTTTGTTGCTTAGCAAAGTTGCAGTGTTGTTTAGCATTGGGTGTTCCCGGGCGGGAATCCCACCTATTTCCTTTGAGGAGCCTCATTGGGAGATTTTTTATTCATCATTCCACATCAAATTTTCAGGCCAAGCTTCATCCATCTTCATTAGCACAACTTTTCCGGAGATTGTGGAGTGTTGCTGGGTGCAGCAGTGGAAGGGTTTGGAATCCCAGTCTCTGAGCTAATTTCTCATTGGAGGAAGCTTTCCTTCACTTGAGAGATATTTTTGGAGAGATCTAGGACTTATTTCAGATCTGTGGTATCATACCACACATTTCCCATACATTCCCAGCGTTTTTTCTGCCAGGGAATGCGTTATTTTGGAGGTAGTGCTTAGTGCGTGGTTTGGTGGCTCCGTTGCTGAGTTTCCTTGTGATTGAGAGGTTCATCCTTTCATGGGAGGAAGCCTTTGAGGTATATACATCATATCAGACATATTTTTCAGCCTTGTACACTCATGTGATTCAGTGTTGCAGTGGTGATTCAGTAAATTACTGAATATCACATTCTTGTATGTAGAGTGTTTGACAAGAAACCCTTGCCGGTTTCTTTTGTGTTTTGTATGAGGAAACTAGATCTATATTATTTAGTATTATTAATTAATATATGAGTATATCTATTTTTCCTCTTATTTTCTGAGTTAGAAACCTCATAAGACCACACAGTCACTTTATGCAGCAACTCCGGTAAAATGCAGTTTTGGGGTTTTTAGTCATTTTCAACTACACTAGAGTGGGATGTATGTTTAACCCCACCTAGTTTCATTTCTTTCTGATCTCCTCTTGTATTTACATGCTACATAGATGTATCCATGGGATCCAAGTGATTATTTCACTATTTTATTGCATATGTTGCTGGGAATGCGTTTTTAATGCATGATTCATGAGCAGTCCAGAAAAGGGAACATTACAGTGGTATCAAAGCATGATCTCTGGCGCAGCCTATGAGATCTAGCTATTAGAAAAAGGAGATATGGACATGAGCCAGAAAGCTTTAGTATGTGAAAGGAAAAAGGAGGACAAGCTCACAAAGCTTCTTCCAAAATATATGCAGAGCTTTCAAGGAGAGCTGAAGGGAATGAGATTGGAGATGGGATCTCCAATGGAGGTTGAATATAGAGCTGAATCTAGATTTTCACATGGTGAGTGTGAGCATGCAACTTCACTCCATGATGCACAGCACATTCAAGTGCCCAGAGCTATCTTGAGATGGATGGTAGAAGGAAAAATGCCTAAGAGGAGAACTCTTAGTGATTTTTTGCATGAGTATGAATCTCAAACTGAGAGGTTTAGATATCATATTGATTTCCAAGAGTTTTTCAAGATCCAGATGGAGAAGATCAAGCAACAGGATGCAGATAGATTTCTTCTATCTACTTTTTTCGGATCACCTACATGTTCAGCTGGAGCTTGGGTGAAGGAGCTAGACTCCTATTTGCAGCTGCACCACATTTCCGAAGATGAAGCCATCAGAGTTGCAGCACTGCATTTCAGAGGTAAGACTCATGCATGGTGGATTTTTGAATCTTATTCCTTAAATAATTCCAACACTTTCTCTTATGCAAGATTCATAAAAACATTGATGGAGAGGTTTGGTGAAAAACTTCCGAAGACACATGATCAAGGAAAACTTGAGAAAACAAAACCCTTGCATGTGATGGAGGAAAATCCATTTTAGAAACCCATGCGAGGAGCTGATGTCTTGCATTACACATTTCTGGAAGCAAAATCTCCAGTTCATACTCTTGAACAAGAGGGCATGGGGATCACTTTTTCAAAAAGGGATCCAATTGTTGAGATGTTGCCTACACACATTGATGAGGAGGAGGGAAACAACACTGTCACATCTAGAGAACATCCAGTGCCTCATGCAGAGGAGGGAGGATAACATGCTCCAATAGGAGGGATTATTGTATCCTTACAAGAAGTTCCCCAGGATCTCATATCTAGAGGTCCAAAAAAAATCAGTGATCAACATGATTGTGCAGCTTTACAGCTGGAAGGAGGAGGTAGGGAGGAAGAGAAACATCAGTTAATGAGAAGCACACACCCTTCTCTATTTCAAAAAGCTAGTGCAAAGAGGAGGCAGAGTGTATTGCACTGTGAGAGAAAGGGCAAGGTTTCCCAACCACATGAGCAGTCTACTCTTGACATTGATGTCTCACTACATGGAGGCATTCCACTTGGGAGGCCACCTGATCTTCAATTGTTGAGAGATATCTTGTCTTTGGGTTCACCACTCTTGGATTTTGGAGAGGTGAAGAGTTTGGAGGAGAAATTTGGCATGGGGGATGTCAAAGTAGTAGGCAACAGCATGAGGAGAGCTTCACATGCCAGATCACCAGCGTTGTCTTTGAGGAGGATTGATCCTTATTGGAGTTCTCAGCTTTTGGTAGAGTACTCCAAGTATCTTGGCGCATGCATGATTCTTGATTACCCGGATGGAGATGATAGATACATGGTGGATGATGTGGTCATCTATTCCTATGGCAGGATCTTCTTGACTAGATCTTCTAGTCTTAAGGAGAAGTTGCTACATGCAGCACATGAGGACTTCTCTTCTATGCACCTTGATGCATATTTTCAGTTGATGGAGGAGTTCACTTGGGAGGGCATTCAGCATGACATATTTCAGCATATGGAGAGATGCATAGCCCGGATGGTGATAGAGAGGATGTCACAACCACCTTCCTACTCATTGGGAGTAAGGGAGAATTTCTAGTTGAGCCATTTCAACTCAAGACCTCAAGTACATGATGGAGGAGGTATAATTTCATATTTTGTATTGTACTTCTTTTCCTTATTTGAGCAGCATGATGTATCAATAGGAGTTTCTTCTTCTTGCATATTGTATGATGACGTACTTGCAGCTACTTGTAGCATTGATCTTGGCGATATTTTTGATGAGCTATGGGGGAAGCCATATGTCTCTTGGTGTGCACCAATAACACCATATTTTAAATTCATGCTTTCATCTTATGAGATGACTGTGGCAGCAAACAAGTGGCTGGAAAAGCACTTGTTATTTCTTATTTTGATGCAGGCCAAGGATGCACTGCGTTGGTTCCATGAGAGGGACCATGATTCACTCTCCGATTTTCATTTGGCAACTTGTTTTTATTGTATCTTGATTTCATGTATTGCTGATGTGTTTTTGTTCAATGGAAGCTTTGTACAGAGAGAAGAACCAATTGGATGGCATGGAACCCATATGATAGAGCAGCATAAGACTTGTTGGTATGGGCATCATACAAGTTGACCTTCATGATCTTACTCTATGGGTTGTATGAGGGAGAGATGAGGCAGCAGAAAAAGTTTGTGTTGCTATGGTTACACTTGGGAGAGTGTGGGAAAAATTCTTCCCATACTTTTCATGAGATTTCTAGAGAGAAGAAAGGCACATTCATCGTGCAAGGAGGCTACCCTTCAGCATTGAAGGATCATGAGAGACTTACATATAGGAAGAAGACCTTCTCACTTAGCAGCATGATGGTGGATGACTTTGGCATATGGAATGTCAAAGAGAGGAGTCATGGAGCCTTATTTCAGAGGCCTACAACACTGTCACATAGGAGCATGTTCTCATGGGTGAAATATTCCAGGGAGAGGAGGTATCCCTTCTTCTTGCAGATTTTTATGAGGGGATTCTCATGGGAGGACTTTTTGGAGGGTCTCACTTTCATCCAACTCACTATGTATGGTAGAGAATGCATTTATGTACTTGTTGATAACTCCATTGAGTATTTGTACTTTCTCACCATGTTTGCACAGTGCATTGCTCCTCAAAAGAGAAAGAGTATTTTTGGGTTTCATGGTCACTTTGGGGCCAATGTTTATGATGATAGTAGCCCATATATACATGAATTTGGGCAAGTTTATTGTTATGATATCTATGTACAGCTGATAGACATTGATGCTTACTTCCCCATGTTGGGAGAACAAACATCTACAGCTTGTAACTTGTTGCAGGAACACTTGCCACATGAAATTCTCAAGCAGCAGTTGGGAATACCACGTAATATCCACTTGGAGAACCTTTGGTACCATCCAAAATTGCACATAACTTTCAGAAATTTTCTGAATGGTGATGATGTGCCATTCATCTTGAATGGAAGGGTTTGGGTTGGCATGTCTCATGACTTTGGAGGGAGAGTCCTTGGAGGCTCAATCTTCTTCTTTTCATTGGAGGGAAATCATGTTGTAGCCCAAGATCAGCATGCCTTATACACTTATCATAAGTGGAGAGGAGGATATCATGGGATAGGCGGCCCCCTTGCCTATCATGTTCACTTATTCAGCCCACCTACATTTCAGGAGCCACAGGTGGAGGATACTTTTCATGAGTTACTATGTTGGAGGGTGACTCACTTCATTTGGATGATAGCATGGGTGAGGGAGGCACTCATTCACCATGATGATCATCACTCCTACTTTGTGGAGGACATGAGACAGCTAGGAAGTTTCCATTCACACTTTCCACCTTTGATTGATGCAGACACTTTGGTTTTTCACACTTGGGAGGAAGCATTGGATGACAGTATATTTGCATATTCTCTTGATGCAGTGATGGGAGCTCATATGGAGGCCACATGAGGAAGAGGGGAGAAATTTTTTTCTCCTTATGAATTTTCTTGAGGACAAGAAAATATTTTGGAGGGGAGGACTGTAATGTTCCAAAATTTTAGCCTCAAAGCTAAATGGAACATTAGAGTTAGCAGCAGTTGTAGCTAGTGAATAAATGGGTAGGAAAGCCCATAAGTCTCCTAAGGAGGATTAAAACACTCCAAGTGTGAAAGGGGACATTCTTTCTAGCCTAATAAAACACCTCCATGTGTGAATAGAGATAAAATGAAGCTGCTTTGACTAAGTCAACAACGCAGTTTTAGTGGAGGAGGAATCCTAGGATGGATAACGCAATTTTGGAGGGAGATGTAACTTGGGTTAGAAGTAACCTAATTGAGTGGGGCCAAGAGAAATCAAACTCATGTATTATATAAGGAAGAGGATGGAAGCATTATTGAACATGTCTTAGTTTCTTATTCTTGTCTGCCAAGACTTGTTGCTGCTTTGCTTCTTAGCAAAGTTGCAGTGTTGTTTAGAACTGGGTGTTCCCGGGCGGGAATCCCACCTCTTTCCTTCGAGGAGCCTCATTGGGAGAGTTTTTATTCATCATTCCACATCATTTTTTTAGGCCACGCTTCAGCCATCTTCATCAGCATAGATTTTCTGGAGATTGTGCAGTGTTGTTTGGTGCAGCAGTGGAAGGGTTTGGAATCCCAGTCTTTGAGCTAGTTTCTCATTGGAGGAAGGTTTCCTTCACTTGAGAGATCTATTTGGAAAGCTCCAGGACTTATTTCAGATCTGTGGTATCAGACCACACATTTCCCATACATTCCCAGTGCTATTTCTGCTAGGGAATGCGTTATTTTGGAGGCAGTGCTTAATGCATGGTTTGGTGGCTCCATTGTTGAGTTTCCCTGTGATTGAGAGGTTCATCCTTTCATGGGAGGAAGAATTTGACGCATATAAATCAGATCAGACATATTTTTAAGCCTTGTACACTCATGTTCTTTAGTGTTGCAGTGTTGATTCAGTAAATTACTGAATATCACATTCTTGTATGTAGAGTGTTTGACAAGAAACCCTTGCCGGTTTCTTTTGTATTTCGTATGAGGATACTAGATCTCTGTTATTCAGTATTATTCATTAATATATGATTAGATCTATTTTTCCTCTTATTTTCTAAGTTATAACCCTCATAATATTACGCAATCACTTTATGTAGCAACTTCGGTAAAATGCAGTTTTGGGGTTTTTAGTCATTTTCCGTTACACTAAAGTGGGAGGTCTATTTAACCCACCTAGTTTCATTTCTTTCTGATCTCCTCTTGTATTTACATGCTACATATATGTATCCATGGAATCCAAGTGATTATTTAACTTTTTTATTGCATATGTTGCTTGGAATGCGTTTTTAATGCATGATTCATGAGCAATCCAGAAAAGGGAACATTACAGACACAATCCCCACACGGAGTTATAAAAATATTGCGCAGAGACTACGTAGAGGCAGCGTAGGAATCATCGGCTCAGAGTTTGGCTAGTTCAGGTTTCCAGTGTCAGTGTGATATAAGCTCACAAAATTTTTGATAGTCATATTCTCTTTGTGGATGGCCAACAAGGCATCCCAGATTGTATTCAAAATTACTGCATAATAAATAAACCCTGATTTGGTGCACCGTTTTTCTCGTATTGGGTTTTTTCTAGGGAAATTAGTCCAAAAAAAATGGTGTCATGTGTCTATGATTTATTTTTCTTAGAACTTGTTTCCATGCTTTATTTTTCCACAGCTTAGTTTTTATAAGGTTTTAGTGTATGGGTTTTCGATATTTTCCGTAGAACACAGTAAATAATTTTTTCAAGGAATTAAAAAATAAAATAATTCTCATCAGTTGTTGTAGTAGAATTCCAGATCTAGGAATTTTCACAATAATTCTAAGTCGACCTAGGAAAAATTGGGCGTTCTCTTGAGCATGCTCAAGGAAAGGTCCTAACATCCTCCCCCACTCTAAAATGGTTTTCATCTTTGAAAACAACTCCACTTGGAAAAATTCGTTTTCAAGTACAAATTATCATGGAAAAACCTTCGTCAAGGCCCATTAACTACATGACACCCTCTTTCTCTTAGAAGTAAGGCCCCATGTTGATTATCTCCCAAACTTCCCATTGTTACTAGTCATAACGCATTGTAGGTATCCTAACTTCCTCATGACTTCATGGATGGTTTCTCCCTCCATATCTCAGCTGCAATGCATCAACTTACAACTATTATCATGCCAACCACCACAACACTATGAAATATTTCTTCCATACTCCAACTCAAATCCAACATGTCTCCTCAAACTATCGACCCCCATGACTCATAATAGTTGGGTAGTTAATCCAAAAATTGCATCCAAACCATGATAATTCACCTCCTCATGCCTTCCTGAGTTGTTTCTATAGCAATTCATCACATCCATAAACCATTATCGATAAATCCTCCACCATCGTCCATGTGTTGAAAATATGCATACACAACTTGAAAATGCATATTGTGTCATGCATAAGTCCTCCAAATGAAGTCCAATCATCTTCCCACATTCATTCCCATGAAGAAAACTCCATCTCCTCTAGATATGTTACTTGCATCTTCTATGAAGGCGACAAGCCTTCACTTTCCTCATGATCACATCCATGTGCTACCCAGGTCTTCATACCAATCAACCTCCATGGATGTCGAAGTCCTCCTTCTTCAAGAAGTCTCTCCCTTGAAAAATTACTTATCCCAAGTCCTCCTACAATGGCTAAGTCTCATCAAGCTTAACAGATGCCTCAATTTTTTCCACCAATATATCGTCATTACTACTGCCTTCATCCAACCTCAAGGTGTCTCACATTCATCTCAATTTTTCAAGTCACTCACTATAGAAATATCCCATACTATTCCCAAGGTGCATGTCCCATACCATGTCAAAGCCAAGTATACATAGTCCCTGACTTCAACAACTCAACAAACTAGATCCTCCAAGACCACCATCAATATGAAATCTTCACCAGTCAGAGTTATTTTCAAATTTCTTCAAGCTATATTCATCTCAAGTTCCTTTGAACTCTCAACATCATAGGCTACTTTATTCCAAATTCACTACATCAATTAGGTGGACACCCTTGGCTAGGTGTCTTCACTCGGTTGGATGGACCCATCACATGTTTTCCATACCTTTCGTCATGTGAATTCCCTCATAGGTTATCCATGTATTCTTCATTTGAGTGGGTTCCCTCATCTAGACGTGATCATGTTCAACAACATGACTTTGGTCGCTCGACTCACCAACTTTGGATAGGTAGGCCCGAATTCAGTCGTCACAACCTCAAATTCAATTAGAGAGCATCCTATATTTCCCATGCTCATCACATGACTTTCCTCAACTCATCGCATGAGTCTCTCTCATCTTCAATCATGTAGGCATATTTGTAGGTATTCCAAACCTTTACTCACTCGACTGGCTCACATCATAAGGCCCTCCATTCCATTGACTATCCCTCAGGAACTCACTTTGACTTGAATGAAGTCAAAATGAACACCACCAGCCAACTTCATTATATTTTCTTCGTAGATAGTCCATGTAGAAATGTGGTGATGGAATTGAAATTTCTCAAGAAAATCAATCTAAATCATGAGACATTATTCTACTCTACTAATTTGCAGAAATTAATTAACAATTTAGAACAAAATTCACAAAAATGCACTATCAAATACATAGATAAAAAAAAAAAAAAAAAAAAATTCTAGGGGAAAGAAACTGCTAAAACGCCCTTAATCCCATTTTCATTAATCAAGTGAATTGAGAAAATAAATAAATTTTGATCTCTCGCTCTAAGGACAAAATGCAAGAGTAAACTTATTCTTACTTTGCCTACACTCACGCTGCCTGCACTCATGTTGCCCGCACTCATGTTGCTTGAACTCACTCTACCCGCACTTGCACTTCCTGCACTCACTCCTATTTCCTTGCACATTTCCTAATGAAATGTTCCCCTAATTCCCTCTATTTTCTTACACAATTCCCGAGGATTGATCATCGGAAAAATACTCTAAAATGTACAATCAATATAGTATATAATTAATTGTACACTACCTTGGAATCTCCAACACAATTTGAAAATTTTGAATTCCTTGCATGCATGAGATATTTTGGGTTGATTTATCAATTAACTATATGAGCTCTAAGTTAGACTATTGTCCCACTGCAAAACTAACATTCCACTAGTTTTATGAACAATTAGAACTATTTTAATTGAATACAACTGGAAGTAACTAACCTTGATTGATATAAATTAGTAACCACACATGGTTAACTTAACTCTAATCCTTATCACTCAATTTTACTGAGCTAACTGAGTGAAAAGAGCCATGTCACCTCACTTAACTTCATCCAAGTTGTCTGTTGATGTGGAAATTCAAATTTTCTCAATTTTACCAATGCAAAGTCAAATTGAGATCTTCTTGCTACACTTATCAACACTCCCTCTTAGAAAGAAATGGATTTCCAAGCACACCTTTCCTGCACCTACGAAATTTACTATAGAACTACCTCTCACTGTTGTTGTTGCACTGCAACAACTACAACTGTGAAGCATCCAAAAAAGATTGAATCAATTGTGTATGCAATTGTCTATTGGGAAAATTGTGTTGTTGTTGGCTCTGCTACTGAACCTCTTGCTCTACTGTAAACACTTGTATGCACTCCTCAGTATCTAACTAACACTGATCTTCCTGCTACTGAATATTTTTGGTCCCTATAGAAAGGTAATGATCCATGAGGATAACACATCAATTAACCCTACAGAAATCTTTACAATTCTGGGGCTAGGGATATACATCACCCCACCTCACTCCTAGAGGATATATGCATGTTCTCTCTCTACGCACTTGGCTCGAACTCTCCTTCTACTAAAACTATTTGAATGGTCCTCATCATCATCATCATGCTAGTCATCCCCACTACTAATTGGTTGAGGCTCCACTTTGCTAGGAATATCATGCTCCCTCTCAACCACTACATCTCTAATCTATGTCTTGCTCCTAAAGGATTAAAATTATCACACCTCAATTTTATACATGTTCTTGACTCAAACACCTATCTGCTTCACCTGCCTCGTAGCTATGTGTCTCAGAAATGCTTTCACCTTACTGAAGATCACATCATAACCATGGTCTTCCAAAACCACTACAGATAAGAGGTTTTTCTTTGGGTCTGATACAAACATAACATATTTGAGGTGAAGAGGGGAGTCTCATTCCCTATTAAATTTTACTGTACCAATCTCGATATCACTATACCTTCCGTTGTCCCCGAACTCAATATGAATATGGAGATATTTATCCTCCATGTCACTAAAAAAATATCTACACCCTATCATGTGTAACAAGGCACGTAATTCCAAGTACCACACAATCCTCATCGCATTGTTGGCCATGCATGCGATAAGGGTGAATTCTAGCTCAAACTATGAATCCAATGCTTCACCTACTCCTCCTTCTGAGTTATTATTTCTATACTTTTTGTGTGGACACTTTGTAGCATAGTGTCTGAATTCATGAAAAATGATTCATTTTATTTTGGAAAAGTCTTTCTTCTTTCCCCCTTAGCTGGATTCAACCTCACTTTAGGAATTATTTCCCTTGGCCTTCAATCCTTTTCCAACTAGAGAAAATTCCCCTTCCTCTTCTATGGATGCCACTCCATCTCTAGTATTTCTCCTAATTTCTTCTTGTACCCAAATCGAACCATGATTGTTCCCAATTTGATAATTTACCCCTTCCATTCACAAAATCATGGTAGTTGTGCCAATATTTTTGAACCTAGAAAAGCTAGGCTCACCAAGTTATATTCTGCAACATTCACACCAACCCCTCCAAATTCAACTCGAACTTGTGTAAATCTGGTGAGATACTGCATAATAGTATCATTATTATACATCTTGATATTTTGAAGTTTGTATTTGAGGGTCAATTTTATGGGATCCATGTTATTCTAAAATAGCTATTTCAATTCATTCCACATTGCCAAGGAGTTTCTTTCCCATGTATATTTTAGATAATGTGGTCTCACACTCTCTCCAATATTATTTTTTTTTGGTAAATTGGATTATTTCTATTAGAAAAGCATATGGTACAAGAGAGATTACGATCAGGAGACGCTAGATAGAAGGGAACTGGAAATGAAGAATAGTCAACCTTAGTCCCATTAAGTAGCCAAGAGAGAAGCAAGAGATACAAGAAGAAAAGAAATGGATCCAAAAGACAAACACAAGAATCTACCCAAAGTGGGTTTCATCCTCAATACAACATTTCTTTCCTTTCTTTTTCGAAACTCTGACCTAGCCATCCTGGGGCTATTGGGCTAGTATTACTTGGAGTTTTTTGGTGTCTGAAGGAGTGGCTCCTTATCTGAATCTGAGGAGGAGGTTTCATGAGACCGTTTTTTAGCACTCGAGGGACCGGTGGGCTCTCCAAGATTTTTCGAGGTCATGTCCTTCTCCCGCTTTGCAACCTCCACATCTGATTCGATCTCTTCCTCATCCAATTTGTAGGATTCGATGTCATCCATGGGAGGCAGTACACATGGTTTCTAGCTTTTGGAGTTTGATTTGTGATTTCCCTTCTTCTTTTGGGCAAGGAACAAGAAGCAGTATTTCTGAAGGTGTCTTGTTTAATGGCAGTGACGACATTGGAAGGCAGTGTTCTCATAGTCTAGGGTCTATGTCCAATGGAAATCTCTCACTTTGATATTGATTTGATCTAGAAAACCTTTTATGATGTATATTTCAGTGCATATTCTACTGTAGGTGTATATGCTTGATTCCCCCCGAGAGGTGTCCATTTCCAAAAAGCGTCCTAGGGTATTTCTGATTCCATGAAGGAAAAAAAATTTCCATAGAGGGGTCAATAAATTTGGAAGCCTGACCCAAATAGGAAGCTTGGTAATGACGGTCGTGGAGGAGTTGAAGTCTGGGAACCATGGTGTGAGGAATAGCCCAGCTTTTCCCCAAAACCAAGGTCCTCCTATTAAGGCCTTTTGATAGCCCTCCTCGAAAGGGAACATAACTATGAAGAAACCCTTCGAGAAGAAGAAATTTTTTTTGTTATTTTTCCAAGTGGAATGAACACATTGATAAAGATCTCCTAAGCATGGCCATAATCCGTTGAATCGACAAATAATGGCATTTTCCCATATAACTGAAACTGGTCATCCAATGCTAGGTGGGAGATTTAAATTGTTGGTATGTCCTCTGTTTTATCCACTAAAAATGGCTTGGGAGCCTCAGGAGGATGGGAATATTTCTTGGGATGTTGTGCAAGGACAAAATCCTTGTAAGAGAAATCTTGAGCAGAGTAAGGTTCCCTGGAAGCCCCTCCTCGCAGACGAAGGGATAAAACCAAAGTAGCATTTTTCTCAATATTATAAAAATATAGCAGAAGAGTGTTCTCGAGATGTTTACCTCTGTAGAGGAATCACAACAGGGCAGAAGGGTTCCTCAACTTGATTTCGAGGGCATGTGCTAAACTCTACACCAGATCCGTAGATCGAACCTAGAAGTACGATCTGGATATGGAAGGAGGGGGTCAAGTCTACCTTTTCAAGAGCTGCATGATGGAGTTAGGGTCTAATGTGGATCGCAGGTAGGTTGTGGATGGAAATATTTTCCTTGCTAATAGCCTTCACAGGAGAACTGTTCTGATTCGTGCAGCTGTTGTTGGATTATTTCACTCTGGAGCGCAACAGACAGAGGGATGCATCAGTTTTTAGCCTCACCTCAAGGCAGAGCTCCCACCAAATATTTTTAGCAGTCTTCCCGTGGATCTATGTGCAATCACACGCCTCTAATCAGAATGTTGCTAAAGCCGCTTTGCAGGGTTTGGGTATGATTAAATCATCAGAAGGTGGGTGGAGTTAGGGCACTATCAATCCCTCGCCTTTGCTGTTAGAGGAGGTCTCATGTATGGATAGGGGTGCGCTTGGGCTCTGGTCATCTGGAGCTGCAGGGCAGATCTGAGATAATATGGCGATAGGAAGGTGCACAAAAATGCAGATTCGGGCCGTCATCTTCCATCGTGCAGTGTGGCTCGTCTGGAGAGAACCGACTCTGTTCCTATCGCACGTGCATCTGTAACTGGAGAGGTCGCTTGTCGTAGACCTGCAGATAAATTCCAGTGTTGTGTCTTCATGGTGGAGGAAGAGTCATGCCCTACACGTGCAAGATAGGTTATAATTTGTTAGGGACTGTAATACTTCAGTGGCAGTCTCCTGGCCATGGCGGCCGAGCGATGAAACCCTAAAAAAGGCAAACATTCCGCAGATCATCCTTCAAAAAATCTTGGGAAAAGAGGCCACTCTCTCCAATACTATTCTCATTTCCTTGGCTACAGATTTCTTCCATTGGGCTAGGTTATGGGCATTAGTTAATCCTGGTTTTGAAATTTTTTCCTTGACATATTCCAACAATATTTTTTCATCAATCACCTCCTCCAAGTTATCCTTCCATGCAATGAAATTCAAGATACCTTCCAAGGCTTACTCTAATATCAAATCGTTGAAAGTTATCTTCCCAAATTTAAAGAAATCTTGCTACACTGAAGTTGTAAATTCAAACCTCCTGAGGAAATACTTCAAAAAATTGTTCTAATGTGAATCCTGCTTTGATTCCATGTAGAAATATGGTGAAATAATTTCAACTTATCAAGAAATTGAATCTAAATAAATAGACACAATTCTACCCTACTGCTATTTGGAAATTAATTCACAATTTAGAACAACATTCACAAACATGCATCATAAAACACATAAGTACACAAATTTTTCTAGGGGAAAAAACTGCCAAAAACCCCTTAAACTTGTTTGAATTAATCAATTTAATTCATAAACAATTATAATTGTGATCTCTCACTTTGAGGGCGAACTACAAGAGTAAACTTGTTCTCACTTTTCCTGCACTTGCGCTATTTGCACTTGCACTGCCGACACTCACATTTCCTGCACTCGCTCTGCTCGCACTTTCACTGCCTGTACTTTTTCTACCCGCATTCACATTTCCTGCACTCTCTTCTATTTCCTTGTGAAATTCTCAAGGAAATAGGCCCCTATTTGCCCCCTATTTTCTTGTGCAATTCCCAAGGATTGATCACTTGACCAATACTTTAAACTATACAATCAATATAGTATATAATTAATTGTAGACTGCCTTGGAATCTCCACCAAAACTTGGGCAATTTTAATTTCTTGAATGCATGAGCTATTTTGGGTTGATTAATTAGTTAACTAGATGATCTCTGAGTTATACTATTTTCCCACTACACAACTAACCTTTCACTAGTTCTATTAATGGTTAGAACTAGTTTAACTGAATACAACTGGAAATAACTAACCTTGATTGCTACAAATTATAAATCACACATGCTTAACTAAGCTCCAAGATTTATAACTCGAATTTACTGAGCTAACTAAGTGACAAGAGCCATATCACCTTAGTTAACTACCTCCAAGTTTCCTATTGATGCGTAAATTCAACTTTCTCAATTTGACCAAGGAAAAGTCAACTTGAGACTCTCTTGCTACCTTTCTTGACATTCCCCTCCTTCATCAAAGTATATTCCCACTAAAGGTCCACTAATAACTTCACCTTGGCTCCAACAAAACCTCAATGAAGAATTCCACACAACTCTATCTAAAGTCATAATTCTTCTTCAAACATGTCCTTTCGCTCCAAGTGATTCCACCTAGACATCATCTGTCCATGTGTCATGATATACAATCAACCAATCCTTCATTTTTCTAACCATGACTCGTCCAAATCATAAGTGTATTATCCAATGCCCTTGTTTTAGGCATTTTCATTCATATGGAGGATCCAAAAGATGCTCAAAGTTCCAAAAAATTCTCAAAAATTAAATTTGTCATATGATTTTCAAAATAACTCCATTTCATAGATATCATCACTCTGATTCCAATGCAACTTGCATGGGAAAAAAAGGACATCGTATTACAAATTTATAGCTATTCAAAGTTCAAGTTCAAACAAGGAAAAAATTCAAAAGTCAAAATATCAAAGTCAATGGTCAACACTCAAGGTCAATGGTGAAATCAGGGTTCTAGGTGCATGGTTCCAGCTGACACATGGCACTTCTAGAGCTCAAAAAATGGCATTGCATGGTTGGTGGTGTTAGTGTTAGTATTTTCATACTGCCATCACTGATCAAAAATACTCTTTTCATATCATTTTAGGAGTCCCACTCAGAAATTTTTAATCATTCCATTTTGTCATGTAAAAAATTCACTCACTAATGGTAGCCCTTGTCATAAAATTTCACTCTCCCACAAAAAAATCATATTTTCTGGCCCATCTTCATGTCTTGTTGAGAATACTTTAGTCATGAGATTCTATATCATCATGTCATTATGCCAGTCAGGTCACCATGGATTCTGGTCATTCAAGGTCCCATTAGGTCACTAGGTTTCATTTTCTAAGGTCCAAATAAAACACCATTTCATTTGCATAAGATCAGAAAAAATATGAGAGTGATTGAATAATATTCCTTTATCATCTGAAAAATATTTGTCAACATGTAAAGATGATCGCCAAGGAATATTTCCAAAGTTCTGATTTTTCTTTTTCAAGTTATGATTTTTATTCTGTAATGTAATTTTATTCAAAAACAGAGATGTAATTTATTTTTCTTTTAGTGTAATTATATGTTCATTATATGTAATAAGTATTATTCCCAAGCTACCAATTCAACTCCATATGCCAAACTGAACACCAAAAAAAAAGCAATGTAAAGAGTGCCAAACTCCAACATCATCAACCTACAAAGAAAAACTCAAAGTGTAAAGGGTATTTTCCAAAGTTTTCAAAGGTGAAATTGAAACATTAGAAAGTGGATTTTAAATCAAAAGATCAATTTCACTCAAGTATAATATCCTTCATGACATCAAAAGATACTTCATTTGTCTCCTCTACTATCGAGAAACCTCAAACAAAACAGGGTTTTCAAGTTTTTTGGGCAAAATTAGCAAAATAGGGGAAGCACTGTGCATCTGCCAAAGGGAGAGAACACATGTGTGTGGTGTTGCGCACTTGCTTGTTGCACCGCGTGCATGCCAAATAGAGGGCGCTCCTACCAAAGGCAGGGAGCACCTGTGTGTGGTGTTGCACGTCTTCTTGTGGCACTACACGCTTGCCCATATTCCTCAGCAATTTCCAAAATGGCTTCCAAACTTCACAAAATCACCTTCAATATCTCAACGGTGTTTCCTCAAGCCTCCAACAAGAAAGTAAGCTACTATTGCTTCATTCTTCTTCTCCATCAAATCATTTTGTGTTGTGTGAAGTTTGTTAAAGAAAATTTAGTGTCTTTCTTCAAATTTAAAACCATAGTATTCCTCAATTACCCAATTACAATTTAATTACAGTCCATAAACCTTCATAACCCTTCCCACATTGCAGTATAACCTATCCCATATCCCTACATTGACATACCCTTTCCCTAAGCCTTCATTTCCTTAAAACCCTAAGCCCCAGGTACACTATTTTCCTAGGCAACCAATTCCCTACACCTGTAATTAATTACCTATTCCAAACCCCTCTACATCCCTACTCCCTGGCACATTCCTTAACTCATAAATCCATACCCCCATCTCCCTCAATTACCCTATCCCATTCCCTGTTCCTAAAAACCACATTCCACCATCATCACATCTCCCTAGAGTTTTGACACTAAGGCATCATGGCAGAAGAAGAAAATAGACCATACAATGAGGGAGAAGAAACAAAGGAGAAGAGGCCACACAAAGGGGGAAGAATACTCATTTTAGAGCCAAAAACTACCAGGGAACTCTTGGCATCTCCTATGGCTGTGACATGTTTCAAACATGTTGGATGTTTTGATTTCTGTGAGAAAATTTAGAAGGTCCAACACCATGTTATGTTGACCAGACTTTTTATATCCAAACTCCATGACAACCAGGTAACTCTTGTTGGTGCCACTTTCACTGTGTCAATTGCAATCATCTCAGCTTCCATCGGGATCCCAAATGTTGGGGAGAAATGGTTCAAACAGAAATACTTGGAGGAGCATTACTATAAGCCTTTCATCAAACCTTGGTACAAGAATGAGAGAAAGAGTATTTTTCCTTTCTATTACCTCCTGGAGATATATGCTCCCATGATGAAGATCATCAAGAAATAGTTTTCATGTGAAGGTAGATTTTCTAGATTGTATGCCTATCACATATGGCTATTTATGCACTTCACAAGGGTCAAAATGCTAAACATACCCTATCACCTCTTCTGGGGCATTGATAAGATGGCATTTATTATCCAGAAGAGAGAGTATGAACACCAATTGAACAATATTTTTCACCACTCCCTCATCAAAATCATAGTCCTCCATCACCTCAAACAATTGAACATTCCATGGAGTTCATTCATAGATAATTACATATTCACTGCTCCACCTACTCAGCATGCACGAGATGTAACTTCATCATCTCATCTTTCCACATCCATTCCCCCATCTCATCCCACAGTAAATTCATCATCATGAGATCAGTATCCTTCATCTATTTCACCACCATCATCTCCATCCCACATTGAGACTGGGTCACCTAGCAGAGCTGAGATCAATGAGCCTACGCAGGCTAATGTGGCTGAGATAGAGACATTGGAAAAAACATACTAGAGGGGTCATAGGCAAGTGTTTTCTCCACATATTGTTGAAGGGGCGTTGCCTTCTTCACCAAAAAAGTAGGTACAGAATAGGAAAGAAAATATGGTAAAGGAGGATGTACATGAGGTAGCCATTCATGATGAGGATGACCTCCATGAGATAGAATAAGATTTTGATCTTGTTGACATAGATGAGCATGAT
The DNA here is from genome assembly GCA_034641835.2 of Pinus albicaulis. Lineage (NCBI taxonomy): Eukaryota > Viridiplantae > Streptophyta > Pinopsida > Pinales > Pinaceae > Pinus > Pinus albicaulis. The sequence goes on along the minus strand of CM076573.1, from coordinate 602,850,586 downwards.
GATGATGATATCACTAGTATAGTCATCAAGGGGAAGGATGCCCAGATTAGAGAGCTCCAAACTAATCTTGACAGGTCCAAATTTTTCATAAACTTCCTTGAGCAGGAGAACAAGCAGTTGAAAAAAAAACATGTCATTGATAAGGTGAAATACATCACAGCTCAAAGGGAGGCAGAAAAATCCAAGGTTTTGTAAGAAGAGACACTTGAAAATCATGGTTTTCTTGAATAAAAATAAGAACAAGCACCAAGAGGCAGACCTGTAAATAGAGGCCTGAAAAAAGCTCTAGCACTAGAAAGGAAAAAAGAGGCTAAGCTTGTTGATCAATTAACCTTGAATGAACAACTTGCAATGGTAATCAATGAAAACTAAGAGCCATGGCTTGATAGCGCTAACAAAAACTTGGATAAGCTTTTGGAGAGGGAAAATAGAGATAATGACATACTGAGGACAAAGACCAAACACTATTCCCAAAAGGAAAAAATTGTAATGGCCAAGCTTAAAAGAGCCAATGCAAAAATTGAGGCTTTGACCATGCAAGAAGAGAAAAGGAAATTGGATATACTTGCAGAGGCTTCACTCCAAGCCTAGCCACATTATCAGCAATAATTTCACCAATTTTGAAAGTTTTTGGGTCAGTCTTGCAAATTTTTGTCTTTTTATTGTGTTTTTTAGATAGTCATGTGACAGAGAAAGTGTCAAATGCACGCCTCTTTTTTTAGCCATCTTTTGACCAAAAGGCCGACACCATTGGATGAAAAATGGTAAATACATCTCAGAAAACCACCTTTCCAACCTTGGTTTGCAAAACAAGTAGGTCAAAATGTCAAAAAAATAGCAAAAAATCATGGTTTTTCCTCATTTTTGGCCCTGGTGCTGTGTGCTGAGAAATGTTAGGAGGATTTAGGTTTGACAGGGAAAATGAACTTCATTTTGCAAACTGAAGGCATATCCAGGAAGTAGACTTGAAGGGATTTCCAACAAGCCATATTGGAGCCAATTTGGACACCTAAAACCCAGTCAAAAGCAACTTTCAAGATGGAGGGCATGTTTGACAAATGGAGGGCGTGTTTGACAAAAGGAGGGAACGCCTGGAAAAGAGAGGGAACGTTTGACAGTTTGCTGATATTTTTGAATTTTCACTGCAAAATTTGGCTTTTGTATTTGAAATTATGATTTAACCTATGTAATTGAGGATGGAAAATGTAATTATGTTATGGATAAGTTACCTAGGGGTATATTCATGATCTAAATGTAATCATCAAAGTCAAATGAATTAGTTTCAATGTAATTAGGGAGGAGTCACTTGCATCTTCCTACAATCCAACTTTCAATTCAGAATTTTGTGGATCTCATCCTCAACTCAGGGATTCAACCCCTAAGGATGAGATAATGTATTTTTTACTTCTATATCTTCCCTTTCTTCACTCTTATAAAGGTTTGGAATAAATTGGATGCTATTTAATTGATCAAGGACTGTGTAATCAGTTTGGCCAAAAATTAATGAATAATTGAAGTTATTTCTTCGGGATACCTATGGTATGAATGTTTGGCATCGTTTTTTCTCCTATATCATTTTTTCTAATGTTTTGTAGCTCATTAACCATTTCATGTCTATTATATGATGATTTTCAAGTTGATAGGCAGAATACATGTTTTTTCATGCCCTGTTTTGGGAAAATCTTCATAATTTGTCCATTTTCTTCAGTTTTGGAAGAATACATCTCCTATGCTCTTCCTAACTCCTCGTTAGCCTTAAACCATCTCACAAAATCAATTTAAATTTATAAGGCTTCTAAATATCTTGCCCCATCGAATGGACTGCAATTCCATCACATTTTACCTAACCTAGTCCCCTTGACCTAACCCTCATCCAGCAAACCCAACCCAATATAAAAAAAAAACCCTTATGTATTTCATAGCTAGCCTAAAACCTTTTCATCCAACCCTCTTGTTTGTGACTTTGTGGAGAGAGCCCTCTCCGACTTGCTAGGGCTAGATACCAAGTTAAAAGGTTGGTTTGTGGTTACCTCTGTTGGGATCTCTTCTTCAACCTTGGAGATCTGGTGAAGTGATAACATACTGGCACCATTTCTGGGGAATGAAATATTCATTCTTTCTGGGTGTACGACAAGAAACTTTGGAATTTGATCCTTTGGATGATAGGGTTAAGTTTCAGAAAGGCCAATTTGATAATTGCAGTGCTAAGATTGTAGAGCTAGCTTCCAGAAGATATACCAGAGCAAATACCGACCTTGATACAGCTGATCCGGTAGATGATCCAGAGAAGATATTTCGAAGGCATAGATATCAAACTATATACATTCAATCAGTACCAGTTCCATTGGTAAGATCATTTTCTCTACCTTGTAAGTTACTTTCTCTTGAACATATACCGTACGATCTGAAATTTGAATTTTCATTGTTTAAATCCAAGTCTGAAACCTCTTTATCTGACATAGTATTGAATCCTTTAAGATTATCTGAGGTCAATTCATTGTTTGAATTATACCTCAGTCCTCTGAAAGATTAGTTTTTTGAAGAGATTAATCCCGAATGTGACCTTGACATCAAATATTGGATCCAATTCTACCATCCAAAGGAATTTTCTATTGCATCTCAACCTCAAACTCAGTCAATTTTAGTTTATTCATCTACACCTTTGAATTCATTATTAATACCTACTACTTCATTACCTACAACTTCTATTCCTTTACCTATTCAGCCAATCCCTCCTGTTGTCAATCCAGTACTCCATTCAGCAGGAATTATGGCAATATTTTCCCCACTTATCTTATCAGCCCAATTGAATGACTTACCTAAGGGTTACGGCCAAAGACTCCCCTTGTTTCATGAAAAATCCACCATATCTACAAGACAACATATTGTTAAGGTTGAAAATTAAAATTCAAATTGAGAGATGAGAAGAATGGGCGGAACCCTAGCCTTGGCGGCCTTGATTGGCTTTCCCCTGTTTGGCGCTGCCATGGGGAGGCGGTCTATATTTCAGCACTCTTGACCATTACCTTGGTATTACCAATGATTTTAGCGGTCAACTTTTACTATAGCCCAGTCTCCTTTGTTTTCATCCCGACAAGGGCTTGTAACGGTCCTGGGAATTTTATGCTTTGGGGATTTTAACTTTCATAGTGGAGATTACACATGTCGTTTTCTTAGGTGGTCTGGGCCCGTCTTTCCTTTTTACTGCCTAGTCAAGACCCGACAACTTTCCTCAGTGCCTGACCTTGTATTAGCCCTATACCCCACTAATTCCTTCTACCCAGTTGAACACTCTGCTTTTCATATTTTCATCTATATTTTTCATTCCATCGACGGATATTATTCAGCTTTGTTTTCATTGTTGAGGCACTCTGATCTGACGCAATTTTTTCGAGTGGGAACGTCTTCTAACTGTCACAGTAAACTGCTGGTGGGATCTGCAATCATGAGTATATATGAGGAGGAACTCGATTATACCTCCGACCCACTGGAGGGTGTCGATATTTGGGAAAATCGCTCGAACGATGATTTGGCTACCATGGTGGAAGGTGAGTCATCATCGTCTCTTCACCGGTTTGTGCAACCTTTGTCGGTCACCTCTGCGGTTAGTGTTGAACCCATTTTGAATCAGTTTGATTCTCTGTCCTTCTCGATACTGTCACCATCTGTCTTGTGACTTTGGGAACTGCAAGCTCAAGGGACACCTAATCTTCTGTCATGCAACAATGTGGCGTCTCGTCCTGGCACTTGCAGTTTGGATATTACTTATGCAGAAGATTTTGTATTTGCAGATTTGTATATTGGTAGGGAGGAGATAAACCTCCATCCAGTTTCCACATTATCTGATTCTACGTCGATAGCAGCTTCTAGACGCTTTGAGGACATCCCTATAGATGCTCCTAATTCAGATGATCCAAATTATTCGAGCTCGGATGGTCTTATGGTGATGGGTGCTGCATCACAAGAACACACTCAGTGTTGCGGAAGGAAAAAGTCCCGCTGCACAAAGAATCAAAACATCTACAACACCATCTTTGATCCTGATAGGGGTATGGCAAACATTGATTTCATTGCGATGACGGTGTTGGTGGGAAATTTTTGGGGCAGGAATTACACATCAGGCAGGCTCAAGATTTGGACAGAGGAACTCTGGAGTAGATCTATGGAACACCTTCCTGGTGTATTGACTATGAATAGGGATTGGTTTTCCCTCATCTTCTCGCAGCCAGCTTCGGTGGAGTGGGTCATATCCAAGTACTGGCACATTGATATGCACCTGGTTCTATTGAAACGTTGGACTCCTTTATTCGATCTAGATAAGGAGAAATCTGAGGCTGGACTGATCTAGGTGTTAGCCACCTATAAAATTTGTCATATCAAATGGTGGCTAAATATTTTTTTAATCATTCAAGAAACAATTTTATTGCCAAATTGTTAGTTCTTGAAGTCTTATGAAGATATTTTATCCTTTGATTAATATTCATTGCTGTTTCCCCCTCAAATTCTGAAAATCTATTGTTTTCCCTGAAGAAAAAGACTGCTAAAAACTCCATTTTTCCCTCATTTTACCCCTCCTTTCACTCATTATTAGCCTTCATTTTTATCCACTTTTTTCCCATGAATTTCCTCTATTTTCCCTAATTTCCCTTCTTCCCTTCATGAAAACCCCTTTTATGAGGTTTAAAAATCCTTTTTAAACCTTACCGAAACCCCCAAAATCCTTTGAAAATTCTTGAAAATTCATAAAAAACAGTCTTTTTAACTATAGGCCTAAGCCCCTTTGGGCTAAGCCCTAAACCACTTCCCCACCATGCAACTTGGCGCTGGAACCAAGCACAAAGGCCGAAAGCGCTTATCGCAATCGGAACTTTCGACGAGTGCATTTCTTTTGTTATTTAAAAACCCCCGATGTGATTGACTCCTTTGTTATAAACCCCCGATCCCTTGCTTCCTTTGTAAAAATTGGAGCCCACAATTGGGCACTAAAAATTGTATAAAACCCTTCCCCGATGCAATTTTCCTTTGTATTTCATAGAAAATCCATTTTTTCTATGTTTAAAGAAAATCTTCCGGTTCACGGTCTAAACCATTCCCGAACATTGATCTAAACTAATCAAACGATCATCGGGATCTCACATCGGATATTTCATTGGTCGTGGTTTAATATTTTATTGCACCCTCCTGATTGGCAACCTCCCGATGGATTCTCAGCCGTTGATCTCCCCCGTCAGGCTTAGATCCGACGACCCTTATTACTCTGTTCAATAGCCCTCATTTCCGCCTTCGGCATTCATAAATAAATCTCCGTGGTCAATCTGATCCTCAGATAAACGGCCCTCATTCAATCGCATCAGAGATTTTTTGTGCCCCTTTCCTCTCTCCTCTGCTGATGGGCGATCCAGCGATTAGATCTGAGTCGTCCATACACCCAGATCTAACAGCCCACATCACCCTTTTTCATAATCTCATCCCTCTACCTTTGGACCTCTGATTCATTCCCCACTATTGTTTTGGCCCTCAGATCAATGGCCCTGGTTCAATCGCATCGGTGCTTTGATCCTGTTGCCCCCACCGATCGCAATCTTCTGATTGCATCTAGGCCATCCATACATTAAGATCTGACGGTCTAGATCAATCCTCATTTCCCTTTGTATTTCTCAAACCTTGTTGTATAAATTTTTAAATGAAATCCCCCCCATTGATCTTTGCAAGTCAACAGCTCACATTAATCCATTCTTCGCCCAACCTCTGCCTCATATGTCATTAGATATACCCTAAGATTTAATTTGGACCATTCATTCCTTGATCCAACAGTTTAGAATCAACCTGATAGGCCCAAATCCTTTGGGTCCTACCTTTCCGCAGATCAAATCTTCGCTATCCATTCCTGAACTGACGGTCCAGATCAAAACCGCTCAGACTCTGCCCCACCTTCTTTCGTCCGCGCAGCTTGTGTTATCGCACTCTCACCTCCACCGTTGGATCTACCCATCTGAGATCCAATGACCATGACTCCATATCACATGAGTTTAAAGCCTGAAAGTTAATTCTCCAAATTTACACGACATGGGCAGTTTTAAAAGGCCACGTGTCGGCCTGTAACGCATATCGCATTCAAAAAGCTAAAACCGCCTTTTCCTCCATTTTGTTGCGCGAAACTAGCTGTTTCTCTAGCCAAAACCACCCTTCCCATTTTTATTATATTTTCTCGAAATAGATCTCTGTCGTTTATCTCTACAGATCAACGGCCCGCATTCAATCTCACCTTTTTAATCACCCTCTGCCCATTCTCCAAGGGATTTCATTGGTCAACCTCCGTTGTTGATCACTGTGGACCGATCTCATCTGACAGTCCAGGTTATTTCAGAAACTCCAAATTTCATCCATTCCTTTTTCGCTGCTGATTAAGGTTTTTACCCATTTTTCTTATATTTTTCGCCATTTCATTATAAAGTGACCCCTCTGCTTTATATATTTACGATTGATCTCAACCGTTGATCTCTGCGGATCAATGGATCTAACTTAATCTCTCCACCATTTTTTCAAACCGCCTCCCATCTGACCACCGCAAAGCATCCTCACCACTTTCATCTAATGGCTGCGATCTAACCCCAGCCTCCAAAGCAGTTAAACCCAAATACGCAGAATTTTCTTAACTTTTTCTTGTGTGTAGGTTTTAATGGTTGTTTCCATTATGTTTAAAGAAAATCAAAGGCTGGGGATGACGATCCCCCACGCCTTTGTTCATAAAATAAATCATTCTATGGGGTTCAACATCATGTTTCATCAGTCCCTCATGAGCACTGATGCCATTTTAAAACCCTCTGTGCCCCTGCACATCAACAAGACACAGCAAAATTTAATCAAGAAGAGAGTATCAGTGTTTAAGCATCCGGTCACAGCAGAGATAAAGAATTGAATATTGTTTACACAGTTTGAGGGATTACTGCCTTAATTGACTATTTAAAGCCTAATCCACTCAGTAAAACACAGTTTTAAGAACAGAGACAGAAATTAGGCCTAATTAATCCTAACACACAGAGCTAAAGAAAATTAATAGTGTTTAAAGAAAAACAATAAATATCTATCAATTCGAGAAGCCTCCACTGCCACATCAGAGGCTAATTGAATCCTCTCAGCTACCAAAAGCCACCTGCAACCTCAAAGCATTCAAAAGAGGCTGAGTTATTACCAGAACAGAAGATATTAGCATAAAGGCAGCTCAACAGTTATTTCGAATCAAAGAAACTAATTTAAACTGTCAGCAGAGTTATTACAAGGATAACACAGAGCCTTAAAGTCAACAAAATATTCCCAGCAAGCTTAATACTTAATGTAAGCCAATTAATATAGAGAAATATCTGAAATCTACTCCATTGAGCCCCTCAAAGGCCAAGAAGCATTTAACTGTATTAATTGACCCTGTAGATCTTTTCTGTCATTCGACATCCTCATTTTTTCTATAAAATCTTCTTGAGGAGCTCATTGTAAATGGTTGGCTGCAGAACTTTGAATATACACTTGTGCTCGAAATTTTCTACATGTAAATAGCGTTCAAAGGCTCTTGAAGCTCATTTGTAATCAAATAAGTTAGGCTGAGAAAAGAAGATGATTGTTGAACTGAAACATTGGACTTGAAGAATGTAACTGGATTGACATCAATATACAAGCTTATTCTTGGGATCCTGGTCTATATCACTGGTGAAGTGCTTCTTTCTGTGTTATTTTTTTCCTTTCATGTATGCCATTTTGTCCACTTATTATCTGATAAAGAACAACAAGCATAGAGTTAGGATTTACTATTTACAATACCCTTCTCTAACTGATAAGCTTTATCTCAATTTTTTCCTCCAAATTGTGTGTTTAAGAAAGTCTTAAGTGTAAACATTATCAAGGAATGTTGGTTTGCCTCTGTCTTGATGTGCAAAGCTTGAAAGGAAGTTCTTGAATGTTATTTTAATTATGTGCTCAGTAGAGTTAGACTAGGAAATTTTATGGTTTGCCCTGTCTTCTAGTTCTTTCTTCAAAGGTAATTCTGAAAGTTTCCCTAAGAGTATGCTGAAAGCAGTTTAGATTTAAAAGTATCTTATCTGATCTTAGGCTGCACTTTTTTTTTTCTTATCTGTTTTCATCCCTTCTGAAAGTAATTATGCGGATTACTAGATTGTTTTTCTGTTGAGTTAGCTTTAATACAAACTTTTCCAAAGAAGTCTATGGTTAACCCTGTCCTTTGGTTGGTTTTAAACAGTTACTTAAAAGGCTTTTCTTGTTTGGAAAAAATGATAAATCCTAGTTCAAATTATGGTCTTTTTCCACCCCTTCAACATTTTATTGTTCCATTCCATCATTTAATCCAAAATATCTTGTGATATAGATGACTTGCCCCTTGGACCACTCTTGAAATTGTTGCACAATTAAACCCTTTTATGACTCCATAGCCCAATGGAATAAAAACCAGCGTCATATCTATCCTATCAGCCAAAGATTTTTTTGATTGCTTGCAACTTCACACCTTTGAAACTCTTTCATTTCAGGACTTTCCACTCAATTAAAAATCATGCTCAACCATCCAAAACCAAAAAAAAACTTTGTTCTTAATAACTAGCCTAATATCATACCCAAAATCCTTAAAGATAAATCAATATTTGCACTTATAAGAGAGATCCCTCTCTGGATTTAGGAGGGTTAGATCCTAAAATCCCAAAGTGGTTCAAGTGTTCTGTCTGCAATCTGTATTTTCCAATCTTGAAAATTACAGGGAGCTAACACTAGGTTCAACTGCTAGGCCTGCCACTGCAATTATGGAATGAGGCCTCCCTCCGGAGCATTGGGGGGATCTTGGCCACTAATTAGATCATGACTACTCCTATATGGAGACAGGCAACATATTTTTTTCTCGCATTTTGGTCTTTCTGGATACAAGGGAAGGTCTCTATGACTGCTACAACATTTTATTCAATGACATGGTTCGACAACAGATGCTGGATTATGAAGGAGTACCCTTTCGATGTTGTCAGTGTCATGTGGTTGGTCACCTCTACAAATAATGCCCCCTCATGGGCGGTGCAGCTCCTCTCACAAAAACTATGGTGCACATGGCTGCACAAACTGAACTAGTGTGCATTATATCATCTCCGACAGTGGATCCGGTGGGATCTCGCTCTCAACCTACTGAGGTGCTGCCATCTTGGCTAGTCACATAGGCTTGTACTCACAGCCATGCGGTCTTCACCACACTGGAGGACTCGGCTCCTATTCCGGGTACAACTCTTGTTCCTCCTACTGTTTATTCTATTTTATCTTCTCCACCCATTTTATCTTCTAATAATGTTATTCATCACAATACCTGCAACTTGGACTCCCTCTGTTTCCTTGTTTCATCCACCCCCCCTACTATACCTCCCCCCATACCTCTCACAACTGCGGCAACATCTTCCCCTTGTCAACAACATAACTCTGACAGTCTCTCCTCCATCCACCATTACTTCCTTCGCTCTTCCATCCACTCCATTGACCATCCCCCACTCAGTATTGGCTCAGATCCGGGCACCTTTTCTGTCAGACCTTGAGGTCAGCCTTTGGCTATTACAAAAGCCATTAGGCTGGCTAGTTTGGAGGTGGTTGCCGGAATGCAGACCTCTATCATGAGGGTTCTTAGAACAAGAAAACCCAGGGATGTGGTTCCCCCATGTTTTTTCTATCCTTTAATTGCAGGGGTTTATCCAGCCCAGATAAAAAATTGGCTCTCAGGAGACTTCTTCATTCTACTCATGTTGATGAGATTTTTTTACAAGAAAAATTGGGGGACGACTTATCTGTCACTAAGATTTTATATACTCTTCTTCCGAATTGGTCATTCGTGACCATTGACGCCTGTGGTCGATCTGGGGGTTTTTCCTTGGGTTTTAACAACAAAACCATTTGTGTTCTGAACTAGTGGGGAAGGGGTGGCACCATTGGCGTGGATGTTATCACTAGAGATTTTGATCTTTATATTACCCTGATTAATGTGTATGGCCCCTGTCTGCACAGAGAGACATTTTGGGATTCCTTGCTCAATTGCTCCCTTATGAATCAGAACAACATCATACTGGGCAGTGATCTGAACTTCTCTATTAGAATATCATAATCTTGGGGGCCGAGGGCCATTCCGGACCCCCTTTCGAATTACTTCACCAATCAATTGGAGTTGGATGGATTATTAGAAATTGAACTGCCTAAGAAGAAACCTACATGGCGGAACAGGCGTACTGGGGACGCGGCACTTACCTGGAGACTTGATCGCTTCCTCATTAAGGTTCGTTTGCCTAATATTTTTTCCAGGAACCAGACAATGGGTGGGTTCGGGTGGAACCTCGGACCACTCACCGATATATTTTTAGTGTCTTGTTGTGGATCAAAAGCCCCATGCTCCTTTCAAATTCAATGCGGGTTGGCTACAAGAGCCTGATTTCCACTCATTGGTCACAAAGGAGTGGCAGCATTGTTCATTACACCCTGATCAGGATTCACCTAGAGTCTTCAACAAAAATGTAAAGCGTATCAAATCCAACACCATCAGATGGGCTAGGGGTAAAAGGTTATTGGAGGAAGAGGATCTCAAGAGGACAAAATTGGAGATTTCCCATCTTACTGGCCCAGATTATTTGGGTTTTCGATCCGCGGATATAAAATAACGACTTATTACTATGGAATCCACTAGGGCCTATATTCTTAGGAAAAGGGAGGATGAATGGTGTTTAAAGAGCATAGCCACTTGGTTAAAATATGGGGATGAAAACACCAAGTTTTTCCAATAGAGTGCCAAAGGCCGACGGATCATCAATACCATTTAGGAAATTACCGATCAATCAGGGCATGTGGCCAAATCCCATGCGCAGATCGCAGACCTGGGTATCCAAAATTTATCCAATCAATATAGAGCTCCACTCAATGCTAACCTACCTGACATTATGCACATCACTCGTACATTTCATAGATTTGTTGAGGAGGATCAATTGGAGGATCTAAATGCACCGGTTACATTGGGGTAGATTGAAGGTGTATTAAAATGGTTCAAGAAGGATAAAAGTCCTAGACCAGATGGTTGGACCATTGAATTCTACCTATCATTCTTTGAACTTATTGGAAATGATCTTCTTCTGGTTATCGAGGACAGCAGAACTTCTGGTAGAATTTATGATAGCTTCAACATCACTTTCATTGCATTGATTCCCAAAGTGGATTTCCCCACTACCTTCTATGACTTCAAGCCTATCTCCCTCTACAATTGCATCTATAAAATTATTTCCAATATCATATCCAACTGCATCAAGCCTATCCTCTCACTTAATATTGCCAAGGAACAATTTGCATTCCTCAACCATAGACAAATTCATGAAGCTATCGGTACCGCACAAGAGGCCCTACATTCCATCAAAACAAAGAGGCTCAAGGGCACTATTCTCAAAATTGATCTAGCCAAAGAATTTGATCATGTTAATTGGAACTATCTACACCTCATTCTCATCCATAATAGATTCCCTCATTCTTTCATTAATTGGATTATGGGATGCATTACAAATGGCACCTTTAGTATCCTTATCAATGGTGTTGCATCTAATTTTTTTCATGCTGGTAGGGGACTCAGGCAAGGATGCCCCCTCTCACCTCTCCTCTTCCTCCTTTATATGGAAGGCCTTTCATCACTTATGAAGCAGGATAAAGCTGATGGTTCCATTCATGGTATTCAATTAAATGAATTTATTCAACTGACTCATTTATTATTTGTTGATGACGTTATCATATTTCTGGATGCACATGTCAGGATAACTCTCAATTTTTCAACATATCGAATATTTTTTGCAAATCCATGGGAATGGCTCCCAACAACAGTAATTCCACCATCATTATGACACGTTGTTCGGCCATTGAAACCAGGCATGCTTTAAGGTTCTTTCCATTTGAGTGCAGGAACGTTGAGGATGGCTTAAAATATCTATGTTTTCACCTTAAGCCAAATGAATATCATATCAAGGACTGGAACTGGCTGATTGCAAAGGTTGAGCACAGGATCAATATCTGGAATCACAGGTGGCTTTCGCGGGCGGGTGGTCATATTAGCCTTAATTAAATCTGTCCTGGAAGCCATCCTAGTTTATTGGATGTCACTTACATGGCTTCCCAAGGGTGTGACCAACTAAATACAACAGATCTGTAGGCAATTCCTCTAGTGGGGTTTAGGACGGGATCATATTTTTGCTTGGGTTGCTTGGGATTATATCACTAAGCCCAAGGATTGGGGAGGCCGGGGTCTAAGAGATCTCTCATTATTTGCTACTACCCTGGCTACCAAATTGGGCTGGCACCTAGTTTTCGAACACAGCCTATGGAGAGAAGTGACTTTTTCTAAATACATCACTCCCTGATCTCCTTTGGACTGGATCAAAGGAAAATTTCCCATATTCTGGGTTATTTGATAATCTAGAAAGCTATCACTAAATCCATCCATATGGTCAAGCAATGTTTAGCTTGGAACATCAGATCTGGATCAAATTCCAGATTGGATAAGGATTCATGGTCGTGTTGTAGTTAGAACTTCAAATTGCCTCAGGACATCAAGCTACATATGGCACAAGCTGACTACCTATTTCTATCTCAGGTAGCAGGCCCCCATCGAACTACTTGGGCTGCACAGGCCTGGCTTCCGGCACAGGATCTTCACTTTCCTATTGCTATTTATCTTATCTGGAATAGGTACATCAGAGCACTTCAGGCCTTGAACATCTGTCTCACTAAACATGATGATGAATTTTTGTGGGCTCTCTCACCTAGTGGAAAATACACTCTGAAAGCACGTTACATCACTCTCTGTGTGTCGTTGGCCCCCCCTATTAAACAATGGTGGTGGATGTCAATTTGGAAATTGTAGGCTCCTCACAAAACCTGGTTACTCATGTGGTGTATCCTCAATGACTACATTCCCACCATTGACAATCTCTACAGACGCACTCACCATGGCCCTTCCAGATGTTTCTTCTGCCTCTCTCATACCGAAGATGTACAGCATCTTTTCCTTGACTGCACTGTCATCTATGGATTTTGGCTCACGTTTACTATCGCACTGGGTTTCCCTCTCTCCTAACACGGGATATCTATATATGCAGCTTGGACCAACTGGTGGCATGCCGCTACACGTGCCAAGTATCAGAACATTCCCCTGTTAATTTCCTAGGTTATCTGGACCTGTAGGAATCATGTTATTTTCAATGATGCTCCTGTTGACTGGGACCTCATTTGTTGTAACATCTTAGATATTTATCGGCTCATCCCTGATGCTGATATTTCTAACCACCGGAGGGAAATTATCCCTGAAGTTATTGATCACTCCTACCCTTGGGCTTATTTTATGGTGCATAAAACAATCATGGGTGTCGGGGGGTGTTTTATTAAATTTATCGACCTCTCATTACTTTCATCTTAAGATGGGTCTGGGACTTGGAACCAACAATTTTGTTAAAATCCTCAGCCTTTGGCTTCTCCTACTTTTTTCCCATGAACGAGGATGCAAAAAAATTCATATTTTTGGGATTCTCAAATTATCATTAATTGGTTCAATTTACAATCACATTGTCATTCACACACACTTATTGAATTATTGAGGGAGGTTCACCTACTAAAATCATTATTTTACATTATCATTGTCACTCATATTTACAGGCAGAGGAACCAAGTGGCAGAAAAACTATCCAAAGAAGCATCAGAGTTAGATTGGGGTAGGTGGTTATTGTAGAGAATGATGGGGCTCGGGTGTACTAATTTTATCATCACCCTTTTATAGATGACATACAGGATGTGGGAGAAGTCACCCCATGACTTCATTTTGGTTATATTTTATTTTGGTGATATTTTATCCCTATCATATGGTGACAGTACTCTATTTATTATTTTCAGCATTATTGTATCAACAACTATCATATTCATTGTACATATCAGTATTTATATTAGGTGATACTCTTTTTTAAACTATTTATATGAAAACTACTTGACTCTTCGGAGATCGGACTTTGGTCCAGGATTTACTACTGGATTTTTGTAAAATGTAACATGTAATTTTTCTTATTGAATAATGAAAAATTATGACTTTTTTCTTGGGAAAATAACATATTGTTAAGGTCACTAACTTCATATATTTGGAGGAATTCAATGTTGACAATGAAAAAATGAGGATTATAGCCCAGAGTTTCTCTGGAGATGTCAAAGTTTGGTTTAGGTCTCTCACTGCTAATTCCATTGCCACACCAAACTAGCTCACTGATTTGTTTATAGCCCGGTGGGAGGTAAAGAAAAATCACTTACAGTTGCTTGTTGAGTATGAGAACATTAAAATAAATCTTAATGAATCAGTTCAATATTTCAATATTCGCTTTAATAGGATTTACAATGAAATTCCCATTGAGATCAAGCCTCCTTCATGCTTAGCTCTCACACGTTATCCAAATGCATTTGATGCTGAAATGGCTTACCAATTAAGGGAAAAAAATCTAGATACACTGGAAGATACAAAAAATAACACGGTCAGTGTTGAAGAAAATATGTTGATGAAGGGAGCTAGAGCTAGGAATGAGAGGAGAGTTACTATTAAATATGAACCATCCTCCTCATCTTCCAATGCTAAAATGGATACATTGATAAGAATTATTGAAGGAATGATTGACAGGATGTCCATCACGGAAAGACAACCTGAGGTCAGAAATCCTAACTATATAGGTTAGCAACAACCTCAATTAAGGATTAAGTAGAGAGAACAACGAGCTCCTGAACAACCACCACAGCAACAACATCAAATCAAGACACCCTTGCAGCCGAACTATGCTCAAGGAGAAGAAGAATATGAAGACACAATTGTTGAGGAAACCCTTCTTTTCAAAGCTGATGATATGGCTATGTTTTTTAACAGAAATGAGGAGTATTTTGAAAATAAATATTAGCCTAAAGATGAATATTTTATCCTTGCTAATGATCATGAATTAGAGACTGAATCAAATTACCAGTGGGGGTACTTGAATGCACTTAGTTCACAAAATAGGCAGATGTCATTGAGGAGCAGATATGTACCCGTTAATCCCATTTAGAAGAGAGCATCTCAGTAGAAAGACACTCAAACAAGGCAGAATCCTTTGAGCAATCAAAGAAAGGGAAAAGAGCATGTGATCACAAATTGGAATAAAGTATGTCAACCATCCACAATTTCAGCCAATAAGGAAAATGACAATCAGAAGAAAGAAATTCCATCAAAGGACCATACCAGACAGCGAGACATCATCATTAAAGAGGTAGAAAAAAATATTCCCTTCAGTTTAGATATATAAATTTCAAAGTTAAAAGTGTTTATCCCCTTAACCGAGCTTGTTAAGAACAACCAGTACAAGTCCCATGTTTCCAAGATGTTTAAAGTAGATCCTTTGTCCGACATAGTAAATGTCGAATATGATCAACCTGAACTCATTTTTGGTCCTGCTAGTGACGGTCAATTAGAAGATAGTGAGGTTCCTCCTTTTTACTTGAGTCTAAGAATCCACCAGTGCATTTTACATAATTCCATGTTAGTCTGTAGATCCTCCCACAATCTTATTCCAAAATCCATAACGGAGAAGTTGGACCTTGACATTACTCATCCCTACCATGATTTATACTCCTTTGGTTTAGGTAGAGTCCATTGTATTGGTCTGATTAAAGATTTGGTAGTATCCCTAGAGTAGATTCCGACTAAGAATGTTCTAATGGATGTGGTGGTAGCTGACATATTGTTATGCTTTGGAATGTTGCTATCAAGATCCTGAGGGGGAATTACAAGGTACATTGAAATTAGACTTTTCTTATGCACCTATCCCTGTTTTCGGGAAATTGAGAAAAATGTGTCGTGAAACTAAGATGAAGCATATGATCACAAGAAAATAAAAGCCAAATAATTATCTGATAAATGATGTACATATAGATTTAGATTCATTCATTTTTTTAAATGATAGTGGCTTAAATGATGTAGATAGCCAACGAGTAGATGTAGAATATGTTCTAGAGATCCATAATTGTATTATAGAAGTTATAACTAAAGAAAAGATGAATCTGTCAAGCTTATCAAAACAACCATCAAAATAAGCATTGAAAAATTCAAAAAAACAATTAGAAGAGGTAGTGAAAGATCCAGAACAACCATTGGATAAAGTGGAAGAAAGTCTGGAAAAGCATGAACAGATAGTTCAAAAAATTGAGCCAAAACAAAAATCGGATTTTCATCATTTAGAGGATGAGAAGGATGATAATGGTCTATGGTACGTGGACTTTTATGGTGCCCTGGGGAAATACGGGGCATGCATTGGAATTTGGGTCTGCAACCCTTTTCATCAGCAGAATAAGGTCCCTACAAATGTAAGTTTGTGCTCTTATAAATTAGCTTTTGATTGCACTAACAATGAATTCGAGTATGAAGCACTGATTACTGTCTTAAAGATCTTGAAGAAACTGGGTGCAAGAAGTATTGTAGTGTATGGTGATTCAAAACTTATGATCAAGCAAGTTAAAGATGAAGATCAAGCTAACCATCCTCAAATGAGACAATATAGGATGTTGTACTTCATATTTTGAAAATGTTTCAGGAGTTTATACTTACATTAGTGCCAAGGAATCAAAATCTCATGGAAGATTCATTGGCTAAAGCTACAAGCAATTTCAAAATCCCCATATTTCAAATAGAAATTTTGAGATTCATGTGAAGCACCGACCCGTTGTTCCTGATAACTTGTGATATTGGCAATTTTTATGGGATGATAAGAAGATAAACAACTTTCTTCAAATTGAAGAAGAATTTGAGAATTTTTCTATAGATCAGATTTCTAATAAAGATGACCAAGATATAGAAGCAACTCAAATGGATATACTACAACTGAAAGACAAAAATATTCCAAAAGGTCTCATACCTTTGGAATAATTGTTTGACCAAGATGACGTAGCATGGAAGCCTACATTGATGCCTACAGAAAATGGTGTTGAAGATGTAAACATTGGGACAACTGATAAACCAAAGATGGTGAAACTATCCAAGTCCTTATCTCTCAAGGTAAAGGTTGAATATGTTAAATTAATTTCTAAATTTTCTAATGTTTTCGCATGGGAATATGCAGATTTAAAAGTGTATGACAAGAAAATCATTCAACACACTATTCCGATCAATTCCAATCAAAAACCCCTTCATCAAAAGTTGAGAAGGATAAATCCTATATTGCTGCCATGAATTGAAAAGGAGGTAAACAGAATTTTCAAGTCTGGTATTATTGTCCTGATCAAATTCACTGATTGGATTTCAAAATTGGTCCCAGTGAGAAAGAAGACTGGAGAAATTTGGCTCTATATATATTTCAGAAACTTGAACAAAGTGCCCCTCAAGGATAACTATCCACTTCCAAAGATGGACCATATACTTCAAAGAGTTGTCAATTCTTCCCGAATGTCATTGTTGGATGGTTATTCAAGTTGCAAACAATTTTTGGTGCACGAAGATGATCAAGATAAGACAACATTTACTACACCTTGGGGCACCTTTAAATATGCCAAAATTCCATTTGGTTTGAAAAATGCAGGGGCCACATTCCAACGGGCTATGGACATAGCATTCTCCATTGAAAAAGATGTTTTCTTGGTTGTTTACTTAGATGATTTAACAATGTTTTCACATTCTAATGATGAACATTTGCACCATTTGAGAATTATTTTCGAAAAATGCAGGATGTTCAGAATATCACTCAACCCAAAGAAAATCCTTTTTTCCATGGAGGAGGCAAAACTCCTTGGTCACATCATCTATAAGGATGGGATCCGGATTGACCCTTCCCGTGTTCAAGCAATTAAACAGATTGATTTCCCTCATAGCAAAAAGGAAGTACAAGCATTCAACAGTAAGATGAATTTCTTACGTAGATTCATTCCTAACTTAGCAGAGCGTCTTAGAGAATTGACAAACATGTTGAAGAAATATAGTGATGTGAAGTGGCCCGAAGATGCCCGTAAATATTTCCATTCAGTTAATTTTACCTTGAATATTGCCCTAGTTTTGATAAGTCATGATTATACTAGTGATTTCATAATATTTTCATTTTCTTCTGAGCACACTATGGCAGCAATCTTAATGCAAAAAAGGGACAAAACATAGCTACCAATTACATTTTTCAGTCGCAATATCAGAGATGCAGCCCTTCACTACAACATCATAGAGAAAAAAACTTTGGCTTTGGTTAAAGCATTGAAATATTTCAGATTTTACATATTACATTCACACACTCTTGCCTATAATGCAGCTGTGAAAGAATTTCTCATGCAGACAAACCCAAAAGGTAGGAGAGGAAGATGGATAGTAGCTTTACTGGAGTATGATCTTGAGATCAAGCACACCAAGATGATCAAAGGTCGGGGCTTAGCCAAGCTCATGGTTGAGTCAAATCTTCATGCCCTTGACATTAATTTGATTTCATCATTGTTTGAAAATGTATAAGAAGTGAATCTCATTCAGGTATCTGATATATTTTTTTCATATCCGCGATATTCGGATATTTCTTATGTTTTGCAACACCTAAACCCTCCTGTAGGCATGAATAAGAGTCAAGGCAGATCTTTGAAACTCAAAGATTCAAAGTATTGCATATGGGACAATGCACTTTACTGGAAGGACCCCGAAGGTGTGTTTCTGAAGTGTTTGGTCGAAGAGGAATCTAAGGAAGTAATGAATGACTTCCACAAAGGAGATTGTGGGGGCCACCTATATTGGAATACCACAGCCAATAAAATATTGAGAGCGGGATATTATTGGTCTAAACTTTTTGCAAATGTTTACAAAGTAGTAATGAGCTGCCATGAATGTCAAGTTTTTCAGGGTAAGAGAAAGCTTCTCTTGTTGCCTCTTCAACTTATTTCAGTCCATGCACCATTTCATTAATGGGGCCTAGATTTCATTGGCGAGATTCACCCAGCATCATCCACTCAGCACAAGTGGATATTGATAGCCATAAATTACTTTACAAAATGGATTGAATCAATTCCGACCAGGCAAGAAACATATTTTGTCATCATTCAGTTTTTAGAAATTAATATTTTTGTCCTGTTTTGGTTGTCCTACTAAGATTATCACAGATAACGAGACAACATTCAAGTCTAAGAAGATGACTAAGTTCTGTGACAGATATAACATCCTACTACCCGCAAGGTAATGGATTGGCAGAGTCCTCTAATAAGTCATTGTTCAGTGTCATTATGAAGATGTTAGAGGTGAATAAAAAGAATTGGCATAAGAAGATGATTAATGCATTGTGGGCAGCTCAGGTGAGTAATAAAAATTCTATTTCTATGTCTCCTTTTCAAGTGTTTTATGGTGTTGATATTGTGTTTCCTTCATCATTAGCAGTCCCGACAATGAAATTGCTATAAGAATCAGGGACTGAGGAAAATGACATACAACGTCGTATTAATCAAATGATACACCTTCAATAGACAAGGGACGAAGTATTCAGAATACTTCCAAAATCCATGACAGGATAAAGAAGATCCATGATCAAAAAACTAAGGAATATAAATTTAAGATAGGAGATGTGGTACTCCGCTGGGATGACAGGAATGAAGAGAAGGGTAAGCATGGTAAATTTTAGAATCTATGGAAAAGCCATATTAGATTTCAGCTTGTCGGGGATAAAATGCTTATTTACTTGAAGCATTATCTTTTATAAAACAAATTTCTCAATCAGTTTTCCATTTTCATTGTAAATATCAGTTACATTTTTTGCAAGTGTGAAGTAGAAAACCACTGGAGTTAGAAGCCCGAAGTGAAGGCCATGGAGCTTCACTGATTTTCTGACATTTTCAAGTTCAGTTTTGAATCTATTAAGTCAGTATTGAGTCAAGTTTTAGTCATTTGAGTTTGCATTGAGTTAGTCTATTTTTCCGAATTATTATTTTTCAGTCATGTTATTGTTTTATTTTTGACCATATTGGCCCAATGGAAGAGGTACTAATCTAAAAAATATAGAGTTATGTGGTTCTTGACACCTCTTTCAGAGAAACCATCCCCAATAAGGCCAATGTTAGTGTCAATATTTTCATACTGCCATCAATTATCAAAAATACTATTTTCATATCATTTTAGGAGTCCCACTCAGAAATTTTTAATCATTCCATTAGGTCATGTAAAAATTCACTCACTGATGGTAGCCCTAGTCATAAAATTTCACTCTCCCACAAAAAATTCATATTTTTTGGCCCACCTTCATGTCTTGTTGAGCATATAGTCATGAGATTCTATATCATCATGTCATTATGTCAGTCAAGTCACCATGGAGTCTGGTCATTCAAGGTCCCATTAGGTCACTAGGTTTCATTTTCTAAGTTCCAAATAAAACACCATTTCATTTGCATAAGGTCAGAAAAATTATGAGAGTGATTGAATAATATTCCTTTATCATCTGAAAAATATTTTTCAACATGTAAATATGATCTCCAAGGAAGATTTCCAGAGTTCTAATTTTGCTTTCAAGTTATGATTTTTATTCTACAATGTGATTTTATTCAAAAACAGAGATGTAATTTATTTTTACTTTTAGTGTAATCTTATGTTCATTATATGTAATAAGTATTGTTCCCAAGCTGCCAATTCAACTTCATATGCCAAAATGAACACCAAAAAAAAGCAATGTAAAGAGTGCCAAACTCCAGCATCATCAACCTGCAAAGATAAACTCAAAGTGTAAAGGGTATTTTCCAAAGTTTTCAAAGGTGAAAGTGAAACATTAGAAAGTGGATTTTAAATCAAAATATCAATTTCACTCAAGTATAATATCCTTCATGACATCAAAAGAGACTTCATCTATCTTTTCTACCATCGAGCAACCTCAAGCAAAGTAGAGTTTTCAAGTTTTTTTGGCCGAAATTAGCAAAACAGGGGAGGCACTGCGAGGTTGCCAAAGGGAGGGCACACCTGTGTGTGGCGTTGTGTGCCTGCTTGTTACGTTGCGCGCCTACCTTAGGCACTGCACACTTTCCAAAGAGAGGGTGCGCCTGCTTTTGGCGTTTCCCTCTTGCCCATCTTCCTCGGCAATTTCCAGAATGGCCTCCAAACTTCACAAAATCACCCTCAATCTCTCAAAAATATTGGTTCCTCAAGCCTCCAACAAGAAATTAAGCTACCATTTATTCATTATTCTTATCCATCAAATAATTTTGTGTTGTGTGAAGTTTTTTAAAGGAAATTTAGTGTCTTTCTTCAAATTTAAAATGCTAGTATTCCTCAAATACCCAATAACAGTTTAATTTTAGTCCCTAAACCTTCATAACCCTTCCCACATTGCAATATACCCTTTCACAAATCCCTACATTGACATCTGATTTCACTAAGCCTTCATTTCCTTAAAACCATAAGCCTTAGGTACATTATTTTCCTAGGCTCCCAATTCCCTACACCTGTAATTAATTCCCTATTCCAAGCCCCTCTACATCCCTACTCCCTGTCATATTCCTTAACTCATAAATCCCTACCCCCATCTCCCTTAATTACCCTATCTGATTCCCTATTCATAAAAACCACATTCCACCATCATGACATCTCCCTAGCTTTTTGACACTAAGGCATCACGGCAGAAGAAGAATATAGACCATACAGTGAGGGAGAAGAAACAGAGGAGAAGAGGCCAAACAAAGAGGGAAGAATACTCATATTAGAGCCAAAAAATACCATGGAACTCTTCGCATATCCTATGGCTATGACATGTTTCAAAATGGTTGGATGTCTTGAGTTATGTGAGAAAAATCAGAAGGTCCAACACAATGCTATGTTGACCAAAATTTTCTTCTCTAAACTCCATGACAACTAGGTTACTCTTGTTGGTGTCACTTTCACTGTTTCAACTACCATCATCTCAGTTGCCATTGGGATACCAAATTTTGGGGAGAAATGGTTCAAACAGAAAGACTTGGAGGATCATTACTATGAGCCTTTCATCAAATCTAGGTACAAGAATGAGAGAAAGAGGATTTTTCCTTTGTCTTACCTCTTGGAGAGATATGCTCCCATGATGAAGATCATCATGAAATACTTTTCATGTGAAGGTAGATTTTCTAGACGGTATGCCTATCACAACAGGATACTTATGCACTTCACAAGGGTCAAAATTCTCAACATACCCTATTACCTCTTTTGGAGCATTGATAAGATGGAATTTATTTTCCAGAAGAGAGAGTATGAACACCAAATGAATAGTCTTTATCACCACTCCCTCATTAAAATCATAGTCCGTCATCACCTTAAAAAATTTAACATTCCATGGAGTTCATTCATAGCTAATGACATATTCATTTCTCCACCTATTCAGCATGCCTGAGATGTACCTTCATCATCTCCATCCCACATTGAGATTGGGTCACCTAGCAGAGCTAAGATCAATGAGCCTAAGCATGCTAATGTGGCTGAGATAGAGCCATTGGAAAAAAATACCAGAGGGGTCATAAGCAGGTTTTTCCTCCACAGATTGTGGAAGGGGCCCTACCTTCTTCACCAACAAAGCAGGTATAGAATGGGAAAGAAAAGATGGTAAAGGAGGGTGTACATGAGGTAAACATTCATGATGACTATGACCTCCATGAGATAGAATAGGATTTTTACCTTGTTGACCTAGATGAGCATGATGATGATGATATCACTAGTATAGTAATCAAGGGGAAGGATGCAAAGATTAGATAGCTCCAAACTAATCTTGATACATCAAAAAATTTCATAAACTTCCTTGAGTAGGAGAACCAGCAGTTGAAAACAAAACATGTCATTGATGAGGTGAAATGCATCACAGCTCAAAGGGAGGAAGAAAAAGCAAAGGTATTGTTAGAAAAGACACTTGAAAAGCATGGTTTTCTTGAAGAAAAATAAGAACAAGCACCAAGAGGCAGAACTAGAACTAGGGGGCTGAAAAGAGCTCTAGCACTAGAAAGGCCAAAAGAGGCTGAGCTTGCTGATCAGTTAACCTTGAATGAACAAATTGCAATGGTAATCAATAAGAATTGGGAGCCATGGCTTGATAGAGCTAACCAACACTTGGAGAAGCTTTTAGAGAGGGAAAATAGAGATAATGACTTACTAAGGAGGAAGGTCAAACACTATGCCCAAAAGGACAAAATTGCAATGGCCAAGCTCAAAAGCGCCAATGCAAGAATTGAGGCTTTGACCATGCAAGAAGAGAAAAGGAAATTGGATATACTTGTAGAGGCTTCACTCCAAGCCTAGCCACATCATCAACAATCATTTCGCCAATTTTGAAAGGTTTTTGGTCTTTTTTTCAAAGTTCTGTCAAATTTTTTTTTTTGGACAGTCATGTGATAGAGAAAGTGTCAAACGCACAGCACCCTTGGCGATGCGCTCTTTTTTGAGACATATTTTGACCAAAAGGCCACCACCATTGGATGCAAAATGATAAATACATCTCAGAAAACCACTTTTCTAGAATGCCAAGAATTCCACTTGATGGCAACCCACCTTGATGAAGATGATGACAACTTACTTGATGAAGTTGTGCTTGATAGAATATGTTCTTAATGAAGTAAATCTGATGTATCTACAGTGAGTACAGAAGGCAGTGAAGAAAGGAATTCATATTGTGCTAAATCTATGGTGAAAGAGTATGTCTCAAGGCATACGCGGATCTGTCTAAGGGAAGTAGCGTATGCACGCGGAAAAGAACGTGCAAAGTCGCGTATGGGCTAAAGCGCTCTAAAAGTGCAAAACCAGGGGTAACCACCATGGTATTGACCCATTGTATTGGGTAATGATCCGCCTAATTGACCCCGTCCAGGAATACCATCAGAAGTAATGTTGTTTTGGCTCATGGTATTGAAAAAGGGGCTCATGGTATTGAAAAAAGGATAAACCTATATAAAGAGATGAAATTCATTATGCAAATCATGAGTGTGGGTGCAAGATGTCTGAGCTTGAATGAATACTTCTCTCTGAAGTAGATCTGAATGGAAAGGGTTACACTTGAATGATAAATCTGAGTGTATGATGCACCAATGATGAAGAAGGGATCTAGATCTGAAATGTGCTTGTATTTGCTAGATATGTTTATGGAATGATTAGATCCAAGAAGAGGCGAACATCTGTCTGAAGTGAAGGGTTAAATCTGTGTGAAGTATCTGTTCTGAAGAAATGCAATGACCTAAAATCTCTGAAGAACCATACGCTAGTTCGCCGAAGAGGAAGCGCGTATATACGCAGCTTCACTGAAAGAAAAGCGCATATGCGCAATTAAATTGGTTCTGTAATATGTATAGAAGTATACGTTGGTTTGTGTGAATGGAAGCGCGTATATACGCGACATCAGTGAAGTGAAAGCGCGTATGCAAACTAGGGTTTACTGAAGTCTGTGGTAAGAAATGTACGTCTGATGCATTTATTGTCCTTGCTATCGTATTTTACGGTGCTAGGTTATGCATGTCGCACTAATGTATAGTTGAGCCAATGTGAAGATATGATGGCTTGTGGCCTGGTATTTTTCTATTGAATTTGTTGGATCCGGTGTGAAGAGTGATGAAACGTGGTCCGAAGGGTGATGAGGGTTGTAGCCTTCCAGTCGGGGGTTGTAGCTCCCTTCCGAGGTGAGGGAGTATTAAAACGAAGGATCGAGGGGTTGTAGCAACTCCCCTTCCCTTGAGGAGGGTGGTAAACGAGTCGGGGGTTGGAGCTCCCTTCCGGGAGAGGTACGGTAAACGAGCGCGGTGGGTGCTGCGTGCGGTAGGAGTACGCACCCGACACACATATGTTGTAAGATGTTTTCTCTATAATAAAATATTGAAGGCTGAGCAACTGCAGCGGTGGTTTTCTCCCGACTTGGGTTTCCACCTAAAAATCCTGGTGTTCATGTGTGATACTTTGTGTGATGGTTTATTCTGTTCTTACTGCACATGTTTACTGTTTATTGAATATCTGATGAACAAATGATGGAATGAGTTAAGTAAAGAATTAATGACATAATTAGTTCTCTGTGTATATGCGAGTTTAATAAAGGGTATTCGCGTATATACGCGAGTCTGTATCAGGAAAGTAGCGTATGGGTTTTGAAGTAAAGAAAAGTAAAAAGTTTTGAATATGCTGTAAATACTGATTCGCCCCCCCTCTCAGTATTTTTCCCAACAATTGGTATCGGAGTAGGTTCTTCTGCAGAAGCTTGATCGCTTGAAGAAGATCCATCGCAATGGGAATTCAAGAAGGAGTGATGTCTATAAAGCCACCTCTATTAAATGTAAGCAATCTGATATTCTGGAAGGTACGAAGAAAAGCGTATCTGCAAAGTCTTGGTGCAGATGTATGGGAAATCGTGGAAGAAGGCTATCAATACCCGGCAAGCATTCCGACTGATACAGCTGAAAGGAAGAAGTATGAAACCAATGCCAAAGCAGTAAATGTCTTGTTAGGAAGCATGTCTGAATCAGAATTTGCTAAAGTAATTCAGCTACATTCAGCAAAAGAAATATGGGAAAATCATTACGAGCTATGAAGGAGATACAAAGGTAAAAATAAGAAAAACTCCAAACTCTTAGAATTGAATATGAAAGTTGAAGATGCATAGTGATGAAAGTGTTGCAGTTTCTTTCTTCGTCTAGATGATGTCATCGAATGAGAAATATGGGTGAAACCATAGCTGATACTACTACGAGTGGAAAGATCTTGAATCCTTGACTTCAAGATTTGACTCTAAAGTTTCAGCTATTGAAGAAAGGCAAGATCTGCAAACTCTTACTATTGTTCAATTACATGGTATTTTGACTGCTTTTGAAATGAGACAAGGAGGTCCTTCTCAAATCAGGGAAGCTGCTTTTAAGGTGTCTGCAAAAGGAAAGGAAAAGGAAGTTGTCAAAGAAACCAGCTATATATCCGAAGAAGAAGAAGCGAATTTTGTGAGAAAACTCCAACTAGGTACTGGAAGATTCAAAGGTAATCTTCCCTTCAAATGTTTTAAGTGTGGAAAAGTTGGTCACTATGCTGCTAAATGTCCTTATAAAGAAAAGTAGTAAGAAGAATAAGAGCCGATCTAGCTCTAAGAAGGTTACTATATAGCGAGAGGCAGTGATGGGTCATCTATTAGTGAGGAAGAATGTGAAGAAGATCTTAGACTTCTCATGGCATTTGAACAAAATGAAGAAAATGATACTTTTATGGATGCTCTAGAGGAAAATGATTTTCTTGAAGAAAACAATCAACTCAAACTATGCTTCAAAGATTATAAAGTTCTCTTATAATAACAAAAGATAATTAGAGAGACCATTGAAAAGAAGCTCGACGAAGCAAAGAAACATATTGAAAAATTAGAATGTGAGGTGGTAAGTCAAAGAAAAGAAGTTGAGAAAGCAAAAACCTTGAATCTTAGATTTGCTAAAGGATCTGAAACCTTAGATGAGATCATCAAGGTACAACGTTCTCTTCTTATAAAGACAGGTCTTGGATATACCGGAGAATCTTCTCAAACTTCAACTCCAAACTATCTAAAAGCAGTTACAGGTGGTTTACATCATTCAACCACTTAGCAAGGGAATAAAGGATCTCTACAGGGAAAGCAGGACCATCTCAATTCAAGAAACACTAACAGGGATAGCTCTCAAAGACACTACAACCAACAGGTAAATTCAAATAGAAGATTCCATGATCGCAGAAATTTCTACTTCAATGGGCAATGTTTCACTTGCCACAACTTTGGTCATAAAGCTATTCAATGTGTTGCATATAAAACCATCATGACAAGAGAAGCAAGAAAGAAAAGGTTGGATACTGAACCAAAGAATAATACCTATAACAATTTTCTCCTCTTCAAAGTGAAGTTGAATGTACTTATTGCAATAACTTTGGCCATGAAGAATGCGAATGCGGGAACAAAGATCCAGCCAAAAGAGCATGTTCCCTCAAGCTCTCAAGTGTGGAAAAAGAAAGAACTACCGGTTGAAAATTGTGGGATAGCATTATTTGCAGAAGGTGAAGAAAATCAATGGTACATCGATAATGGGTGTTCAAGACACATGACAGGTGACAAAAGCAAACTTCTTTCATATAATGATCTAGAAAAGGAAAAGAAAGTTACTTTTGGAAATGATACTCCTGCTATAATTAAAGGAAAAGGGTCACTGTTTCTAAAAGAAAAGGTGAAGGCTAAAGATGTCATGTATGTGGATGGATTGAGGCACCAACTTTGTTAAGTGTAAGTCAAATGTGTGATCAAGGTATAGAAGTTGTCTTCAGTTCAAAAGAATGTGTGGTTCGTGATCTGGATACAGGTAGAACTAATATAAAAGGGAAAAGAACTCCTAACAATCTATATGTATTGAAGAACTACAAAGATCAATGTTACCTGAGAAAATCTTCAGAAAATTGGCTATGGCACAAAAGGTTGGGGCATCTAAGCTTCTCTCAAATCAACAAAGCAAGCAGACTTCAAGCTGTTCGTGATCTTCCCAATGTTAATCTTCCAGAAAGTATCATATGCAAATCTTGTCAATTTGGTAAGCAGACCAGAGTACGATTTAATGCCAAATAAGGATCATCAAGTAAGCCTCTTGAACTCATTCATACTGATATCTGTGGTCCTATGAGGAAAAAGTCATTACGTGGGGAAGAATACTATATCTTATTTATTGATGACTACTCTAGAATGTGTTGGATCGGGTTCATTAAACACAAAGATCAAGCACTTGAAAAATTTCAGAGCTTCAAAGCATTGGCAGAAAATGAATTGGATCTAAAAATCAAGTGTCTTAGATCTGATCGAGGAGGAGAATATTCATCAAATGAATTCTTTGATTTTTGTGAACAACATGGCACAAAAAGACAATTCTGCGTAGTGGCACTCCATAACAAAATGGCGTGAAGAATGAATAGAACAATTCAACAAATGGCTAGGCTATGATTGATGATTACGGAGACACACACTCCCACTTTACGGGAGAAGCGACTCATCTGGCCAAATAAACATTCTCAACAAATCTCATGTTCGCGTAAACAGTGATCAAACTCCATATGAACTCTGGTATGGTAAATCTCCCTCCGTAAAGAATTTTAAAGTTTTTGGAAGCAAATGCTTTATCAAAAATAATGATGAAAAGCTTGGCAAGTTCGAACCTAGATCAGATAAAGGAATTTTCCTTGGTTACTCATCTTCAAGCAAAGCATACAAATGTTATAATGAAAGGCTCCAAAAGATTGTTGAATGTATTGATGTTGTTATTCATAAGTCTCCTGCAGCTCCTAAAGAAGAAAAACAAACAACAAAAGAAGATGATGATGACTTATGGCCTTCTACATTTGATAGAGACAGTGAATCCAATGATGAACCTTAAACTGATCTATCTGAAAAAGCTCCATCTAGTAGATATGTTCAAAAGAATCATCCTGAATCTCAAATCTTGGGAGACAAGGAATCAGGTGTACGAACAAGGAGAACTCTTGTGGTATCTTCTAGTCATATGGCACTTCTATCCACCATTGAACCACTCAATGTCAATCAAGCTAGCAGAGATGAATCTTGGAACCAAGCCATGAATGAAGAGATTGATCAAATTGAAAAGAATGACACTTGGGATTTGGTACCAAGACCACATGATAAAAATGTCATTGGACCTAAATGGATCTTCAAGAACAAGTTAAATGAGAATGGGGATATTGTAAGAAACAAAGCTAGACTGGTTTGCAAAGGGTATACTTAAAAGAAGGTATAGACTTTGAAGAAACTTTATCACAGCCCAGCTGAACTTGACCATAAGAATGTTTCTTGCCTTTCGAACCTCAATAAATCAAAGATTTATGGAAGTGGATTGTTGTCTTGCTCTTAAGTTATCTTGAAGAAGTTTATATAGAACAACTAGAAGGATTCATTTTGGGAAATGAAGAAAAAATTGTTTGTAGACTTAAAAAGGCTCTATATGGTCTCAAACAAGCTCCAAGGGCATAGTACTATCGTCTTGACAAATATCTTCATCAACAAGGATTTTCAAAGGGGTCTGCTGATAGCAACTTATACACAAAAACTGAAAATGATAAACTATTGATTGTGGTTGTATATGTTGATGATATCATTTTTGGAAGTAATGAAGAATATATGAGTCAGAAATTTGCTTCTGTTATGCGGCAAGAATTTGAAATGTCTTTACTTGGGGAACTAACATTCTTTCTTGGCTTGCAAGTGCAACAAGCAACAGATGGCATATTCTTATCACAAGAAAAATATCTTAAGAAAATTATGAAGAAGTATGGCATTGAAGAATGCAAACACATGTGCCGATGATAGCAGGATCGATCTTAGATTCCTCAGAATGGATTCTCCCACAGTGAATCAACCAGAATAGATGGTAGTGGGAGTTTACTTTATCTCAGTACTTGGGACTAGACCCGAGACATTATGCATCTTTGTTGGGATTGTTGAATGATTCAAGCTAATCCAGGTCTCATCTTGGTACATTAAAGAAGAATAACAAATATCTTCAAGGAACTCAAGACTTTGGTCTATGGTATCAAAGAATGTTGATCTTACTCTTCATGCTTCTTTGATGTTGATTGGTGGAAGTGTTGTTGTGATGGAAAAACACTGAGTGGTGGCATTCTACATGGGGCCGGTTAGTATCTTGGTTGACAAGAAGAAAAATTCTAATGCCTTATCTATTGACGAATATGTGGTATGCATCTTCATTGCCTCAACTCCTTTGGATGATGCAAACCTTACAAGATTTTCAAATCAAATGTACTCCTCCTGTCCCCATTAAGTGTGACAATACAAGTGCCATCAGTATTTCAAAGAATCCTGTTATGCACTCAAAGACCAAGCACATTCCCATCAAGTATCACTTCTTACGTGAACAAGTGCTTGAGCAAACAGTGAAGTTGGAGTATGTTCCCTCCAAAGAACAAGTTGCTGATATCTTTACCAAACCTCTAGCCAGGGAAGCGTTCGAGTATCTAAGACAGAAGCTGGGAGTGTTCTCTACCAGTCAAAAGACCAAATCTGCATAAATTTAGAATATGGCAGTGGATACGCGGGTTTCATGAAACACAGTCGCGTATATACGCGAGTTCCTGCACAGAAAACCGCGTATGTCTGATTGCTGACAATTTTCTGCTAGGAGTCAGCTCTCTTCAGCACAGCTGCAGTGCTGTTTGGTATCTCTGATACTGTTTGGTATATCTGGTGGTGTTCCAGTTCTCATAAATCTTTTCTCATGTTTTGATAAATATGCCTTGATGATTTGTTGGTGAAAGTGTTCAGGATGCACAAACTAAGGGGGAGCCTTAGTCATATGGAAAGGATGCTTGGATGCACAGATTCAGGGGGAGCTTTAGCGTTGCTGAGTATAATGCATTTTTGGCATTATGATGATTCTTAAATATGTTCTCCTTCTTGAGGACTTTCTGGTGTTGGTTATGAAAAGTCACATTTGCAATTTGATGAAAAGGTCTTGTTAAGACCCATGATGTAAGATTGTAATATTCAGTCTTGTAAGGACTTGTCGAATTTGTAAACCCACTTGGTTGGGTAGCTGAGTCAAATTTTGTAAACCCATTTGGTTGGGTAGTTGAGTCTCATATGTAAATCCACCTGGATGGATCTTTGATGTAAGTATGAGTCATTGGTGATAGGAAGTTCATAGAGTCATGTACTTCATTGAAAAATATGCTTGAAAATTCAGCATGAACTCAGGAGGAGAGTATGTTGGTTTTGGTCCGCCCTTTGCCCTTGATGTCAAAGGGGGAGAGTGACAAGGTGTTTGAATGGTGTCAAAAATGGAGAGAGTGACATGGTGTCATTGTATTCTTAATGTACCTATCTGTTGTGGTAACCAAACACCATTGTGGTTTCCATCAAGTCCAAAGGGGGAGATTGTTGGCAATATGATGCAGAGTGTTGTCCTTGATGGCAACCCACATTGATGAAGATGATGACA
>CM076573.1:602589255-602819511 GCA_034641835.2 Pinus albicaulis | reverse complement strand
AAGTGTAATAATGAAATTAGCATAAAAGTGGATGGATGGTGTACCTCAACTTGGTTGCCCGAATGTGGATGATGGGAGTCGTAGGAATGCATTTGGTACCATTTTTATTCTTTAAAGAAATGAAGGCCAAGCACCATGTTATGTACAAGGAATGTTGGTGCACTAAATTAAGTGTCCCTGGGATTTTTCTAACAAGGTTATGTATCTCCCAACCATACGTATTTGTCAGCACATTGAATGGAAAATGAAAAAAAAAAAACATATATATATGGCGGTGTGTGACCTGCACGATGGTTGTCCCAAGCCTAATGGTTTAGGATTAACAATTGTGTGACAATCGATTTTAAATCCAAAATAAAAGTGATCTTATAACATATTTAGAATAAATGCTATTAGTCCTTGCCATAAAGGCAAGAGGGATTATTGTAATTGATCTTGGAATATGAAAAGTTGAATAGAAAAATAGAGGCTTAAACCAAAGTTTTGTTTATATATTGTAATTTACTTTTTTTCTCAATTTATTCAACATTAAACATTGAAACATTTTTTTGTTAACGAATTCTTATTTGGCCTCTTCTCAAGAAAAGATTAAAACCTAGAGTGAATTTTTAGCATGATTGAGAAATACTAACGTTGTTGTAGCATTATTTAATTAAAATTAAATGTTTATTGTACATGTGGTGTTGGCACTCCTAGCTCGCTACTTAGAGTACATGCTTTAATACAGAATAAACCATGTATGTACCGTCTATGCAACAACTCATGTACCTTCTCATGCATATCAATTAGGCCCACCTTCTAATAAGGTAATTCAACGGTGGAGATTTGGGAGATCTTTCTATTGTTCTGTCTCATTTGTTCCTGCACCTTTTAAGAAAAGAACTTTATGACCATTTTTTCTTAGAATAGTTGCAGTAATTTTCATGGAATCTGGCGATTGATTTTGTAATTGTTGAGTTGGTTTTAGTTTTCATTTTTTGTGATTATTTGTTCATTGTTCGAAGTAGGAAGAATGTAGGCTCAATCAAGCATTGGACCTATAAGGTTCTTATTAGCTTCCATTCAACATGGATTCTCATTAATTTCATTAATAATTGAAACAAAGTTCTTTTTGTTGAATAAATTTTTATTTTATCTCTTCTAAAAGTAAATTTGGTTAGGGTTTTAGGTAGAATCCTAGCTTGTTTTCAATTTGAGAAAAAGATTACATTTCTAGGTCAGTTTATCCATAAAATGCTCTTTTGATTCTTCTATTACGCAAAATTTTTATTTTATTTTTGCAGTAATTGTTTAAAATTTGGGCATTTCCACATGTTGGTTTTTATTACTCTGCTAACTCCCTTTTATAAAATTCTTATGTGAAATTATAGCATTCTCTGCAATTCTCAGGCTGATGACATTTGTCACTAATATCTTTTATGTTATGAAACAAGGCTAAACGTCGCCTTCCCTTTCCTTCCCATATAACCGAGATCATATTTATGATCCTTTTTAGGCGAGTCTTGGCTATGAATACCCTTACAGTGCCTCTTTCTGGAAAAAAAACTGTGTCCTCCACTTTGGCCATTAAATGTGTTTACTATTTTTTTTTTTTACCAGGGTTTTCATGATAGTATAGCTGACTAAAATATTTATGGAATCAGTGTCTTCTTGGGAAGCTTAAATTTGACCACAATTTATTAATATTTTAGTGTATTAAAATTATTTTTTTCTACTAAGAATGTCCAAGATATTATTTGTTTTCCAATTTATGTGCATTCACTATTTGATAGGTCTATAATTGGTAGCTTGGTCTATAAAGCTAATTTTCGGGTTCAGTGGGATTAACCATGAAGTCCCAACTTTTGAGTATATCATTACAAATACAAAGTTGGAGGAGGAATATTATTGCTTTACATGAAGTCGTCATTCATTTCATGCTTGCAATGTTTCTTCATAATGGGAAAGGAGGCATCAGTGAGTATAATTTCATATGATTGAGCAAAAATAACTGGTGTTGTCTCATCGAATATTGAATTGATAACCCTTATTGTGGCTACTATATTTAGTTCTCTAGCACATATCTCTCATTGCCTTTATGGTTTGTGTCGATTCCATTTTATGTTCTTGTATTGATAACATTGATCATTTTATGTGCTTTTATGCACTTTTATACATGGAGGATCTCTACGTGTAAAATTCATAATAGAAATGGAGAAAAATTTTCAGACTAATGAAATATTATCTAGAAAATTTTGACAGGGAGAAACTGTCTAAGGTGACACTATTTGAAACCAAAAGAATTTGGTGCTCATTCATAGTCATAAGTTGTTGCTTCTATTTGAAGTAGTGTTGCAAAGATTCCCAAAAATTAGTGGTTTCTGATATTTCCGGGATTCCCACACAAACAAGAACTCATATCCAAGTCACTTATTTTGTTCACGCAGGGTTGTTGATTTTACTTCTACTAGTGAGAAGGGCACTCCAGTTTACGTATTAACAAAGGTAACGAGAGATATTAATAAAGGAAAATCTCTCTTATTATATGATTCGGGTGACAAGGAGGAAATCAAATTTATTGTTGGTTTTATGGGGACTGACAGAAGTCATATATCAAATGGCATAACCTATCTGGGGTTTTGGTTAAAACTCTGTTCATACAACAGCAAAGACTGGACCTGGTTAATTGAAAATTTCCAAAACAGGATATACAAATGGATGAATAGATTTCTTTCGTTGGGTGAAAGATATATTTTGATTTTGGCTGTATTATCACAATATGTCGTATACTGGTCGCACCTTTTTTACCTTCTGGTCGACACAGTAAATAAAATTAACTCCATCATCGCAAATTTCCCGTGGGGCACTTCTTTGGATCACACAAAATTACATTTTTGCAAACTAGAGGAGATCTCGATTCCCAAAATATCTGGCGGCTGGGGGTTGTTAAATTTGAGAATGTTCTCAAACGCTATTTTGGTTAACTCCCTATGGCGTGTATTGAAAGGTGACGAAATTTGGTCCAGAATCACTAAACACAAGTATACAAAGGGTGATCTGGTTTGACTTATTTATATGGAAGTGACCTTTTCACCTCGACATGTTTCTGCTATTTGGCGCAGTTTTCTGAAAGTGATGCCAATCCTAGGCCAAAGATTGGCTTGGGCATTTGGAAATGGAAAAAACATTTTTATGGGAATAGACCGATCGTTTGGTTTTGATATGGTAAATACTCTCGACGCACATCTTATACACAGATTTCAACACTCTGGCATTTTTACACTATTTGATCTTATCCACTGTTGGCAACTGGGGGCCCCCATTTGGAAATATGCCGAGCAGCTCGGTCTAAAAGGTGATGATGCAAACTGATGGAATGAATATAAATCTCACCTACAGTTTTTGGGTTTATCTTTCCAAGGGGAAGGAGACATATTAGTATGGAATGGAAAAGTCAAAGGAGATGGGTTACTGGTGAAAGATGTATATGAAAACATGATTAAAAAATTATATCCAGACCCTGTACTGTCGCCTTTCTATGTAGCATGGCATCTTAAAATTCCTACAAAGATTATACTTTTTGTATGTATTTTATGGAAGAATAAAATACTGACATGGGAGGTTTTATGCAAACGAGGCTTCGATGGTCCAGGAAGATGTCCATTCTGCCTCCAACATGAGGAGACTTCTTCTCATCTTTTTTTCACATGTCCTATCTCACTTACAATTTGGTAGAATTTTTCGGGTATATTGGTGATATGTCCTGGCACCCAACTGATTCCATTCATGCCATACAATCTTGGGCTGGAACAATTTTCCCTCATAATTCTATACCTTTCTCTCTTATATGGGAAATATGGAATGGTCGGAATCAATGCATTTTTGAATTTGTACCTCCACTACTCACCAGGATTACTAAGAAGATATCTGTATAGATAAATGTGCATCCATGTCCTCTTCCTGCTATTAAGGACCTATCAAGGAGGAGTCGGCCACATAGCATAATTCTCCTGGCTCTATACTTTGATGGTGCATGCAAATACGGTATATGCAGTTGAGAGGCTTGGATAAAGCTTGAAAATAATAATGACAGTTATCACATTCATTGGAATGGAGAATCAGGTACTAACAACAAGGCAGAAATTATGGCTTTATGGAGTGGTTTGCACATTGCTTATCATCTGAATCTCCCAACTATCTACATATATGGCGACTCGAAGATCACAACCGATGGGATAAGTGGCAAATGCGAAACACAAATCAGTAGCTGTGTTGGTTGGTTACAGAGGATCAGGTATCTTTTGGGGAGGTTTCAGGACTACATCATTCAACACATATATAGGGAAAATAATACTCAAGTAGACTTTCTCTCCAAAAGAGGTCTAGACTGTATTTATGGTGGTTTACAAATCAAGCACTACATGAACTCCTCTCTGCTGGACTCTCAATCTTTACCTATTCCTTAATCTTATTCAAGCGAGCCTGAACATCTGCAAGTGAGCCAGGGTATCTATCAAGCGAGCGTGATCCATTTTATTATCTGTTGTTATATAGTTTTGCTCTCTGCTGGGCTCTCAATCTTATCCTATTCCTTAATCCTTCTCAAGCGAGCCTGATCATCTGCAAACGAGCTAGGTTTTTCTATCAAGCGAGCGTGATACACTTTATAATTTTCTGTTATAGTTTTTGTACACTTAGGTTTAATTTCAGCTCAAGCATAATGTTTTTTTTTTCATTTTCCTGATCTATATTGAATGGAACTGGTCCTGGTTGGATCCTGGGCACAGTGATCTCAGTTTTCCTGTCATGTATTCGATAGGTATTTGGGAGGAATGAGGTACAAGATGTGATCATGTTGGTCTTATCTAAGCCGATATTGTGGGTTATGACATGACCACAATACGTGGTTCATATACAACTATTTTTGGGATAATGTTGGGGTATATTGTCTGATTGTAATGAGGATTTATGATATGAATTACGAACTGTTTCATAACAGCATTTTTTTCATCCTGAAGAAAAAAAAAAAGAAGAGAGAAGGGCACTCTAGTGTGCTATTAGAAACATTGCAGAAATTAATGTCTCCATTAAAATTGAGTCTTACTACTTGTTGTAACATGTGCTAGTAATGTGTCTTCTCTGCTAGTGATGCGACTTAAGATAAAGTATGTTTCCATGCTGCTACTATCCCTTCAAAGTATACGCCCTGTAAAGTGAATATATGATGGTATGACAACATCATGTTAAATTATTAGTAGTGGAAGAGACAATGAAACACATCAAGGGGTTTCTTGCATAGCAACCCAAAATCTTAAATTATTTTGTGGCTTTGTATAACAGTGTAGCCTCCATTAGTGTTGCAGGTGTAAGCGCTTCTTCCCTTATTATCACACAAATAAAACCTAAAAATAGTCTTAAAGACGTTGGGCATTCTAGAATACTATTGGGCAGTGATCTCGAAATATATCCTTTCTTCTATTGTTTGTAAATGAAAAAGTCTTCAAAGAATGTCATCACAAAATAAGCTAGACACCCTACAACATATTCATTATGCTAGAAATAACCTCTGGACAAATACTAAAGATCTGGAGGAGATTCTCCCATACATGCACCTTCTTTTTGTTCACTGCTGACACTCCCAACCACTTAAAAGCATCATCACAATCCAATCCCTTGTCAACACTTTCACACCAACATAATGCAACCTATACTTTTAAAAAGATCCACTTTGTCAAAAAAAATTCAGATTATAAGCTAAAGTTTAAGTCTTCTTTCTTCTCTGAATCAAAAAGAAAAATTATTAATTAGATTTAGATCTCTTGAGACATTTCTCTTCATGTACAAATATGCATGTGTTTCTGAGACCCCAGTTATAACAAAATCTCTCAAAGTACATATGCACGAGGTAACATACACCAATCTTCTAATGGGTCTTTTCTCGATGAAAAAACCTATTCTAAAAATCTAAATTACAAACTCTCTAGATAGAATCAATAAACATCCTCATTGAAATATGAGCAAGCCAACTAACCTATTAAAGGTTGTGAAAATTGTCCTTCATCTTCCACCAAAGACAATAACATAATAGGATTCCAATATGATATGATCACTCATTTGAAGTTCCTATTCGAACTACAAGTCCAAATAAAAGCAAGCATGTCCAAAGTGACATGCGGCTCTACAATTTATTATGTTTAAGCAATAGATTAAGAAAAATATTCACCAACAACAAATCTAGATCTAGGTGGAGATCTAAAGCGAGTAGTTTACCAAGTCATTGATTCATAACCACCCATCACATGTGCATTTGATCGAGATTAAGAACCTATTTCCCTATATGAAGAGTCAGGTGTTCGGAGGGAAGAATATTATGTTCCAGATGAATACCCACACTACCTTTCTTGATAAATCAATGGTAAATGGCTTCAATATTTGTCTCTATTGTTGCAGGTTTAATGTAACACTCGGTTTAATTTATTTATCCTATCATAAAAATATACATTTGACTTTTTAAGTAAACAAATATTAACAAGTATGTTAATCAATTGATGAACAAGATTTATTTCTTTATTTTGAATAAAGAATTACTTTATGGTTTTGTTTCCATAACTGATGGGTAATTTTTTCCAAGATTCCAGAGTAGTTAGACTAAAGCAGTTATTGTCAGTTACTTTCTTCTTTGAGGATAAAAGGGAAATCCCAGAGAGGAGAAGGGGTTCTGTGAATTGAGAAGAGAATAGTCAGTTGGTTGTACGGTGAGAGTGGTTAAGAGCTGGTTTGTACCAGTGGAAATCTATAACCTGACATTGGAGAAGAGGCTGGAAAGAGGTCTTGAGGTATTTCTCCAGCAGAAATACTAATAAATTCTTCTCTGGTGAGGAGCACAAGGGGAGTTGAGGATGTAATTACCTCTCTCATGGTTGGGAGGTTACCATCAGTTTTGGTTTGACCAGAGATAAGTATTTTATTCTCAAATAGAATAGAAAGAAAAGGTTTTATTGGTAATACTTGTTAGCAAATGTTTATCTCAGTAAATCTGTGGTTGTATGCTATAGTAAATATACATTCTATAAGACTGCAAGTAGATCATGTAAAGTAAGATAACAACTATCTTTTCATTATGACCATAATTGTATATTTTAATAAGATAATGACTGTGCATTTACAGTATGACTGTAATTACTATGCAAGTGAATTTGTAACCATTAAATCTAGTAAGGCAACAATTATATGATTCTATGATGACTAGCTGCCTAGCATAACCAGTGTGAATTGAATTTCCATGAGAACTTAGATAATAGTGTGAATTATAAATATTATCAATTGAATGTGTTAAAAATTAGAGAATAGAGAGGAAAACCATCTACCTAACCAGTGTGTCAAAGGAGTGGTAAAGGAAAGATAGCCAATTCTGAGCGAAGTTCCAGACCCGAAAATCTGTCTTGAGAGTAAACATAAATACTCTCACGGACTAAGGAAAAGAATTCACTATATACTAAATCGAAGGATGGTCCGGCCTTCTGCAATAATTTTAGCTAGGAAATTGTTTCATATTAAGTGTTAAGCTTGAAAAGAAATAGACAAGATAATAACATCAATAAAATTGCACAACAGAAACTCAAATCATGAAAAGGAGCGCTACACATCAGAGTAGATTAAACATTAATTATATTAACAAGGAAAGATGCAATGGGCATACATTAAAATTGGAAATGCATCACGCAAGTGAAACGAGATCGAAACTGATCTAAAAGGACTGTATTAGTTTTGATGTGCTAAATGTCTTTTCAGTTATAAAACTTGTGCATACTTGTCTCTTTAGTTTGCTTAAGGATTGAGGATTTAAACCATGAATTATAGATGATTTTAGTGAATTTGAAGCATGAAATAAGCACTAATAACACTGAACATCAATGAAAAATAGAGAAATAAGTCACCACATAAAATTTAAACAACATGCATGATGAAGCAGTTCACCCCTCCTGGGCTACATTTGCTGGTCCAGCTCCCAATGGCATGTCCATCTTTCATTATGCTCAAAATTTTGCAAATACATGTAGTTACAGGCCTCTAATGGTTTTTTTCTCTACACCAATGGCTCCAGAATGATCCAATTAGTCTAGAATGACTCTTCATTCATTCTGAATGGGCGAAAATTGAGTCTCCAACTCATTTTCCCAATAACACCTAGAAAAGCTCCACTAATTGTGGAGGTTTCCACTTAACTGGAGTAAAATTGGCAACTCCACTCTAAATTTGGGCGCGCTCTAAACCTCCTCCAGTCTTAACCGCCGAGAAAGTCGTTACATTTAATGGTTAGTGGTAGGGTGGCCATATGCCAACCCAAACCACGTGGCCTAACCGTAATAGTAGGCAGAACCCAAGGCGGAACCCACGGTTGAACTGTATTAAACCGGAGTTGAAGTCAAAGTTATGGCTTATCGCACGAAGAGTTAACGGTGCCATGTGATAAGGTTTAACAATAAACATTGTGGAGACTACGAGATTGTCAGAGGTTGTTGGTGGTTGAAGTTTTATTTCACGGTTTATTGCATTTTCATGTGATAACCCACGGGGACCGCTGGCAGGTTAGGACCATCGGCGGTCCCCAACCCCCAATGCTATATTGCATAAACTTTAAATACATCTGGTCATCCATAGAGGTTAAGTCTCAATGTGCAGCGCGGGTGGTGTGGCGGGTGATTGCTCTACCGGAGGTCGCAGGGTCGAGCCCTGCAGACCTCCATAAAATTTTAATTCACTACTCCGGGGACACGTGGTGGCCTCAAGGCTGGCCACATGTCACCCTATGATTGGTCCTCCAACCAATGTATAATAAAATTCAACATATCAAATGGTGCCACTTTTCATTCACCGATTAGCCCGTAGAAAAGGATTATTGTTCGGAATATTTCTTTTTTTTGTTGTTTGTACATCCACGATACTGACTGGGCATCCTAGGCAACCTTGTCGCAAAATTTGGTTGTTTGGGATTTCAATCAGAATGCAATCTCCCTCATAGGACATCGGTTTTTCGAACCATTCACAGCACTAGAATCAGGAAGACGAGATCTATGCAACCATCCTGGTTTCAACCAAATCCTATAACTTTCAATTTTGAGAAAAAATTATGAACTTGTGATCACTCCTCCCCATTGGGAAACTTTTGGACCACAAAATACTTGATTTCCTGTTCAATAGATGAGGTTACAACTCCCTCACCTTTTCAACCTCCATCCAATTTTCTTTGCTTGGCTTAGTGCCCTTGAGCCCAATTCGAAGGTAGTCAACACTTCCCCTCTTGGATGCTCTTGTCCTCCTGTCAAGAATTGTATCTTCCTTGAGATCATCCAGAAATTATGGCGAGAAATCTTCAATAGAAGGTAGCTAAACATCACTTCCTTGATCATTGATCAAAGGTGGCTCATACAAACATAATTTTTCAACATTAACAACTGAATAAATTTGCATATATGAAGGCAAGTCAAGTTGAAATGCATTATTACCAACTTGTTTTATGATCTTGAATGGACCATAACGAATGGGTTTGAGCTTTTTACCTTCCCCTTGCATCCTTTCTTTGCTAATATGCAACCATACCTCATCTCCTTCTTGAAACTTTGATCAAATATATGTTTGTCATGCCTCTCTTTGTATTTTCTTTGACTTTTCTCAAGATGTTCTTGAACTTGTTGATGTATAATCTGAATTTTCTCAATGAAATTTCAAGCCTTTTCAATGTCACTATGGCCATCTATTACAACATCCTTTCCAAAGATGAATTCTAATGGAAATTTTTGCAAATACCCAAAGGATACTTCAAAAGGTGATGTTTGAGTTGAAGAGTGCTTTGCCCAATTGTAAGCGTGTTGAATGTAATGCAGTTTCTCATCCCACAACATAGGATGTTTGCTACAATATCCTCTCAATAGATGCATAATGATTCTGTTCACCACGTCGGTCTATCCATCAGTTTGCGGATGAAAAGCAATACTCTTTTTCAACTTTATGTCCATCATACTCCATAGATTGGACCAAAAGTTCCCAATGAACCTAGAATCCCTGTCACTAACAATAGAAGTTGGAAATCCATAATGAACCCATACATGTTGAAAATAAAGTTCAACAGTTTTTTCAGCAGTAATGGTTTTCTTACATGGCATAAGTATACAAATTTTACTGAATCTATCCACAACTACATAAAGATAATCATGTTGTTTTCTTGACATGCTTAGACCTCCAAAAAATTCCATGGAGACACTCTCCAATGGCCTTGATGGTACTGGTAGTGGTGTGTACAACCCAAGCTTCATATTACCGGGCTTGCTTGTTGCACACATAGAACAACCTCTTATAAAACATGACACACTATCTATCATGCGAGGCCAATAGCAATACCTCTGTAAATGAGCCACTATTTTTCTTACCCCAAAGTGTCTAGCAAAACGAGATGAATGAGCTTCTCTCATGACACTTAGCCTTTCTCCTTGTGGTATACATAGCTTGCCCAAATGAAACAACAACTTTTTATGCATGTGATAATCTTTTTCTTCAACTTGATTCCCTTCACTCAAACTAGCATACACATCTTGAAAATCAACATTATGTGCATATCATTCTATGTAACTCTCATGTACAATAGAATCATTTTTGAGTAAAGTAGATGCACTAATGATTGGTCTTGAAAGCATATCAGCAACTTTATTGAAAATACCTTTCTTGTACCTTATAACCAAATGAAATTGTTGAAGAAATCCCATCCACTTGAATTGCCTTGATTGCTGCAATTTTGTTTGTGACTGAAAGTATTGTAATGGTTGGTGATTGGTATGCACAATAGTCTCTTTACCTATCAAGTAGTGTTTCCAATTCTTGACGCTTTGTACCAATGCATATAGTTCTTTCTCATATGTAGGATAATTTTTCACAACACCATTGAATGTTTCAGAATGAAAAGCGATAGGCTCACCATGCTGCAAAAGAACTGTGCCCATGGCATAATCACTAGCATCAGTTTGTATCTCGAATGGTTGTCTCAAATTCGGTAATGCAAGGATTGGAGCTGAACTGATCTTGTCTTTTAAAGCTTCGAAAGATTTTTGTTGTTTGCGCCCCCATTGGAAGCCTTTTTTCACATTTTTTACTGCATGCATAGGAGCTGCGATGACAAAAAAGTCAGCAATAAACTTTCTCCAATACTGAGTTGCACCTAAGAAACTTCTTACCTCGGTTATTGTTTTGGGTGTGGGCCAATTCATAATGGCTTCCACTTTAGAAGTATCAATTCTCAACTCTCCTCCTCCTACAATGTGTCCCAAATAAACCAAAGAAGTCTTTCCAAACTCACACTTTGACATCTTAAGAAACAATTTCTCTTTCTTAAAAACATCAAGCACACTATTCACATGCAAGACATATTCTTCTCTTGTTTTGCTAAAAACAAATATGTCATCTAAGTACACAAACATAAAGTCATCAAGCAATGGATGCAAAACACTATCCATAACACGCATGAAAGTAGTCGGTGCATTACACAACCCAAATGGCATAAATAACCACTCAAAGAGTCCTTGTTTAGTTTTGAATGCCGCTTTCTGCAATTCTTACTTGATGATATCCACTTCTTAAATCTAACTTAGTGAAAAACTTTGCTTCTTTCAACTGATCAAGAAAATCATCTATCCTTGGGAGTGGGTATCGATTCTTTACCGTTATCTTGTTCAAAGCTCTGAAGTCTACACACATGCGCCAAGTCCCATCTTTATTTGGTATCAAGACTATGTGTGAACTGCATGGCAAGGTGCTTGGCCTTATGATTCCTTTGTCCAACATCTACTTGATTTGCCTCTTTATTTCAGCATTCTCCATTATCGACATCCAATAAATACCGATGTTTGGAAAAGGACAATATTGTTGCAACTGAATCTCATGTTGAATCTCTCTTTTTGGAGGCAATCCTGTTGGCTCCTGAAACATCTCATGATGTGCATCAACTACATCATATAAATCTGATTTCAACTTAGGATCACATCCCTCAGATTATTCATGATTAACATCATCTTTAGGCTTAATCATTAGAAGAACAAAATTATTACTTGAATTTACTAGCCTCTTTACCTGTCCAGCATTTACTATAGCAATGTTTGTCTTCTTGCGATGTGCTCTAACAATGTAATCCTTGCCATCTTTGAAATAAATGATATTTTTTTTCATGGCGATGGAAGATCGCTTTCTTGTCATACAAGTAAGGACTCCCCAACACAATACCTGTTATGTCAAGCGGAACCACATCTAATTCAACTGTGTCAACAAAATGTGCAGTGATTGCAAACCACAATATGCATTTATTTGAAACCTGTAAATTTGCATCCTTACAAATCCAACTTAATGGATATGGTTTTGGATGTGGTATGGTCTCAAGGTTAAGTTTCTTGACCAAGTCTTCAGAGATTAAGTTTGCTTGTGATCCACTGTCAAACAATGTTTCAATCTTGGTATGCTTGGCTATGACCCTCACATGAAACAGTTCAATTTTTTCTTCTTCATTTGGAGCATGTATGTGACAATTTGATGTACTAGTACTGGGTTTAGTTTCAAATTATTTCCCCTTCATGTTCTTCAATTCCATGGTTGTAATCTTAGATTCATCACCTGAATCCTCTTCTAAATCATGTTGAGTTGTAGCTGCATTTTTCTGTTTCCCTTTGTTGTTGTATTTCTTAGACCTCATTTCAAGATGTAATTTCCAACAATGAGTTTCATCATGGCCTTCTTTTGAACAATGTTTACAAACCAAATTTTCTCCCTATTTCTTAACATATGCATTCTTTTTTCTTTTACCTTTTGAGGTATTCTCTTTGTTTTTACCCTTAAAAGGTTTCTTTCTACCCTCTTTAGAAATGTTCTTCCCTCTAGC
Source organism: Pinus albicaulis (assembly GCA_034641835.2). NCBI lineage: Eukaryota > Viridiplantae > Streptophyta > Pinopsida > Pinales > Pinaceae > Pinus > Pinus albicaulis. The sequence continues at coordinate 602,806,616 of CM076573.1, read as the reverse complement.
TTCTAGATGAGTGGTCTGAACACATACTTCATCTAGACTTGTGGGGTTAAACATGAGAATAGTATGTTAGGTAGCTATGTAAGCCTCCTATGTACTTAAGCAAAGTATCTTGGCTCTGCAAATCTACCCCTAATAAGAGAGCTCTTCTCCTAAATTCTTGAGTGTATTCTTGCACATTCTGTCCCTTCAATTGCCAAAAGTTTTTCCAATTCATTATGGCTTTCTGCATATGAGCTAATGGATAAAATTGTTATTTTATTGCAGTAATGAAATTAATCCATGATAGAATAATCTTACCATGCTTCTTGATCTCCTCGTTTGTCTTGGCTTCCCACCAAACAAGTGTTGCACCTTCCATTCTCAATGAAGCTAATTGGATTTTGGTATCATCATCTTGAAGGTTTTGGATTCTCAAATAGACCTCCAATTGCCTAATTCAATTATCAATCTTTTCTGCATTGACTTCACCATTAAACTTTGGCAATTCAAACTTAACATCAAGTTTTAATAAAGGAATTTTACCAGTGTTCTTTGACTTGTGTGGCTGATCTATTGAAGATGAAGTGGAGGATGATGATGATGATGAAGGTGAGGATGATGTCTCTCCATTGCCCTTCTTTGACTTATCTTCATCATTGTGACCTCCTGAAGATCCCTGTACTTCCTTGTGAAGTTTGGATCCTTCTCCTTCTAGTCTCTCATTCCTTTCTTGATAAAGGATTCTAACCATCTCAGTCATGTCAAGGAATGCTTTCTTGAACACTCTTTCTTCCTCTTTGGGGTCAACTTCTTCATGGATTTCTCCTTCTCTGTGAGACATGATTAATGTAGCTTTTACTTCCTTAGGAGGTGAACTAGGTGGTGGATATTGTGGCAATCTTGCTCTCCTTTGCTTTGGCTCTTCTTGAGACCCTTCTGCTCCCACCAATTTTCCTTCTCCTCTTTCGAGCTTGAGCCTAGTAAGCATCTAAAAAATTGCAAACAATTAAACAATTTTTTGCACAAAACAACACTAGAGAATAAAATCTAGCTCTGATACCTATCTGATATGAAAGGATTGTATTAGTTTTGTTGTGCTAAGTGTCTTTTCAGTTATAAAACTTGTGCATACTCGTCTCTTTAGTTTGCTTAAGGATTGACGATTTTAACCATGAATTATAGATTATTTTAGTGAATTTGAAGCATGAAATAAGCACTAATAACACTGAATATCAGTGCAAAACAGAGAAATAAGTCACCACATAACATTTACACAGCATGCATGATGAAGCAGTTCACCTCTCCTAGGCTACATCTGCTGGTCTAGCTCCCAATGGCATGTCCATCTTTCATTACGCTCAAAATTTTACAAATACATGTAGTTACAGGCCTCTAATGGTTGTTTTCACTACACCATTGACTCCAGAATGCTCCAATAAGTCTAGAATGACTCTTCATTCACTTTGAATGGGCGAAAATTGAGTCTCCAACTCATTTTCCCAATAACACCTAGAAAAGCTCCACTAATTGTGGAGGACTCCACTTAATTGGAGTCAAATTGGTAACTTCGCCCTAAATTTGGGTGCGCTTAAAACCTCCGCCAGTCTTAACCGCCGAGAAAGTCGTTACATTTAATGGTTAGTGGGAGGGTGGCCACATGCCAACCCAAACCACGCGCCCTAACCGCAACCGTGGGCGGAACCCAAGGCGGAACCCAAGGCGAAACCCGCAGTTGAACTGTATTAAACCGGAGTTGAAGTTGGAGTTATGGCTTACCGCGTGGAGAGTTAACGGTGCCATGTGATAATGTTTAACAATAAATGTTGCAGAGACTACGAGATTTTCGGAGGTTGCTAGCAGTTGAAGTTTTATGTCATGCTTTATTGCATTATCATGTGATAACCCACGAGGACCCCCAATGCTATATTGCATAAACTTTAAATACATGTGGTGATCCATAGAGGTTAAGTCTCAATGCGCAGTGCAGGCGATGTGGTGGGTGGTTTCTCTATCGGAGGTTTGCGGGGTCGAGCCCTGCAAACCTCCATAAAATTTTAATTCAACCCTCTAGGGACATATGGCGGCCTCAAGGTTGGCCACGTGTCACCCTATGATTGGTCCTCCAACCAACGTACAATCAAATTCAACATATTAAATGGTGCCACTTGTCATTCACCGATTGACCCGTAGAAAAGGAATATTCTTTCGAATATTCTTTTTTTTGCTGACTGTACATCCACCATGCTGACTGGGCATCCTAGTCAACCCTGTCGCAAAACTTAGTTGTTTGGGATTTCGATCAAAACATGATATCTCTCTCATATGACATCGGTTTTTCGAACCATTCGTGGCGCTGGAATCAAGAAGACGAGATCTACACAACCATCCTAGTTTCAACCAAATCCTGTAACTTTCAATTTTGAGAAAAATTTATGAACTTCTGATTAGAAACCCCAATGGGTAACAAACATACATATGTTAAATTGAATATATCATCATAGATAAAGGAAAAATACCACACTATATATATATTCAGGAAAATAAACCCTAGAAGAATCGAGACTAGAGGGGAGGATGAACCAGAGGGAGACTCTCTAAAAATCAAACAGGAAAAATTGTTGTAATAATTATGTAGAATCTCATTGTCAAACTAATTGTGCGGACCCTGTTCCAATACTTAAAAAAAATATTTATACATATCATAACAAACCGTTCGAGGGTTAAGACATTTCAACAGAAGGTCTGAAACCAAGACCCTCAAAATAATTTAACAGAACTGTTTCAAACTGAGAAATTAAAACCACATAGCGAGTAGTCCGAGTAAGGACCAAACTTTCAAAAAAAACCTGAAAATAATTTCCTCTGGGAATTCTCGTAGTACCTGGTAATGTCACAAACCAAGTTAGAAGCCGAGAGAGGGTTTTAATAGCAGAATACGCTTCTAGCAAGGGAATTCGTGCTCATACCTATAAACGACAATGTGAGTTAGAACAGGTTGTATGTATGTCGTAGAACCAGATGTAAGAATTAATACACAAAAAAAGAAAGTTAAAAGAAATTCTACCTGGCTAAAGGAAAACTTTAAGGTCAACCATGAAGACCTGACATGGTGAAGGAGTTGAATGGAGTAAGAATTCAAAAACCTTCGACATCATTAACTAACTGAGAAAGCACAGTAAATTAAAGATTACTTGCTCTGGCCATATCGTCTCTAGAACAATTGCTTCTCGGGTGAGAGAAGCGGAGGAAACCAGTAATGAAAACCCCCTTAAAACCATGGGAATCTAAATCCATCTGAGAGATAGACAAAATGATCAAAAAACGATTGCTCCTATTATGCAAATGTCGGCTCAATTTGTTACGGGTTATGAACTCTAGAGAACTGTAAAAACAACCTTGTTTATTTGCAGAAGAATAAAAGAAAACCCGTCACCTGAAGGTAAAGAGTGGTATGACTGTGCTAGCTTCACTGTTCAGACTGAATACCCAGAGTTTACCACTTCAGAGAGAGGAGTTGCAGAGCACTTGCAGAGTCAAAGCAGCGGCAAATGGCGAAGGTAGTTAGGGTTCGGGGGTAAGGATAATACCCTAACCATCGCAATCCAAAACCTCAACCGTTGATCTATACCTCAACACATGGTGGAGATCGTTCCAGGTGTTGAGAAAACAAATGACAGCGAATTCGAGACTATAGTAAATAATTGTGTCAATATATCGTGTGAAATAACTCATAGGGATTAATACAACCTAGGTATTGTACAAGATACCGAACAAAATAATTAATACGAGATTCGATCCAAATTATAAATGTTGAAATTTCCCTTGTCATAATTGTATGAAACCATATTCCCAATAATCAATTATGAGGAAAAACATAATGTGAAATCCTGAAGAGTAAAAGTAAATTATAATTTTTATTATGGTAATTTAATGACATGTCATACATATATAAACAAAAGATAATTTTATTTATTTATTGTTAGACGTTACAGTTACCGACCCCTGAAACTTGGTCAATAAGAGAGATCACAAGTTAAGGTTGCACTCGGTAAGGTAAGGAACTTTTCGTAAAGAAAAAACGCTATATTATATTAAGATATAACCAGTACATTGTCCACATTCGTCTCTACCGCGAGAGAACAAGAAATGGTGAATAGAAATAATGCCACTGAAATGCTCATATAAAAATGACGAGCAGAAAAATAAGAAGGCATCCACATAACAGGGATTCGATCCCTCCCTTACAGAATCATAACCAGATAGATAGGGAAAATAACAGAGAAGAAAAGTTTGAGATGAAAGGGTTCATCTCGGATCTTTACTCGAAACTAAGAGGCTGTAAGGATGAAGACAAGCATAGAAATGGGAGAGAGGTAATGAAGCATCAGGACCAGGATGCAAATAGAAAATGTATCATTGATGAAGATTTTAGAGACATTGTCGGAAACTTGAACACCCGATGATTGAAATGTCTCATGAGATTAAGATCCTGGAAGGTGTACAAAATTGGCATGCAATAGATGAAGATGACAATCAATAAACAGAAGAGTGCCCGCTCGCTTGAAAGGATGTCACGCTCGCTTGATAAAGAGGATTAAACATGAGACGCACGGTTGAAGGACCTTCCTGCAAAAAAGTTTAATGGATCGCGCTCGCTTGAAACATATAATATCACGCTCGCTTGAAAACATTTATCACAGGCTCGCTTGGTAGAAAACCCGCCCACATGATAAGAAACCTTCAGCAATCGGTGGGATGAGCCTATGAGAAAGATCATAAGTGATCCAACTTTAACAAAATTAATACAAAAACTTAATGCCGCAGGAGATCATGGAAGAGGAATTGAAAATTCGGCAATCTGTATGCCGTCATGAAACCGAGAAATGTACATCAAACCAAATTCTGCGGAGAGCCCCTTTTTAGATAATCTATCCGCCCGAGTGTTGTTCTCACGAAAAATGTGAAACATGGGGGGAGATTCCATTCTACTCCAAAGAAATTGAGAACGATCGATCCAGCCCTGCAAATGTAGATTATACATGTTAATACTGCTAGACATCCACCCAATAACCAACTGAGAATCCCCATAAATGCCGGCCACCCGAATTTGAAAATCAACGGCAATGAGAAGGCCACCCCAGAGAGCCATAATCTCGGCCTTGTTGTTTGAACCATGACCACCATTCCAATATAGGAGAATGCGATCCCTGTCCGATAACTTGATCCATGCTCCACAACCAATGACACCCTCCGCAGAAGCACCATCGAAATATAATGCTGGGAGAACAATCTCATGAGGTCTAAGTCGATGGGATGCATCACGAGCAAAAATAAACAGATGGGGGCAGTCAGCGAACCAAGATTTGATAGCCAAGTATGAACGATGGATCAGGAATGAACTCTGCTCGAAAATGATGGAATTGCGCGTGAGCCAGACTTCCCAAATGAAATAAAAGGGGAGGGATCTGTATGGGCTGTTCAAACAATCCCAGTCATATGCAGCAGATATGAAATCCGTCGGCCTCCAGAAAGGGTCCATAAGAAACAAACTGAATAAATTCCAAAGTTTGATGACAGAAGGGCATGAGAAAAATAAGTGTTCAATGGATTCCTTAGCGTTGTGGCAAAGAACGCAGCGGTTAGGGCCCTGGTAATTACGCTTTTTTAAATTATCCCAAGTAAGTATTTTGCCTTTCCATACCAGCCAAGCAAAGATAATGATTTTTGTTGGAATATTCCTTTTCCAAAAGGGCAAGAAGATATTAGTCGGCTGCAGAGGAAGATCAGATACAATTGAACAGTAAACGTCCTTCACCATAATCATGTTGTTCTTTAATGGCCCATTCCAAATAATTTTGTCACCTCCCAGGGCATAGCACAGCCCAGTAGAACGAAGAAAATCTCGAAACAGAGCCCATTCGTCGGCGTCCTGGCCATGAAGATCTAATTGCTCGGCCGTTTTGAAAATGGGGGCAGAATATGACCAATGATAAATCACATGAGAATAATACATAATACCCCTGCGGGCCAAAGTTGAAATCAACCGCTGGGAAGGAGCCGATTGGGGAGTCAATGGCAAGAAGTTTAGAGATCCAATCGGAATGTCACACCCATTCCGAAATAACCAACATAAGCGGGGCACAATGATGTGCACAATCATTTTAAAGCTACGCCAAATGCATGAAATATTAGATGGAAAAGAGAAGTCATTACTACTAATCTTCATTAATGCATCACCACTATAATACTTGGCCTTGTTTATATTGAACCATATACCTGTGCAGTTAACAGCTCGCCAGAAAGATTTAACAAGAAGAGCTCGATTAAAGTCCCTGGTACTAAGAATTCCCCATCCATCCATGTTCTTAGGAGTAGCAATTGCAGATAGCTTGCATAGGGGAAATTTCCTGCAAAGGTTAGCACCACCCCAAAGAAATTGAGAGATAATGCTATTAATTTTTGATATAACAGCAGACGGAATATAAAGCAAGTGAGCCCAGAAAACAATCATCTGTGATAATACCGATTGAATCAGTATAAGACGACCTCCCATAGATAGCCAGCGATGTGTCCATCGCTGAATCCTATCCCGAAATCTGTCAATGATCCAAACCCAATCTCTGTTCCTATAACCACAGGGTTTGATAAAATATCCCAAATACTTAAAGCCCATTGACATATGGCAAGTACCAACTCCCAAGAATTCTGCAATGAAGTTAACTTCATGTATGTCCCCAAATTCAAATAAGAGGACAGATTTGGAACCATTCATACCTAGGCAAGTAGCGGATTTAAACCTCATAAAAAAAATATGTAAATAGAACCAGTGGTTTCTAATCAAGTAGCCAAATAATAAGAGATCATCCACAAAAAGAGAGTGGGATGTAGAAACCGAATTTGAAAAAGCATAGCCCTTGATATATCCCCTCTGCTCAGCCGAATGCATCAATCTGCTGAAGCTCTCCATCACTAAAATAAATATTAGGGGAGATAGAGCGCAACCCTGACGAAGGCCACGACCAGCCTTGAAGAAGCGGGAAGTAAAACCATTAATAATCACCACATATCTAACATTTGAAATACATGACATAATCCAGCGGATGATGCGAATAGGAATTCCCACTTTGAGTAAAATAACCCTTATAAAAGACCAGTCAAGTGAATCATATGCTTTATGTAAGTCCACCTTCATCACCAGCGCCTCCTGCTTTTGTGAATGAATAGAATGAACAACCTCCTGGGCGATAGCAATCGCATCGTGTATAGACCTGCCACTAAGAAAACCAAACTGTTCCATAGATATGTTAGCAGATAAAACAACTTTAATCCGATTGGCAATAATCTTAGAAGTGACTTTGTAAATCAGATTACAAAGAGCAATGGGTCTAAAATCAGAAAATATCTGGGGGTCCGAGACTTTAGGGATTAAAGCAATGAATGAAGAATTCAGATTTGCAGGCATATTGCCCTCCCTACGGAATAATTCCATTAACTCAGTGAGTTCAGTCCCCAGCATATCAAAAAAGAATATAAAGAACTCCGCCGGCCAGCGATCTGGCCCAGGACACTTATCGTTTGGAAAAGACTTCGGGACCGACAAAACCTCATTCCCAAAGATGCACTGATCAATAGCGGCCACTGCTGCATCATCAAAGAACCTGGGAACATGTTCTAATACCCATGATTGGTTCTCTGCATTAATAGAGTGATCAGCCATGTAAAACTTTGAGAAATATGAAACAGCTTCCTCCTGGATCTCGGAACAGGAAAATGCAAAGCTATCATCATCTTTTTTGATACACCAGATGGAGTTCCGATTCCGGCGGGAATTTGCAGATTTGTGAAAAAAGCGGGTATTGAAATCCCCCTCCTTAAGCCATAACATTCTACTCTTTAAGCGCCATGTGACCTCCTCAATCCTGAGGATTTCGTTTTTCCTAGCAGCCAAAACCTTCATGCGGTCTAAATCCGCAGTGGTTGGAGGAGTAAGAGAGGACGAAACATAAAGAGCCGCCATTGAAGATGAAATCTCCAAAAATTCTTTACGGAGGGCAGCCTTTTTCCTCATCTCCCATTCCTTTGAAGCCTTCTTAATCCTCTGCAATTTAAAATGGAAGCGCTCCCAATCTTTAAGACTATCATCCTGAATCTCATAACACCAGATGCCATTAACCAAATTTGTGTAATCCATATCCTCCAACCATATGCGATTAAACTTAAAAGGACGCCCCTTGAGATTGACATTAGCTTGCCATGAAAGCCGAATGGGCATATGATCTGAAATTTCAGAGACAATAATATCAGCCCGCAGCATACTCCATTTGTCGAATAAAGTATCATGGACGAGGGCCCGATCAAGTCTCTTGGAAATGTGATGAGAGTCAGCACGCTTATCCGTCCATGTTGGCATAAGAGGTGACGGCCGAATATCGACCAGCCGGTAATCATAAAACATATCACATAGAAAAGATGAGAGAGGATCGATTCTGGCAGATGAACCCCATACTTCATCAGATTGCAGAGTTGCGTTATAATCGCCCATGAGAATTAAATTGTGTAAGGAGAGTATACCAGAATCTCTCATGCGGAGCCAAAAGGAGTGTCTATTGTTATAAGGGGCATAAATATTGATAATATTGACCGAGTCATTCATACCTCTGAGAGAGCCAGATAACAATATCCCACCAAAAAACCTGTAAGCCTTAAAAGATGCAAAATCCGGATTCCAAATAGCAATAAGGCCACCCGAATGACCCATAGCATCCACGGCAACAACCTTCCAACCTGTTTTGAAAGTCAGAAATAAATTGATAGCTCGCTCTCGAGCACACATGGTTTCTTGGACTAAGAAAATAAAAGGATTTGCAGAAAAGATCAAGTCCCTAAGGCAATGAGCTTTGGAGGCATCGCCTAACCCCCTCATGTTCAATGAGATGATGTGATTCATGATGAATCCGGCTCCGGGTGGCATGCTCTAAGTGCCCGAGAATCACATCTTGTGCTTTGACTGATGGAGATAGGGATGTCAGTAAGGTTTCCCTCGTCCTCTGTAAACAGAGCCACGGCTTTGAATTTTCCTTTAGAGTGTTTATTGGCCGACCTGGAGTTACGCCTGCCGATCTTTTGAGTTGGAGAGAGAGCAGATGTTCTAGATGTGGACAAAGTAGGTGGTCTATCAAAGACTGTGAGGGCAGCGAAATCATTATTGGGATTAGCCAAAATAGACTCAAGGTCACTGCCAACATAATTTCTAGGGGAATCCGGACAATAGACGGGGTCATCGGGCTCGGAAGATATGTCAACAGTCGAGTGGGGACCAGTTGCAAAAGAGGGCTTGGGCGCAGATGGCTCACCAACATAGAAATTAGTATTAGGATGAATAGGAGGGTCAGCTATAGAAGATATATGACCAACGACCGAATCAGAAAGGGTCTGGTGATGGTCCAGTAGGCTAAATGAGAGGGAAGTGGTAGTTCCAGAGTCGCGACCAGTAAAGGATATAATATGATTATCCATAGGGAGGAAATTATTGTCATTGATCAGGGGGTCAAACGATCTGAGAGATGCGGGTTCATCAATTGAAACTACATTATGAACTGGATCCAAGACCCGAGAGTTATGTAAAATTCCATCCGAATTTTCTTGTGCAGTCAGAAAGGCCTCATCGTCAGAAATATGGGGACTAGGAATACCTGATATAGGGTGGCTGGATGCAGCATTCGTCCGGCGACCATCAGCAAGGGGACCAGAAGCAACATAAGAGTGAGTCATGCGCATCCGAAATGGACAATGCTCCCGCAGATGACCGATGCGATGACAGATAAGGCAACGGAATGGAATGCCCCAGAAATCAATGCGTTGCCTATGTCTACGATTGCCCCATAAGAGATCAATGTCACCAGGCAGGCCACCCGAATACTCGAGTTCGACTAAAATCCATGCCACCCTCTTATCACTGGAACCAACAATACTAGGGTCAATATACTCAGTAGAACTAATGGAGTTACCAATTGCACGAAGTGCCTTGAGGGTCCAATATTCCAAAGGAAGACCTGGTAACTTCACCCAAATAATACGATTCAGAGGAGCCTCCATCACCGGATTAAAGCCAAGGAACCAAGGAATTAACTGCATGAAACTACGCCCTCGCACCCAGGTTCTGCTAATGATCTTATATACATCACTTTCATCCATGAAATGAACACTAAACCAGCCATTGATGAGTGTACTGACCTTCGGATTATAGCCTATAATCGGTTGCCAATGTTTACATATCCAATTAGCAGAGTCGAATTCACAGTTGTCTGGAAACAACCATCTGCCAATGACCTCCCGTTTCTGTAAACTGGCAACACGACCACATAAGTCGTCATAATCAAGAGAGACTTCCTTGATTTCCATTTTGTGCTTAAAGCAATTAAACCTCTTCCTACGTCGACCACCACGCTTCAGATGTTTGAAACTACCAGGAAAACGATTCACATTCGAAGCAGGAGCATGGATGCACTCCTGAATAATGAACTCGTCAACTTTGTCCCGCAAAAAAATATCAGAAGGAGAAGGATGTTTAGGTTCTGGAGCCTTCCGATAATTAGTGGGGAAATTGGGACACCTGTCACCTTTGAGCGCCATGTGGAGGATGAGACCTGAAGACGCAGTAGCCGTCACTGCAATACAATCGTCAGAGCCTAGTGTAAGAAGGATAATGATAGTACGCCTAATGGATACCGCGGAGAATTCTGACGGCAGCACAATGTCTTAAGAAGCCCGGTATAAACAGTGCTGACAACCCATGAATATGGTAGATAGAATGAGATAAGATCTAGGAGACCTAGTGGGAAATAGTAGTAGCCCGTCAGAATAGTACTATGACACAAGCTTGGAATAAGAAATGGAATGAACGACGACAGCTATAACTAGACGTAAGATTGTCAGCAATGGCACTTCGATGATCAGGCCTATTAAAAGGGAGTGATGTCTAAGTGGGGAGGATCAATTGACAGCATATCCTAATCCACCTAACACAATCATAGAGGATCCCAATGATCTCAAACGAGCCTTGATAATGAAACGTCTACTATTCAACTTGGAATCCGGGTATGATATAATGAAGGCAAAAGAAGGACAAGGTGATCCATATGCATGATCCAAATAAGGAATTGTAGATCCGAAAGGACACAACGTTAATCCTAATACGATTGTGTCTGATGGATGAAAAGAAAAGCTCCTGAACGTAGATAACGTTCACGGAGCACCAATTCAAAAATTCCAACCAGATGCCATCGGCGGTGCAGATAATTAAAAAACCGGTTGCCGGAAAAACCAGTTCAATGGAGGAGCGTCTAAACACAGCAACAGCAGCATACACAACCAGGGAATGACCACCATTTTTTGCGGAATCTGATACTAATGCTCTTACAAGGACGTGAGATAGTGAATAACTCTAACCAAAACCTCCGCCATCTATGTGAAAAGCATTGACATTTTGAATCACTGAGAACAGATTCAGATACTGCTAAATTCTGAGATGAGGAAGTCTAGCTGGAATCATCAGCGGCGATAACCACCATTGATTTTATGGACGTTATAAGTAGAGGCCAGGATAACAATTGCAACCATGAGAAATAGAAATATGAGAATAATGTCAATTAGTTCAGAAAAATTGATAAGCACTTCTGTTGACATATTGTAATCTCATCGACAAGGGAAACGAGCCTCCAAATGAGTCAGATTTTGACACAACTTACGACCAATAACAGCCCGCATGTCGCGAATTCTCAGTCTATTTAACCAAATCCCTATCCATATCGGTCTGATTGCGAAATATTTGGAGAATCAACAATCTACATAAAAATGCCCGTAACTACAAGAAAGCGCTAGCCTCTCTGGAAGAGACATTAATAAGAATTGAACCTATTACTGGCATTGAGCAAGCACCAAGATGAGGACAATTGGTTTGAAGAGTTGGAGGAGCTTCTGAAACAAGCATCAGAAATCGTGGGATGTTGTTTTTCTTCATCAAAGCAGCACGAAGATCGCCAATTTGACTAAAGATATCGACAAGGCGCATCTAACATTTTCAGGTTTGGTTCACATGGTCCGGTCTTAAGAGCTAACTTTGAAGATCCTGGACACACAAAAGTAGATTATCCAACCTTAATTGGCTTCTTTAAACATTTCAGCAACCCCCTGATGCTCCACTAAGCACAATCAACAACAAAAAGGTATTAGTCACATTTCACGGTTATTTTGGTTTATGGTTTCTCTTCCAGTATATTAAAAAGCATGCATTGATTAATTTATCGACTTTAAATATATCTTTTAATTGGACAAAACGTAAACCAATCATTAAATACAGTTTCTCAAAAATCAACTGCTCCACGTAGACAGTGTCAAAATATCAATGATATTATAAATGAGGTAAAATATCATTGGTCATTAACTATTGCATATAGACACTGTTAATGTCATAGTCACAATCCAATTGGGTGAACATAACATAGTTGTAACATAGTTGTAATTTATTTGAGTTAATGAGATTTTGTTAAGTCTATAATAAGTATATGAGCATTTTCTTTTATGGTATATAAAAAATGTTTTTCAATTTAATATAGTAGATATGTTGTAATTTGGTCAAATAAAAGTAAAAACGAAATTATAATAAATCAGTTTAGATCTATTTATTATGTATTTCTCAAGTGCATAGAGGACATTTTGACAGATTTGATCTTTTTAGGTATTGGATAGATCCAAAGCTAAGATATGGATCTAGGCTGTATGGATCTAGGTTGATATTAGATTAAGTGTCTCTCTGAGATAGGCTTTCTAGTGTAGTATGGAAGAGATGTTGTAATATGTTGTGATGTTGTGTAAGCATTTTTACATGATCAACTAAAAAAATAAAAAAATAAAATTCAAATTATTTAAAATAAAATTAAAATTAAAATTAAAAAATTATAACAACTTAATACCTACAAATATTGTTATGGTAGTTCAAGTAAAATTGAGGTCATAGAGTGAGTTTACTATTGGCTGTTTTTGGTTTTCAGATTTTATCTTAACTTCAAATGTATAAAGTGTAGAGATCAAATTCTTGAGATGCAAAACTTTAATCAAATTTTACATTAAAAAAGAGTTTACACCTTTGATAAATCTAAAATTAATATAAATCTAAAATGATATAAAATTATTTATTATTAATTTCCAGGATGTGATCCGATGGCAGATCCCCAAGAGAATTATGATTATAACATATAAGGAAAGGCCTTATAGTGGCTAGTGGTAGGTGGCTGAGGGAAGGTGGCTGCAGCCTTCACATGCAAGGTAGGGTACTCAAATTCCGAAGGCTGCATCATTATTTAAGTTGGGATACAGAGGAAAGGCAGATTCGTCGGGAGTTTATAATCTGACTCTGTTACTCTGAAGCCATTTATCCATGGGTGAAGGTTAATTGGTTTAAGCTATGTACTCTGAAATTTAATTGGTTTAAGCCATTTATTATTATTTTGAAACTCATTTAGTTTACATGCTCGTCCACAAGCGTCAATCACTTCCTTGAAATCATGATGCCATTTTTATATTGTCAAGGGAAAATTGTGCTACCATCATCATGTTATTGAGGGATTTATCACTAAAATCTTGTTGTGTGTGACAACAATTCCATCCATTCTATATAGTCGAGGTTGAGGAATAAAACCTCACTCAATTGCAAAATAGTGAAATTTAAGTTATCTCAAAGAGTATTGGTGGATGCACAAAATATTACTAAAATTTTCTAGCTAAGTGATTGATAGTAGAGAAATTTTGGCTCAAAAATGCCTTTGTCATTCTAATTTTTCAAAGTGTTACTCCTTATGTAATCCTTTTTATGCTTGGAAAAATGTGGCATAAGAAATACAGTGATTTGATGGTTAAGTATCGTTGCCTATAATATTCGTTGACATAGTAGTGTTGGTGTGAATTATTGAACCTGTGAAGTTGGGGCTAGAGACATCACCTCCTAGCTTCATATTTTGACAATCTAGAGACTTTTATCCAAGCCACTCGATTAATTTCCATTTTTGTCTAGTTTACAAAAGGCAAAGCTACTTCAATACTCTTTTGTTGTACATGAAAATGGATCTAATTGGTGAAGTATTCTAGTTATTCAAAACTCTAATACAATCTACTATTGATTACACAATTCAAATCAGCAAAGATTCTCTCTCTGACCTGTCTACAATATGCACAAGAAAACATCGAATTTCTCCAACTTGAATCACAACTATATCAAGAGGAGATACAACAACAAAATTATCATTTTGAACTTGTTTTTGTTTAGAACAATCCCATTTTTTAATCTGAAGTTAACTCCTATAAACATGCATAAACTAATCAAGACAATAAAGTTGACGTTGATTCAAGAACAAATTTACATGCATAAGTAGAAATTCAGTTTGCCCTTCCCAAGACCATCATAGAACCTTGGGACAAGCTTATCAACAACAAGGATAGAACCTGTCTTCAATATGACATTGAAGTGTTCTTTCATACTCCAGACTATTCCAAGCCCATTCAATTTCAGAGTGTTGGATTTCTTCATGAAAACTCATTTTCACCTGTTCCTGCTCTTCCTCCACAACGACTGATTACTAAATGCTAACATTTTAACCATGTTGTCAATATGAAAGATCATTATTTTAATATCAATTTGTGTGAACATTGTGGTTAACACAATCATCATTCAAACAAATGCCTTAGACACAAGCCTCCTGCAATAACGAAGATTCACCTTGGATGGATGAATCACTTCTTAGCAATGGGATTCAACAACCAAGAAGAAATTTGAATCATATGTTATAATTTCTTCTAGAGTATTAAAAAGTCTTGCAGTTGAGTATTCTCCATCTTCTCAGCTTGTATGTGACAGGGGGGATTGATGGTAAATTACAAGTTTCAAAGATAAATCAAGCGAGCTTGAGCCATAACCTAAACCTACTGTTACATCATTTTTTTGGTCATCTAACCTATTATTATTAGATGAACCCAAGTACACCATGTAATACCAATTTTACCCTAAGTAAAATTGCTTTCACCATGTGAAATAACTTATTTGTTTATATTTCCCGGTCATATTCAACCCAAAACAAGGAAATTAATTAAATAATTCCTTATTTATTTAATTATTTCCTAAGAATAAGTTATTTAAATCATTATTTAAATAATATTCTTAGTTAAATTTGACTAAATCATCCATAAATAATTAAATAAACCATTATTTATTTAATTATATTCCCATCATTTCCTTAAAATGATAAATAAATCATTTATTTATTTATTATTTATAAATAAAGGAATTGACCCAAGTCAAAAATCCTTTTCCCTCCAACAAATATAATAAAATATTCCTAAAGGGTGGTTCTAGAATTCAATTAATAATATTTTATTCATGCACCGAGTTCTAGACCGCCCTAATATTTTGTTATAAATAGAAGGGTTTTCCCCATTCATTAGTCACCTCCATTGCATTAGATCTCTCTTGATCTACTCTTGGTCACCATTTTCCATTTTTGCCTTGTGAGCTCCCATTGAGTTCTATGTTTGTCTGGGTTTTTCTACACCAATAAGAGAGAGGAATTTTAGATCTGAAACGCTGAGGACTTTCAAGAACCCATCCCATTGAGGAGAACCGGAAAACACATTTCTTGTTTTCCTCTCAGGTGCCCCCTTTTAATATAATACAAAAATTATTTCAAATACACTGTTCTTGTCTTATCTATTGGATGCATGAAGCCATATTTTACTTTATCTGCTTAATGTCTTTTATGCTTAGATCTGGATTTGTGCAACATTATTTGGATCATCTAATTGCAAATTTAAATATGTTTGGTAGCCATAATCGATGTTAGGGCTATTTGTTATGCGTAGCTAAAGCGATCTTTTACGACGAAAGATTCATACTAACAATTGGCGACTCCACACGGGTTTTCTTTTGCGACCGCTGTCGTTTTATATTTTCCTGCATATCCAGCTATTTCAGACCCTAGGGTTTCTCTTCAATTTTTTGTTTTTCCTATTTTTATGGTGTTTTTCACCTCTAAAACCCTCAGACATTCAAATTTTTAACTTCTGTGTGTTTCTGGCTTTATTGCGTAGGTGACAGACATCAACCGTAGCTGAGACGACAATTTTTTTCTGAAATCTACTGCCGAGAGTGCCGGAAGTGCAGGTCACACTTTTGGCCCAAAAAATGTGTCCTGGAGCTTGAGGTCGCGGAAAACAGCCCAAAAACTGCGACCTGAGCGAAAAATAGGTCAAAAACTGTGACTTGGACTTTTTTCTAGAATTTTTCTGAAATTTTTCCGGGTTTTGTCTGAAACTCTATCAGGGTTATCTGACCTCCGTCTTTGCCCGTTTAGACCTATTCTTGCTCTGTTTTACTCAACTAAGTGGGAATCTTGCCCCTTAGGGCTCTAGTACCCTCCACTTTTTGTGGGAGAGTTCTTTTCTATTTCAGAAATCTGAATTTCCAGAGTTTCAGTCTTTTTTCTTTCAGATTTGATACCTCATTTTCAGATCCCTTTAGATCAACTCTTATCCCTTTCAAATCACCTCATATAGTTTTGTTTGGGTTCACTTCTAGGGCCGCCTCTTTGTCCCTTCTACTTTTAGCTGATCCCCTCCTTTCTAGCAACGACCTTGCCTCTGCCTCTTTGCTGTTCTCTACACCTCTTTTCAGCAGATTTCCCCTTTAGATCCCCATCCCTCCTGACCTTAGATCTATTGGCCTCTTTTTAGCGTGCTTTTCTTAGATTTTTTCCCTCTTATAGACTAGTTTTGAGAGACCCGCCTTCCTGGGTTAGATTGATGCATTGTTAGCTGTTAATTTTCTATTCTTTCAGTCTTATTTACTGCAGATTTATTTTCAGTTACGCAGCACACTTTTTCTTTTCCTCTCAAAAAGTCTAGGTTTAAACAATTAAAATTAACGCACGCCACACACTGACCCCAAGTGAAGAAGAGCCTGGTTAACACCGCCTGGCAAAGACTTTAAAATCAATTGATACTGCACCTCTATGCCCTTGTTTCGACATTGACCTCACTTGATTTTGCACCTCCCTGCCCTTGTCGGTTTTTCTTCTTCCCGTCATCATTGCGCCTCCAAGGCATTTGTCCCGGAGACTTCTTGGCCTTCACCGTCCGTTTCCGGTTGGTCGACTTCCTCCTTCCTGTCGTCATCGAGTAAGTCCTCCCCCGAGTCCGCACTCCGACTCTTCCTCTGATTGTTCGGGTTCTCCCCCTACTTCTGGTTCTTCCCCTGTTACCTTCACCATGTCTGGTCCAGGGCCTAACGCTAGTGGAAACCTCGGCCTAATGCTGGGACTGTTACTAGCGGAACCGCCACGGGAACTACCTCGACTTCTCCCTTGCTCCCCTTCATGGCAGGCCTCAGTCTCCCCGATTTCAATCAGTTGATCAATGATCCTATACGCCACGATGTTAGTTGGCCTGCTATGCCAACCAAGCTGCCCTCTGAAGTCGAAGGCCTTGCTAGAGAGGATCCCTCCAACCATATTCGATCTTTCCACATGTGGTGTACATCCCATTCCATTATTGATGATTCCATCCGTCTTCGATTTTTCCAACGCACACTTACAGGCGAAGCTTCTAAGTGGCATATTGATCAGCCCACTTCCTCTCATACCACCTTTGCGACTCTCGCCCGGGCTTTTTTATCTTACTTCCAGCTTCCCCTTCGTTATGACACTGGTATCAAACTTTTGACTTCTTTCCGTCAATCATTTGCGACCCGCCTATCCGATCATCTCCAGGAATGGCGGAGAAGAAAAAGCCTATGCCAATCTCCTACCTTTAAAGACCGTGTCTACATGGACTGGTTCCTTAGATCTCTCTTGCCCCCTATCGGGAAAGATGTCGCATCTCATTTTCCTCAAACCGAAGAAGATGCCTTCCAAATGGCATTAAAATATGACCTGATCTACGCTCAGACAGGTTATGTTTATATTTTTCTACCTGATCTCCCCTGACCCGGTGATGCCAATGCACCGGGGGCACCTCATGATGCCAACGATAACGTTGGAGATATCTCTCATACGTACGCCCAACCTCCCATGGGTTATGGTTTTCCTGGGGGGGAGGCAGCACCCCCCGCACTTTTTCCCCTCCTAGTAGCACGTCTCTAAGATATGGCATGCCCCCTCTTTTGACCCAACCTCCTACGTACCACACTATTTCCCAACCCCCTTATTATCCGTCTCCACATCTTGATGCTCCAGTTCCTCCAACATCAACACCTCTGCCTCCCTTGCCTTCTCAACCCCCGCAACAGCAGTCACCGCCCCCTCAAGGGTAGGTAGATGCACAGCAGGGATTTGTGGCTACCCAACCACTTGACGGACAGGCGGCCATTCAAACTCCCCCTTCTGTTTCCTTCGATTACCATATTCTCATGATGAACTCTGACCAACCTTTACCTGTCGACCTTAACCTTCAAACTCGGTCTTGTCAGTACCCCAAGCCTCCTGCTCCGTCTATCCCCGAGTCACCTTCTTCAGGTTCTACAGAGCCTCTTTCGACATCTAATGGTCCCTTGCATATCCCTTAG
The DNA here is from genome assembly GCA_034641835.2 of Pinus albicaulis. Lineage (NCBI taxonomy): Eukaryota > Viridiplantae > Streptophyta > Pinopsida > Pinales > Pinaceae > Pinus > Pinus albicaulis. The sequence continues at coordinate 602,788,033 of CM076573.1, read as the reverse complement.
CCCAAAGTTTAGGTCCATACGAAGATTCCTAAGGGCCCATTACGTCGAAATCCTGCTTCTAATCGAGCTTCTCATTCGTATAGAATAGTAGATGATTTGGCGCAGTCTCCTGCTGCCATTTCAACACTGGAACTCCTCCAGTCATGTCCTTCTCAAAAGAAGGCTCTACTATCCGCCATGGGCGCTGTAGATCCTACTGATGACCAATTGATTGTTTTCGACGCCCGTCCATCGGAACCTCCTCCCCTTCCTACTTTCGTAGCTTTCCAAATCGCAGTCAAAATCCGGAATGCTCACGTTTATAGGTGTATTATTGATGAGGGGGCATCCACCTATGTGATGTCTACTTCGGTTTGGAAACAAGTCGGATCTCCTGAGCTGGCCCCTTCCACAATCACCCTTCGTGCATGGGACGGCCATGCCTCCTAGCCCATTGGCCTATTCCGTAATTGTCCTATCACTCTTGCGGGAAAGACTGTTTGCGTTGACGTTGACGTCATCGACGCCCCTCTTGATTATAACATTCTTTTGGGGTGTAGCTACACCTATGCCATGTATTTTATCCCATCCGTTGTCCACCGCAAGATTTTTTTCCCTCATAATGGAAAGATTGTCACCATTGACCAGTTGACGTATCATGAGCCAAAATCTCAGACCTCCCCTGAGTCAACCATCTCTTCTGTAACCAATAAACAAACCGTTGATTCTTTGACCAGTGTTCCCCTGGCGTCTACAAAGACTCCTCCTTGCTTGGAACCTTCCTTGGTCTTCCTCCTCCCCCTGTCTCTGATCCCAGCTTAGCAAATGTTTGCATGATGCAATCGTCTCGGGCTGACCTTAAACAACCCGCTTCGGCTAGTCAGCAACCTCAACCTTGCCTGCAACAACCCGCTCCTAGCCCTTCGCCTCAGCAGCCCGAACCTCTTCTGCCTGGACCTTCCCATCCAGCTAGTACTCTTGAGCCTCTTTACCCTCCTGGAACGGTTACTCCTAGCCTTAGCCATTAAAGAGCCATCCTACCTGGCCATTGCCCCTCTGGTCATTCCTAGCTCCCCCACCAGGAGTGTACACAGTACTTGTCATGGCCACCCTCTCTCTTCCTAACCTAACACTTGGGATTCCCGTCTGGTACCTTGATCCTCTAGCCACAACCCTGCCTGGTCAACCTAAACCTTATCTTGATTTGACCCCGGTTCAACCGGTCCCCATCACTTCTCTCCCTACACAAGTGCCTCAGTCACCTCAATAGGAACCACCTCCTGTTGCGACCGCTTCGGGTAAGAAGGGAAAAGTTCACAAGGGGGTCTCAAAGGACAAGGTTGCCCCGAAAAACCCTGCCCCTCCTCGGCCTCCAAATCATACCATCCAGTGTGCTTTTTGTGATGTTGTCGGTCATGCCACCCATACCTTTCCTGAATTGCCTCATCTCAAGCCCATGGTTAATGTCACGTTGCCTAAGTCCATCGTCTCGGAAGCCTCTGTTCCTTCCGCGACCACAGCCAAGAACCCCAAGACTATTCACACCAACCACCCCTGTGCTTTGTGTGATCTCCATGGCCATGACACCCACCTCTATCCCCGCCTCAAGGAATTCCGCACCTCTCTAGCCGCAGTCCGCCAATTCGAGGCCAAGCACAAAAAGTCCACCTCTCCCCTATTTGCACGTTTTGCTTCGGCAGGACTACCAGACATGACTGCTCCCATTTCCATTCCCCCTCCTGATGTCGAGATGACAGAGCCTTCATCCACCATTTATTACCTATCATCATCCATGAGACCCTCGGAGAATATTCCCTCTGCATCCTCCCCTGTTGTTTCGCTTGACCTTCCTTCAGCGATCACCCTGGGCTCACGATCAGTAGATCCTTTATCTGCTTACTCTTCTGTCACCCCTTGTGATGATGCGCATGTGAACCTCTCTTCTCATGATGATGAGTCAGGTAGCTTCACCGCATCCGGTGGTCTTTCTTCCACCAGTCACCCCATCTCCTATCACGATGATGACATTATGGAAGGAATCATCTCCCCTGAATTTCTCTATGCCCCCTTACATCGGAACCATGCATTCGAACCACATACACCTTGTGGCCATTACATTACAACCCAATGTTTGGGTAAGGGGGCACCCATATTTGAGAGACTAGGAGAATTAATTCTCCACAACTCTCCTAGTGTATCTGGTCACGTCGACTCTAGTACCATTCTCCTTCCACATTTAGAAGAACCTCTAGAGTCCCATACCACTTTAGATCACTCTCGGGATGATACCCCTTATCGTTCCCTCATTTTACATCAACAACCCATTCTCTTAGACATTGTTGTTGACCAACCTATAGGTTTTCTAGGAGAGCATCAATTCATTATCTCCAAATGCTCTCTTTGGGATAGTGAAACCAAGTATGCCAACCCAAAAACTTAAAGTCCATTTGATTCATATATGCAGTACTAACAAGAGATTGGTAATCCTCCATTTCCCTTCTCAAACTGCATAACCATAACGGAAACAAATAGGCGCACCATATCATTAAAATGTGTTTAGATTCCCCTTTTTCTCAATACATTTTGGCATGACCACAACATGCTTGGGGGGCACCTATGCCCCTCAACCATACAAATCCCAGATCTTAGCCAAAAACAGCACTGAAACCTCCCTTTCTCTAACAGGTCGCACTTTTCAGGACATATCCTGGGACAGGTCGCAATTTTCTGTCTAGTACCTGCTACATAGGTCGCAAAACAGACCCCAAAAAGTGCGACTTGGCCTGTTCATGAGCTCTGGGTACCTGTTACTTTTCAGTTACTTGACACTTCACCAGGACACATTTTGTCCATGAAGGGTCTCTTCATCTCTCCTTCCAATCGGAATTCTTCACTTACAACGCTTGTACTTGGGGCACCACTTTACCCCTTTAATTGTCTTTGTTCATGTTGATTTTCGTCATGAGACACCCTATTGTACTCATGTTTTTATGGTCCCCCATTGGACCTTTACTGTGTGGCAACACCATCGGGTCGCCCTTGTTGAGAGCATCTGAGTTGAGTCATCATCTGTCATGGAGTCTATCCCGAGTCCCTTTGTATCCCGCTATAGTCCTCCATCCTTCATCGCTTGGTCCCTCTCTTGTGTTGCACATTATGGCCTTCAGTACCATCGTCACCTATCCTCCTTGATATTGTGTTAGTTGCTGCCAAGCCATTCATGCCCCTTATGCTTTAACAAGGGAATTCATCCATCCGCTACTCAGTATCCCTCATTTCATTTTCATCATCAGTGTCCGTCTATTAGTCGCTCTACTCTTTTCTCCTGTGCCTTAGTTGAGATTACCTTCTTACCTCACCTAACTTCTGTCGACATCAACTCATTTACTCCAGAAGCCAAGTCTAGGGGGCAGTGTACCTTGGTTCGAGCTCTTTTCAACATGATCGTGATCTATACACTTGATAGTCCAGTGATGTAGCAGCAGCTATTGGTGATTCCCGGGTGTGTGAGAGATGTCTCAACCCTCATGAGGGGGTGGCCCTGCAGGTAGCCCCCCACATGCCCGGATGACTTCTTCATTTCAGCCCTTGATGCAGCTCCTCCCATTTGATGATCTTGGCCTCAGCCGCTTGCAGCACCTCTTTGATTTGCATGTATCAGTCAGATTTTGCGAGCCCTTCCTCGTGTGTAGGGGGAATTTAGGCATATTTGTATCTCATGTACTAAAATATTATTGTATAAGTCCTGACAGTTATTCCAGGCATAGCATGTATGTGGGATCCATCATTCTATTTTTCTGGCTCCTATTTAAGCCAGCATAATCTTCATGGTTCGGTTCCTTGTTTACTGGACTTCCTATTCTTTGTACTTTGTCTCGGCGGGCATAGATATGCCTCCCCCGCCACCTTTAGCACAGGTACCACTTCATAAACTAGAGACTTGTTGCACCTGTAAGTCTCGTCTCCTCAGGGTCTAGTCCTTTGGCACCTTAGACTACCTTATATTTCTCTCTCTCCCTTCCCTCTTAATGTCTAGTGATTGAATTCTTACAACGTACTTCGGTCATATGATTTGCTCCTAACACTCGTACGTTGGGGGGCAATTTGTTACACCATTTTTTTGGTCATCTAACCTATTATTATTAGATGAACCCAAGTACACCATGTAAGACCAATTTTACCCTAAGTAAAATTTCTTTCACCATGTGAAATAACTTATTTGTTTATATTTCCCGGTCATATTTAACCCAAAACAAGGAAATTAATTAAATAAATCCTTATTTATTTAATTATTTCCTTAGAATAAGTTATTTAAATCATTATTTAAATAATATTCTTAGTTAAATTTGACTAAATCATCCATAAATAATTAAATAAACCATTATTTATTTAATTATATTCCCATCATTTCCCTAAAATGATAAATAAATCATTTATTTATTTATTATTTATAAATAAAGGAATTGACCCAAGTCAAAAATACTTTTCCCTCCAACAAATATAATAAAATATTCCTAAAGGGTGGTTCTAGAATTCAATTAATAATATTTTATTCATGCACCGAGTTCTAGACCGCCCTAATATTTTGTTATAAATAGAAGGGTTTTCCCCATTCATTAGTCACCTCCATTGCATTAGATCTCTCTTGATCTACTCTTGGTCACCATTTTCCATTTTTGCCTTGTGAGCTCCCATTGAGTTCTATGTTTGTCTGGGTTTTTCTACACCAATAAGAGAGAGGAATTTTAGATCTGAAACGCTGAGGACTTTCAAGAACCCATCCCATTGAGGAGAACCAGAAAACACCTTTCTTGTTTTCCTCTCAGGTGCCCCCTTTTAATATAATACAAAAATTCTTTCAAATACATTGTTCTTGTCTTGTCTATTGGATGCATGGAGCCATATTTTACTTTATCTGCTTAATGTCTTTTATGCTTAGATCTGGATTTGTGCAGCATTATTTGGATCATATAATTGCAAATTTAAAGATGTTTGGCAGCCATAATCGATGTTAAGGCTATCTTTTATGCGTAGCTAAAGTGATCTTTTACGACGAAAGATTCATACTAACAATTGGCGACTCCACACGGGTTTTCTTTTGCGACCGCTGTCGTTTTATATATTCCTGCACATCCAGCTATTTCAGACCCTAGGGTTTCTCTTCAGTTTTTTGTTTTTCCTATTTTTATGGTGTTTTTCACCTCTAAAACCCTCAAACATTCAAATTTTTAACTTTCGTGTGTTTCTGGCCTTATTGCGCAGGTGACAGACATCAGCCGCAACTGAGACGAAATTTTTTTCTGAAATCTACCGCCGAGAGTGCCGGAAGTGTAGGTCGCACTTTTTGGCCCAAAAACTGCATCCTAGAGCTTCAGGTCACAGAAAACAGCCCAAAAATTGTGACCTGAGCGAAAACAGGTCAAAAACTGCGATTTGGACTTTTTTCTAGAATTTTTCTGAAATTTTTCTGGGTTTTGTCTGAACCTCTGTCAGGGTTGTCTGACCTTTGTCTTCACCCATTTAGACCTATTCTTGCTCTGTTTTACTCAACTAAGTGGGAATCTTTCCCCTTAGGACTCTAGTACCCTCCACTTTTTGTGGGAGAGTTCTTTTCTGTTTCAGAAGTCTGAATTTCCAGAGTTTCAGCCTTTTTTCTTTCAGATCTGATACCTCATTTTAAGGTCCCTTTAGATCAGCTCTTATCCCTTTCAAATAACCTCATATAGTTTTTTTTGGGTTCACTTCTAGGGCCGCCTCTTTGTCCCTTCTACTTTTATCTGATCCCCTCCTTTCTAGCAGCAACCTTGCCTTTGCCTCTTTGCTATTCTCTGTACCTCTTTTCAGCAGATTTCCCCTTTAGATCCCCATCCCTCCCGAACATAGATATATTGGCCTCTTTTTAGCGTGCTTTTCTTAGATTTTTTCCCTCTTATAGACTAGTTTTGAGAGACCCGCCTTCCTGGGTTAGATTGATGCATTGTTAGCTGTTAATTTTCTGTTCTTTCAGTCTTATTTACTGCAGATATATTTTCAGTTACGCAGCACACTTTTTCTTTTCCTCTCAAAACGTCTGGGTTTAAACAATTAAAATTAACGCACGCCACACACTGACCCTAAGTGAAGAAGAGCCTGGTTAACACCGCCTGGAAAAGACTTTAAAATCAATTGACACTGCACCTCTCTGCCCTTGTTTCGACATTGACCTCACTTGATTTTTCACCTCCCTGCCCTTGTCGGTTTTTCTTCTTCCCGTCATCATTGCACCTCCAAGTCGCTTGTCCCGGAGACTTCTTGGCCTTCACCCTCCGTTTCCGGTTGGTTGACTTCCTCCTTCCCGTCGTCATCGAGTAAGTCCTCCCCCGAGTCCGCACTCTGACTCTTCCTTTGATTGTTCGGGTTCTCCCCCTACTTCTGGTTCTCCCCCTGTTACCTTCACCATGTCTGGTCCAGGGCCTAATGCTAGTGGAAACCCCAGCCCTAATGCTGAGACTGTTACTAGCGGAACCGCCATGGGAACTACCTCGACTGCTCCCCTACTCCCCTTCATGGCAGGCCTCAGTCTCCCCGATTTCAATCAGTGGATCAATGATCCTATCTGCCACGATGTTAGTTGGCCTGCTATGCCAACCAAGCTCCCCTCTGACATTCCCAAGTTCGAAGGCCTTGCTGGAGAGGATCCCTCTAACCATATCCGATCTTTGCACATTTGGTGTTCATCCCATTCCATTATTGATGATTCCATCTGTCTTCGATTTTTCCAACACACGCTTACAGGCGAAGCTTCTAAGTGGTATATTGATCAGTCCACTTCCTCTCATACCACCTTTGCGACTCTCACTCGGGATTTTTTATCTTACTTCCAGCTTCCCCTTCGTTATGACATTGGTATCGAACTTTTGACTTCTTTCCGTCAATCATCTGCGACCCGCCTATTCGATCATGTCCAAGAATGGTGGAGAAGAAAGAGCCTATGCCAATCTCCTAACTTTGAAGACCGTGTCTACATGGACTAGTTCCTTAGATCTCTCTTGCCCCCTATCAGGAAAGATGTCACATCGCATTTTCCTCAAATCAAAGAAGTTGCCCTCCAAATGGCGTTAAAATATGACCTGATCTACGCTAAGACGGGTTATGTTTATACTGTTCTACCTGATCTCCCCAAACCCGGTGATGCCAATGCACCGGGGGCACCTCATGATGCCAACGGTAACATTGGAGCTATCTCTCATACATACGCCCAACCTCCCATGGGTTATGGTTTTCCTGGGGGGTGGAGGCAGCACCCCCCACACTTTTTCCCCTCCTAGTAGCACGTCTCTAGGATATGGCATGTCCCCTCTTTTGACCCAACCTCCTACGTACCACACTGTTTCCCAACCCCCTTATTATCCGTCTCCACATCTTGGTGCTCCAGCTCCTCCAACATCAGCACCTCTGTTGAGCCTCAAAGATGTTCTTCTCTTTCACCACATTCTACTTCATTTTCTTTGTCCCTCATCAATTACAGGCTTAAATGATCAATAAGATTAATTAAAATTGCTTTAAGAATTTATATAATGGCTAACTTGTTATATTTTCATGATTTTGTTGGTGTAGTAATTTTTTACTAAGAATCGGCTACAGAATACAGGAATTTCGTAGCCAGTTGTCTGTTCTGCAGCCATCCTCATGTTTACGTAGGTTCCAGGTGTCACTGAAAATAAAGAGGCATATGGGTGAAATCCACAACACTTCCCCATCATCTCTTGCTCCCCACGAATTCTGAGTTAAAGTCTCCAAGTGGTTATGCACGTAGAGGAGAAGCAGTTTCCTATCAAAACACGGACTCTACAGATGTCCACAATAAAGCACAAGACTGTTAATAAGAGTTTTAATTTGATTAGAAGTGGGAAAGACACTTATCCCTGATTTTCTCAAGATTAGTTATGTAATTTCATTATAAGTATGACTCGGGAGACTGAGAAACTGTTTTTTGGTTAGATTTTGTTTTGTTGCCTAGATCTTTGAAGACCGTAAATACTCTGTTTTGAAGAATTTATCTTTTAATGAAAGAGACATCATTTTATTGCACGAGCTGAGTCAATCTTGAGTAGATTTTCGTGCTACTCCGGTGGTAGAGGGCCCCTGCTACCTGAGGAGCTTTGTTCATATGATTTAGATAAGTAACTTAGTTTCATTTCATTCCTAGTTCAATTGATTTTCTGAACTTTGCATTTTATATTCACTTGCATTGGATGCTACAGTTTAGTCTCGTTCTTATGTACTCTTCCAAAATATCACTAATGTCGAATGAGGTGTAACTGTAGTGTTGTAGGAGTTAGTTTTATGTTCTTATGCTCAATTACATCAGTTGTTACAGCTAGTCGTGATCTTATAAACTCTTCCAAAATATCACTAATTTCGGATGAGACATAACTGTGGTGTTTCAAAGCTTTGTTGTGTTTTGTTGAATTTTATGCTTTCATGCTCATTTACATAACATGTTGCATCCAGTCCTGTTCTACAAACTATTCCAAAATACCACTAATTCCGAATGAGACAGAGCTGAAACATTTCAGTGATTAGTTGCATCTTTAGTCTAGTCATAGCACTCCGGAGGTAGATGTCATTCTAGTTTAATTTTGTCACTATATTTCAAGTTTGAAAATGGCACTCTAGTTCAGTTTTAATTCACTGCATTTCAAGTCAGATTAGTGGCATTCTAGCTCACTTCCAGTTCATTGTATTTCAAGTTAGGTTAATGACATTTTAGTTTAGTTGTGGTCACTGTGTTTCAAGTCTGATCAATTGCATTCTAGTTTAGTGTCATTCATTGTTCTTTAAGTTGTGTTGACTGTCAAAATTAGACTTCATGACCTTCATTATTTACAAACTAATCTTGTTCTGACTTTCTATTAATGCATCATCAAATGGATAGGAATTAGTGACATCAGTTTAAGGCCTTGATTGATCTGCAATCCCTTGCAATTTCACAATTAAACCTTTCTTTCCAAAAACTATTTTAGAAAATCTCTAACTTTTGAATAAGGTTTAGTGGTGACAAGTTGAGCTGCAGAATGAATTGATCTTAGCATGACAAGTTAATTCAGAGTAGAAATATTATTGTGTTACTAATAGTATTTTTCCAATTGTGTTCCAATAAACTTCTAGCCATGGATGAGATTCTTTGTAATATTGTAAGATGATTGTTTATTTAGTAGAACCTCATTTACACTAAACTTGTCCTTTTCTCAAGATATTCCAATATATTTCTAATGAAGGAATTGGATGGGTACATGTTATGAGTTATTGAGTTCATGTTGTGATTTAGTTCCTTGCTATGAGTCATTATCAAACTTTGCATTTTCTGTTCTTTAGTGTCATACACAGTTTAGAATAGGTTTTGCTTTGTTTTAGTGTAACCATTCACTTCTCTTTACCAACACTTAGTTCTTTTCCTTCTTGACATAAAACCATAAAACCAAAAACATCATAAAAAACACTAAACACAACGTAGTGAGAAACAGATACCTAGGCACATATAGTGCACCACACTTCAGCAGTTCACTGACCCTGGCTGATAATTTATGACCTCAATTTAGGAACACTAAGTTGAGCACGACATTTTGGCGTCGTTGCCGGGGAAGTGTAGCTAGGTAGCCTTGTTTCTTACCACCCAAAAAAAATGATATGCGTAGAGAAAGAGACTCAAGGGGTGGATTCATAAGAAGCAGAAGCTTGATTCCTAGAACACCACTTGTTTCACCAAGACCTAGAGCCAACACACCTCCAACTCAAACCCACATTCCATCCTTTACTAATCCTAGACTTCTAGAGAACTTAAGATGGGATATTCCATTAGAAAGACCTTTTACTTTACCCACTGAGCCTGTCTTAGAAGAAGATTCAGGAACCCCTGATAGGGACATAAACTTTTCAATTTCTACAGAAGAATCAACTATGGCAGAAGAAGGGGGAGGAGGACTTTTTAATGGAGAACACACACTATTTGGAGGGGGTAGAGGTAGAGGAAGAGGAGAAGGAGGTAGATATGCAGAAGGAGGCAGAGGAAGAGGAAGAAGAGAAATGGGAAGCTCTTTTGGGTTTCCTATAGTAGATGAAGAAACCAATACAACTATGAAAAACATTTCACCCTCTGTCCTTCCAAAATTTTATGGACTTAAAACTAAAGACCCTGAAACCTTCCTATTTGAATTTGAAGTCTTATGTAGAACCTATGACTACTTACAAGATGCTCAAAAACTTAAATTATTTCCTTCAACATTGAAAGGAGAAGCATTGAAGTGGTTTATGATTTTGATCAATAGTTATATTAGGACATGGGAAGACATGAAACAAGAATTTCTAGAGAGGTATTTGGATTACTGTATGCCAGTCAACCATAAGGAGAAAGTGTTTAAAATGTTGCAAAAAGAAGATGAAAATCTGGAAGATTTGTTGGAGAGATTTAACTACAACATCAAAAGAGCAAAAATGGAAAACTTAGACCAAGACACTTTGAAATCTCTCTTGTTGAAAACAATTAGGGATGAATGGTTAGATATCCTTAACATGATGGGAAAATGGGATAAATCTCAGCTCACATTACCTGAGATAGCTTAATTATGTATCAACCTTTCAAGAGGGAAATCTAAAACTGTGAAAGGACCAAGAGACCCTGCTCTTGCAAGGGAAAGTAAGTCTGCTTCTGGGACAGTAAGTAGGGCAGAAATAGGACATATGCTTGATGAATTCAAATATGATATCTTGGGGAGTCTTAGTGAATAGATAGACACCCTTAAGTTACAAAACAAGAAAAAAGATGAATCTGACGCCTTTGCAATATTTTGTCCAAAATGTAGAAAGAAACATGCCTTGAGAGAGTGCCCTTTGGATGCCAAAGTTGTGGAGACTTGTGTAATTTGTCTAGAAAAACATGAGACCAAGAGTTGTCCTTCACTTCCTGGTCTTAAAGTTGTCTTTCAAGAAGATATTCCTACAAGTTCCAAAAAATCTCTCAACTTTGTTTCTAGGAGGCCTTGGAAAGGACCTCAAACACAAGGATTTCATGATCAGTTGTATAATCAACCCCCACTAAATTGGAATTCTTGGCAGCAACCTTGGCCCCAATTTCAAAATCAATCACAAGCTTGGGTGCAAAGAGCACAAAATCCCTATGGAAGATACTCTCAGTATTACCAATATCCACCATATCCACATTTCCCTCCTCAACAAAATTTTCAACAAAATCCTCAACAAAATTCTCAAAATCCACAACATAAAAATCAACCACTTCCATTACCATTTCCTCAGAAAACAAATCAGTTGCCTGCCCAACCAATACCAAACCCCAACAATAAAAATCCTCATAACGCATACATGATCGAAGGCCAACAGTTTCCAACTTATTTGATCACTCCTTTAGACCTTAGTGATGTTCAACTTAGGTCTGGAAGAATACTTGAAAAGAGGAAACCTTCTGTAATCATACAAGAGCAAGACAATTCTGAGGAAGATTCTCTATGGGTAAATAAAAGTCTTGAAGAGAACACAACTTTCCAAGACCCAAACATTGAAAAATCAAAACAAAAAGAACCAATAATTTCAACTCCTATATTAGAGAAGCCATCAACATCCACTTCTACACCTCCCTTTCCAGAAAGATTACAAATTGATAGGGGTGTAGAAAAAAAAATTATGGTGCCTAATTATGATTTCCTAGATGAGTTGAGAAATGTTTGTATTAAGATCCCATTATTGCAAGCCATCAAGGAAATCCTAATCTTAGCAAAGACAATAAAGGAGTTGAGCATGAAGAAAACAGGAAAAAGAATAAGAGAGATAAAGAAAATTCAACTAGCAGGAAAAATAGCAGATATCATGATGGGTAAGATTGCTATTCTAAAGTATCTAGACCCAGGAAATCCAGTTGTTAAAATTCACATCAATGGAATTGAGATCCAAAACACACTCATTGATTTAGGAGCAACAATCAATATTATGAGTAGACAAATCATGGATAAACTGAAACTTCCTAATCTTCTTTTTACACCCACATTATTACAATTAGTAGATAGATCTGTGATCAAACCAGATGGGGTAATAGAAGACATTCCAGTATCCCTAGACTCTTGGGAGTATCCTGTGGATTTTATGATCCTAACTCCTAAGAATAATCTAGGAGGACACCCTGTTATATTAGGAAGACCTTGGTTAGCTACAGTTGATGCTTTCATTAGTTGTAGATCCGGTGATATGTACATCTATGATAGTAGTTCAATGAAGAAATTTACCTTGTATCCTCCAACAAAAACAATTACAGAATTAGATGATACTCAATGGATAGAGGATGAAGAAGACTTACAACCTCTCTTCACAATTTCAGAAATTAGTGAAGATAGCCAGATTTTGAATACCTTAGAAAACTTTGAATCCTCTTCGGAATATAAACATGAAAAATTTCAAGAAGAATCCAACATTGAGTTTTTGTCATCAAGGAAAATGTCTCTCTATTCAATGGATAAATTTGGTAGCTCTACAACTGAGATATTTCTAGGAAAAACTTTAAACATAAACAAGAACTTAGAGAAATCTCAACAAGAAGAGCTAGTCAAGATCTTACAGAGACATTCTTCTGCATATGCATGGGATTACACTGATATGAAAGGGATAAGCCCCAAGACTTGCACTCATCACATCTACATAGAGGAAAATTGTAAACCAATCAGACAACCTCAGAGAAGGATGAATCCAAATCTTAGGGAGATTGTTAAAGAAGAATTGCAGAAATTATTGAATGTCAACTTCATCTATCCCATTTCAGATAGTCAGTGGGTTTATCCTTTGGTGATTGTGCCAAAGAAAAATGGTAAATGGAGGGTATGTATTGAATACCGGGAATTAAACAAAGCTACTCTTAAAGATCATTTTCCCTTTCCTTTCATAGATCAGGTGTTAGATACATTAGCTGGTAAAAAGTATTTCTCATTTTTAGATGGGTTTAGTGGTTATAATCAAATCCAAGTAGCACTGGAAGATCAAGACAAAACCACATTTACCTGTCCTTGGGGTACCTATGCTTACCGAGTATTTCCATTTGGATTATGTAATGCACCAACAACATTTCAAAGGGCAGTACTAGGAATTTTTTCAGATCTAATACATGATTGTGTAGAGGTATATATGGATGATTTCACAGTTTATGGAAACACATTTGAAGAAGCCTTAGCAAACTTGGAAAAAGTCTTAAAGAGATGTAAAGAAGAAAATCTTTCACTAAGTCATGAAAAGTGTTTTATGATGTTTATTGAAGGAATTGTTTTGGGACATCACATTTCAGGGGATGGGATTAGAGTTGATGAGTCAAAAGTTGAAGTCATCTCTAACTTATCTATTCCAAGTTGTCAAAAAGATGTTAGGAGTTTTCTAGGATTTACAGGATATTATCGAAGGTTTATAGAAAACTTCACCAAGATATCATCTCCACTTTTCAAATTACTTACCAAAGATTATGAATTCAAGTGGAATCCTAATTTCCAGTTAGCCTTTGAGACCCTGAAAACAAAAATTTCTGAAGCACCTATTTTAAGGGGACCTAACTGGAAGTTACCTTTTCATATTTCGACAGATGCCTCGGATACAACTCTAGGAGCAGTATTGGGACAAAAAGACCTGATTCCTTATGCCATCTACTATACGAGTAAAAATTTGACTCCTTCAGAGTTAAACTATATTGTAACTGAAAAAGAGTTTTTAGTTGTTGTTCATGCCATAAACAAATTCAGACACTATATAACAGGCTATGAAACTTTTGTTCACACAGATCACTCTGCAATTAGATATCTAATGAATAAATCAATTACTAATGGCAGAGTCATAATATGGTTATTGCTTTTACAAGAATTCAACATTACCATTCTAGATAGGCCTAGAAAACAAAACACAGTAGCTGATTTCTTGTCTAGACTCCAAAACATTAAAGACAATACTCCAGTTGAAGATCAATTCCCTAATGAATATATTTTTGCAATTTCTACTCAAACTCCTTGGTTTGCTGACATCGCTAATTATTTAGTTTCAGGGAAATTTCCTTCAATAATGAATGCAAGAAACAAGAGAAAGATCATTTATGACAGTGCAAAATATTCATGGGTTGCTAATGAGTTATACAAAACACGTCCAGATTTTATCATTAGGAGATGTGTTCGGGAAGATGAGATGCCTGAGATTCTCAAGGCATGTCATGATGAACCTTGTGGCGGACACTTTGCTGATAAAAGAACAACTTATAAGATCCTTCATTTAGGATATTATTGGCCATCCCTTTTTAAAGATGCTAAAGAATATGTCAAAAGGTGTGACAGTTGCCAAAGGGTAGGGAAACCTTCTCCTTCAGGTGAGATGCCATTGCAGCCTTAGGTACATATTGAACCTTTTGAAAAATGGGCTTTGGATTTTGTAGGACCTATTAGTCCTCCATCAAGGCAAAAGAAATATATATTAGTTTGCACTGATTATGTTACTAAATGGGTAGAAGCTAAACCATTACTTGTTGCTAATGAAGCATCTGTAGTTACTTTTCTTTTTGAGGATATTTTTACTAGTTTTGGTGTCCCAAGGGAAATTGTTACAGATCAAGGAGCTCAATTTACATCAAGGCTAGTGGAGAAAATGATGGAGAAGTACAAAATCAGACATATAAAATCTACTCCTTATCATCCACAAGCAAATGGTCAAGTGGAATCTACTAATAAGGTCATTGAAGGAATCCTAACAAAGACTGTTCATTTACATAGAAGAGATTGGGTAGATAGGCTTCCTGAAGCCTTGTGGCCCTATAGAACTACATGGAGAAACACAACAGGCCATACTCCTTATGAACTTGTTTATGGAAAGCAAGTTTTGTTTCCCATAGAGTTCCAGATTCAAACTTTCAAAATGGCAGTTCAGCTAGGACTTGATCTAACAGAGGCACAAAAGCACATATTGGAGCAGATTAATGAATTGGATGAGATCAGACAAGATGCAGTTCAGAAAACAAGTATAGTCCAGCAGCAAAGGACTAGATGGCATGATAAGTATATCAAGGAAAAGAAGTTCAAAGAAGGTGACTGGGCTCTCTTGTTTGATTCAAAGTTCAAGGATTTTCACAACAACAAAGAACTAGATGGCATGATAAGTATATCAAGGAAAATAAGTTCAAAGAAGGTGACTAGGCTCTCTTGTTTGATTCAAAGTTCAGGGATTTTCAAGGTAAATTCCAAACACATTGGCTTGGGCCATACGAAATTATAAGAATTTTTGATAATGGAGCAATAAAAATCAGGACAATAGATGAAGAGAAGGTCACTTTTCTTGTGAATGGTCATAGATTGAAGCTGTATCACAAGCCACTTTCAAGAGAAGAATTTGTCAAAAGATTCCAGGAAAACAGTGATGTGAAGTTAATGAAGAAGAATTTTTCTTCTTCATCAACTTAATTGAATTTTCTGAAGTTAGATATTTGTAAAAAAAAAAAAAAGTATAAACATGAAGACTAATCACTGATTAACATGTTTATACAGAAAAGATAGAGTGAAAATCAGAATCTTTCTAACACTTTAACTTTTCCATTTTGTTCTTTTTCTGCAAGTAGCTATTACCAGATCATAAGTGCAAATCCATATTTCACTTATGATTCATTTCATTCCATTCATCCATACTCCATTTCATTCCATTCATCCATACTCCACTTCATTCCATACTTCATTCATTTCATTCCATGGTCCACCTCATTTCCATCTCAGATTTTTAAGATTGATTTCTTTCTGCAATTGAATAATACAGATCAGAAGCTGCAGGTCACTTTTTCACTCCACTTCATAGTTGTGATTCATTTCATTCCATTACTCACTCCACTCATACTCCATCACACCATATTCCATGATCCATTTTTAACTCATTTCATACAATATTCTATCATTCCATTCATGCTTCAAACCATTCCATTTCATGTTTCAAGACTTCTACAAGTACATTCTGCAATCAGTCAGACATTTTACAGCTAGGAAGACATTCTGCAGCCAGAGACCCTGAAGGCACTATCCAATAATCATTTGATTTAGCAACAAATTGATCCTGCATATTCAAGACAACAAGAAAAATCAAAGGATTTATGAGGAACTGAAGATCAATGATTGAGGACAAGGCATATCAAAACCATAAAGAAAATCAAAGGAAAGGCAAAGGTATGAAATTATTATGGTGACAAATCATGAAAATTTTAGCATAGTTAAGTCATATATGATTCAAAAAGGTTATTTTAATTAGTCATGTTGATCATGCCTATCAACCATATCATAAAAATTTTGGATAAAAACCTTTCTATCTTACCATATTCGATCATCATTTAAAACTTAACGGTTAAATACTGAAATGATTTGATTAGTCATGTCATTAGGCCAAAGTATTTAATGATGATTTTTGAATTTCTCACGAAATATCTCTGCGGTATTTTCTTCCGTGATAGCTTTCAACTCATTAATCCGTGTGAATTTTCCTCACCGCATTACACTCGTTTCATAACCACTCCATATCATTCCTTTCCACAGCCAATACTTAGCCATTCTGATTTGTAAAATAGAGGAAACATCTTTGGGGAAAAAACATCTCTTTAACAACCATTTTCACCGTGAGCAGAGGAGCAGTAATTTGAAGGTTAAAAAGAGAAGCTATGGGTCTCATAGTGAGGACCGAACCAGTTGGAGCCAAGTACTTGGAAGGTTATCCACAAATCAGAGAAATGCTACAGCAGGCTGGTTGGTTGCAATTTTTGGAGAAATTTCATGGTTTTCACAAAGAGGTGACTAAAACATTTGCAAGGTCCTTCAATGGAGCAAAGGTCGAAATAGGAGATATTAAATTCACTGTTACAGAGGCTTTCATTGTAGAGGCAACGAAATTACCTAGACAAGGAGAAAGGTGGTTCAAAAATAGGGAATTCCATAACGAAGCATGGAGGCAAATGCTTAAGACTCCAGGTATGGATGTTTCCATTTTTCAAAAGGGTATTCCTAGCTCGGCATTAAAGAATAAGTGGAGGAACATGTTGCTCATTTTACAAAAATTTATAACTTGTGAAGGCAGATTTGGTACCCTCTATGTCTATCATATTCAATTAATGATGCATTTCTTAGATGAGGAAATTAACTTGCCCTTTTTCATACTTCATAGTCTGAAAAGAATGGCCTCAAATGTTCAAAAAAAGGGTTCAATTTCTAGAAACAACTTTGTATCACCATGGGTTAGTCAAAATCTTAATTGAACATCATTTGAGGAAAATGGGAGACAATTGGGAAAAATTTCTAGTGAGAAACCATTTTGAGGAACCCAAGGAATCTCCACATGAAAGAAAACCTACAAGAAGAAGCAGGAGAAGGGAAATTTCCAAAGCTATTGAAGTTGAAACTGGTAAATCAATTCAAGAGGACAGTGAAGAGATGATTTCCGAGAAATTGGCTCAAATAAAGAAGCAGCTTAAGAAGGAGAGAATAATAAGAAAATATGCCAAAGACAGAGGAGAAGGGCCATCTAAACGAAGACGGAGCCACAGACTTAGAGGTATACTAAAGAAAACAGAGGTTAGAAAAACAGGGATCATAAAAATTGAGGACGAAGAAACTCTAGAAATTGACCCAGCACAACAACAAATTTACAATTATATTGAGTCATGAGAGAGGAGAGCTTCAGAAAGTAGAGACAGAACTCCTAGCCCACCAAAATATGAAATTGATGTGCTAAGAAGAGATAAGTATGAGTTATAAGTACTCAATAGGCATATCAAGAATGAGAATGACATTTTGAGGGAGCAGGTGAAACTAAAAAGTGATATGAATTCAACTCTGTCTCTACAAATGGGAAAATTGTACGAGGCCAATGAAAAATTGAAGAAGAAAAACAAAAAGCTAATCAGGGCACTTACAAATTTAAGATTCAAGTTAGTCATAAGGAAGTCCAGAAGACCATTGACTGTCAGAAAAATCAGAAGAAGAGGGTTGGATGTCCTAGCAGAGGTCTCAGAGTACATGGAGTAGTTTCATGAGGACATGCAAAAACTTTGCAGTGGGGGTATGTTGAGCCTCAAAGATGTTCTTCTATTTCACCACATTGTACTTCATTTTATTTGTCCCTCATCAATTACAGGCTTAAATGATCAATAAGATTAATTAAATTTTCTTTAAGAATTTATATAATGACTAACTTGTTATATTTTCATGATTTTGTTGGTGTAGTAATTTTTGACTAAGACTCAGCTACAGAATATAGGCATTACGTAGCCAGTCGTTTGTTCTGCAGCCATCCTCATGTTTACGTAGGTTCCAGGTGTCACTGCAAGGAAAAAGGCATATGGGTGAAATCAACAACACTTCCCCATCATCTCTTTCTCCCCACGAAGTCTGAGTTAAAGTCTCCAAGCGGTTATGCACGTAGAGGAGAAGCAGTTTCCTATCAAAACACAGACTCTACAGATGTCCGCAGTAAAGCACAAGACTGTTAATAAGAGTTTTAATTTGATTAGAAGTGGGAAAGACGCTTATCCCTGTTTTTCTCAAGTGTATTTATGTAATTTCATTATAAGTATGACTCGGGAGACCGAGAAACTGTTGGTTAGATTTTGTTTTGTTGCCTAGATCTTTGAAGACCGTAAATACTCTATTTTGAAGAATTTCTCCTTTAATGAAAGAGACATCATTTTATTGCACAAGCTGAGTCAATATTGAGTAGATTTGCGTGCTACTCCGGTGGTAGAGGGCCCTTGCTACCTGAGGAGCTTTGTTCATATGATTTAGATAAGTAACTTAGTTTCGTTTCATTCCTAGTTCAATTGACTTTCTGAACTTTTCATTTTATATTCACTTGCATTGGATGCTACAGTTTAGTCTCGTTCTTATGTACTCTTCCAAAATATCACTAATGTCGAATGAGGTGTAACTGTAGTGTTGTAGGAGTTAGTTTTACGTTCTTATGCTCAATTACATCAGTTGTTACAGCTAGTCATGATCTTATAAACTCTTCCAAAATATCACTAATTTCGGATGAGACATAGCTGTGGTGTTTCAGAGCTTTGTTGTGTTTTGTTGAATTTTATGCTTTCATGCTCATTTACATAACATGTTGCAGCCAGTCCTGTTCTACAAACTATTCCAAAATACCTCTAATTCCGAATGAGACAAAGATGAAACATTTCAGTGATTAGTTGCATCTTTAGTCTAGTCATAGCACTCCGGAGGTAGATGTCATTCTAGTTTAATTCTATCACTATATTTCAAGTTTGATAATGGAACTCTAGTTCAATTTTAATTCACTGCATTTCAAGTCAGATTAGTGGCATTCTAGCTCAGTTCCAGTTCACTGTATTTCAAGTTAGGTTAATGACATTTTAGTTTAGTTGTGATCACCGTGTTTCAAGTCTGATCAATTGCATTCTAGTTTAGTGTCATTCATTGTTCTTTAAGTTGTGTTGAATGTCAAAATTAGACTTCACGACCTTCATTGTTTACAAACTAATCTTGTTCTAACTTTCTATTGATGCATCATCATATGAACAAGAATAAGTTAGTGATATCAGTTTAAGGCCTTGATTGTTCTGCAATCCCTTGCAATTTCACAATTAAACCTTTCTTTCCAAAAACTATTTTAGAAAATCTCTAACTTTTGAATAAGGTTTAGTGGTGACAAGTTGAGCTGCAGAATGAATTGATCTTAGCATGATAAGTTAATTCAGAGTAGAAATCTTATTGTGTTACAAATAATCTTTTTCCAATTGTGTTCCAATAAACTTCTAGCCATGGATGAGATTATTTGTAATATTGTAAGATGATTGTTTATTTAGTAGAACCTCATTTACACTAAAATTGTCCTTTTCTCAAGCTATTCCAATATATTTCTAAATGAAGGAATTGGATGGGTACATGTTATGAGTTATTGAGTTCATGTTGTGATTTAGTTCCTTGCTATGAGTCATTATCAAACTTTGCATTTTCTGTTCTTTAGTGTCATACATAGTCTAGAATAGGTTTTGCTCTGTTTTAGTGCAACCATTCACTTCTCTTTACCAACACTTAATTTTTTTCCCTTCTTGACATAAAACCATAAAACCAAAAACATTATAAAAACACTAAACACAATGTAGTGAGAAACAGACACCTAGGCACATATAACGCACCACACTTCAGCAGTTTACTGACCCTGGTTGATAATTTATGACCTCAATTTAGGAACACTAAGTTGAGCACAACAAATGATATAAGTAGAAAAAACATATTACTTAATCATAAATATATCAGATACATAAGACGAAATATTCATAATGTTAACACATTAATCCTCATCGGATCCAAGAGTGGAATCAAAACAAGTGCTTGTATTCATTCTTAGAAAAGTGCATTCAATGCTATACAATTATCTTTGCTCCTTTGGAGTCCCAAAAAAAATATCCTTTACAATTTATCGAAGGGAGTATTTATAGAACAAAATCGACCCTTGGGTATCCCTGACTTTTCGCCTTCCTAACCGTTGACATGCTCTGCGACTTGAGGGAATCTATGACTTGCGACCTTGGCTATGGCTGCGACTTGCGACCCCTTGGCTATTGCGACCTACGACCTCTTATGTTTGTTGAAATATGTAACTTGGTCATGGGAGCAGTTGGGTGATTGTAAGAACAGGGACATATACTTGTTGTTGTTCCTTGAGGTAACTTCGCCATGCCTAATAATCTATATTCAATGGGTAGACCTGAGGCATATCTTCTCTCAACCTGTGAAGAACTCGAGAGCATTTGGAATCAAAGTGTCTCTCTTGATCATGATCTGGTTTGACAGAGAGGCTAGTTTGGTAGAGATTCGGACAGGTATCAAGATGAATTGAACCAGGTTTTCTTGTGATGCCGATAGGTCTTGAGAGGCATCTGCTTGCCTTATGGGTTGTAGAAATGCTTGAATATATTTGGTGACTTCATCCCATGTTTTCTATTCACCCAGTGCACCCAGAGGAGGAATGTGGTGTACTTCGGCCATTGAGTCAATGCCGCTAATCAGATGTTCATATGCGGACATTACTTTCTCCAAATCCTTGATGAGTTTCTCCTTGGATTGTACCTTTATCCGTATTTGAACCTTGTCATTTTGGGTGCCAATCCAATCTTTTCTAGGCAAGGTGTCTGGAGCTTATGGATACATTCTCGACCATTCTAGTATTATGTCCAAAGCAATAGAGGCTTCCTTTATCTATGTTCTTGAACAATAATAATATATATTTATATATATATATATATATATTTACCTTGAATAGTGAGTGGCACTTCATTAGTAGGGGCATTCCTAACCTAAAGCTATTGGATTTATTCTTGTAGCACCTTCTTTTTGTGTTGCGACTTAGTTGTCTTTTGTTCGGAGGCCTGTAGTCTATTCTGCAGGGACATAATTTATCTACTCATCCTGCTTACATTCTCCTTGGTGGCTGCTGCAAAATCGGTACCAGTTGATGCGATCATAACTAAATTGGTCCTGGTATCCAAGACTATATCCTTCTCTGTGGTGGCTGTAAGGGGTGTAGCACGGTCCCGTGCCAAACATCTTCCCTTCTACTACTTGATCTTATGTGTGAACTGATCATAGGTAAGTCTTGTCAAATCAAGCACTCCCTCATCTAGATCCTCAGAGGTACCCAATTCTGAGAGAGAAAAATGAACATTGGTTGCAGGAGTTGTTTGGGGCACCTCAATGTGTGGCAACTCTGTTTGTTTCTCTGTCTCTGGAGGAGGTGTCTAGCTGCCTTCGGTTCCCTTGGAGGAATCTTCCCTTGACTTCCGACTTTTTTCCTCCCTCCTCTTTTGCTCTGCTTCTGCTATATCTTGTTATTCCTTTAGTTGGTGCTCAACTTCGAATTTATCTTGAGCTTCCTTTAGCTGGTGCTCAGCTTCTGCTCTATCTTGATCTTCCTTTAGCTGCCACTCAACTTATGCTTTATCCTATTTTATCTTTAACTTGTGCTCATATTTTTCCTTTTCTTACTCTTCTTTTCTCTGTTGTTCCTCTTCCCTTTTCTTGTGGGTTTCCTCTGCCTGCTTCTTTCTTTGTTCTTCTTTCAGTTGTTTCTTTCGTTTATCCTCCTCCTCCTTTGCCTTCTCATCAACTTATTTTTGAGCTTTGGCCTCCTTTTCTCTTCACCGGGAAAAAGAGTTATGGCCTGTACCGATCCTTTGTTTCTCGGCTTTGGAAGACGAGGCTCCTCCCAGCGTATGGATTCTTTCTTCTAAATTCTGGTTGTCTTGATCTTCCTGATCGGTTGATTCCTCTAGAGCGGACTCCTTGTATTTGTTGTACCAGTTCTTGATTCTATCTTCAGCTAGGTAATGAGTATGCTAGTAAATCCATTTAAATTTGGCCTGCTTGCAGTGGGTGGGGATGATTCTTTCAGGATCATATGTCCGGTGTGACACAGGAGGTAGAAAAAATCCTTTGAATTGCTTAGCCTCTGCCTCTAATTCTCTAAAATATTTCACTGTGTAGGCGCTGATAGTGAGCGACAGAGTGGGCCATAGCTTCTTCTTGCCCTTAGTGAGAACCTTTGAAAAATTGCTCGACATCTGGTAACATGTTTCTTGGAGGAGCAGTTTTTCGGTGACGAACTGGGGTAGTGCATGGGGAGCCTTGAGTTACCTGAAGACTTGGATGAAAGTGCTATATGGGACATGAAACTAGTTGGCCACTCAGGTTATCATCTCCATGGCTCACCCAGACATGCATGGGGTATCTTTTCCAAACAGTTTCCCGTAGAGAGCGGGGATGAAACTGTGCGAGATCAACTCCATGTCTTGCCTATATCTAGAGTCCCATAACACCAGTAAATATTTGTGAATTGGACCACCATGCTCTGGATCCCAGTTGTGTGCCCACCCCTAAAAATGGCACCTTGCACATACTGCATCCAAAAGATAAGCACTACAAGAAAAATACCATCTAGCGGATGTTTTTGAGGAACCCCACAGAAAAATACCCTATACATCCGTTTCTAGCGGAGGTTACTAGAGGAGGTTGGCGGGCGGAGGGTTTTGTGGATGTTTTCTGCTCGGTGCGCTTATCATTCAACGTCACCTCGGTGGTCTAAAATACCGAAAGCACCGGTCAGTACAAAAACATTGGCACACCAGACACCGTGCACTCCATACACACTCGCCCGATGCATTGTATTATTCTATAGCACTGGTGCGTCACACATCTTCCGTGCCAGTGCATTATAAAACACCGCGCCAAAACTGAAACCACCCGGTGCGGTAGAACGAAACTGCACTGGTGCATCATAAAACATCATGCAAAAACACAAAACGACCGGTGTGTTTGTAAGAAATAGCACCAGTGCGCCTATAAACCACACACACCGGTAAAGGGTTAAATAAAAAAAAAATTATGGCAAAAAACCCAAATTTTTCATTTTTCCAGTGCTCCTGAGCTCTCAATTACCGGTGTGTGCTCTACCATAGAACGCACTGGTGCACACAAAACATTGGCACACCGAACATAGTGCGCGACATACACACCCACCCGAGGCATCCAATTACGGTAATGCATCGGTGCTTCACTTCTCTTTCGTGCCGGTGCATCATAAAACACTGCGCCAAAGTAGAAACGTGCCAGTGTGTTCTTATCCAAGAGCACCGGTGCACCTATAAAACATATGCACCGGAATATAGCGTTAAATAAAAAAAAATTAAGGCCAAAAAACTAGTGTTTTACGACTATTCCACACCAGTGCTTTACGAATATTACGCCCCAGTGCACCATCAAAACAACGCGCCAAAATTGAAACTTCCTGGTGTGGTGTTAGTGAATGGCCCCGGTGCATTATAAACAACGTGCCAAATCTGGCACCACCTGGTGCGGTTGTAAGTAAGCATACCGGTGCTCCTATAAAACCCCGTGCATCAGAACATGGTTAAATAAAAAAAATTATGGCCAAAAAACCGCATTTTTCACTTTCCTCAGTGCTCCAGAGCTCTCAAGCACCAGTTCCATTTCCCATTCTCTGAGCTGCCCTGACATCGGTGCTCTCATTGTACCCATTTCACGCACTACTACTCTACATTGGTCGCCAATCTCCAGCTTGCATTTTGAAAAACGGTGGACAAAATTTCTTTTGCAAATTTTACAGCCAATATGCCTCCTCGACGATGAAATGTATAGGTATTTTTCTAGTTTTTCCATAATTAAGCCTTTTAGTGGATTAGAATTTGAAATAACCTTAAAAATAACCATTAAGAAAAAAAAAATTTCGCACGGTGCACCTGAGTTGTTCGGCTCGCACCGGATAGCGGTGCTACCTGTAAAATTTATAGGACGTACCACCACTGGTGCTAACGGTATCCACACCATTTCCGGGCGCTACTGAAAGGCGCCCCGCATAATTTTAAATTAAAAAAAAAAAATGCGGTGCACTCATTTAGCCAGGCGCACCATTGACTAAGGGAATCCCAGTGCGGTGCGTTGATGGTATTATCCACCCTGGTATATGTCAGCGCACTGTATTTTGCATTCCAAGAGGGTTAACGATGCGACCGAGTAAAATACCACATCGTCGACTATGTAATTTTCATGAAGTTGGTGCGCTAACATGACTATACGCTCTGGGGCGTATATTTTAGTCAGTACACCGCTATTCTGAACCTAGATATAGTCAACAATGCTTGAAAAATAGACAACTGCACCGAGGCTGGTGTGTTTTATTTCATTAGGGGCACCGGGAATGAGGCGCTACAAACTTAAGCTGCACTGCCACTAGTGCGTGACTGTTTTAGTGGCGCACCGACTGGTCTATTTATTTTTTTTCAAATATATATATGTATGTATACTCCTAAATACATGTCTGTTTTAATAAAAAAAAATTATTTAATATGTCAATGATTCAAAGAGAAGAGGAGGAACAACATCAACAATAGGCTAAACAGTATGACATGATTCGCCAATGGGAGGCCCAAGAGAGGAAGAGTGATGCATACCCTCGGCCTATTACAAATGATACTCAGGGGTTCCTTAGGCAGGTAGGCTTCCTCAAGTTCTATGAGGAGGCTACTTCCCTAAAGGCCCATAGTGTGTTTTTGAGATATCTTATCTGTAGGTGGAATGCCCACCGACAGGCTTTCCAGGTTGGTCCTAACCAGTGGTACACACCCACTGAGGAGGATATTTATTTATTACAGGACTATCGAGGAGAGGGGTGCATTTTCCCTCATTCCCAGACGTGCCATCTAGTTGTGTAGTAGGGAGTCAGTTAGTTTACTCCCAGAGATACATTGGAGCACATGTACTATCTCCTTTAGAGTTTCAGGTACTTAGAAGTGAGTTACATATAGGTGCATTTGTTAGATAGGACATGCAGTGCCTCTCACTTATCATTTCGACCATTTCGCACAACACCAGTGACGGCAAACACATTAGTTGCTCGATTTTATATTATGTTGATTCTTTAGTACAAAAGTCACGACTTGTCAAGTGGTTTGCCATTTTTTTGCGGCAGTTTTGTATGGCCTTAGATAGATGTCGTGCTCATGCATAAGGGAGGGTCAACTTCCCTTTTGCTTCAGAGCTTTTTTGTTTATTTTTTGAGAGGTTTCGAGAGATGAGACCTATTTTTGTTCGACAACCTCGTAGGCCAATGTTCGAGGCCTGGATGCACATGTGGGGGCAGATGATGTGCAAGAGGGGAGACACTATGTTTCCAGCAAGGATATCACATGATGCACTGGACTTACTAGCCAGTGTTGACGAGCTTCATCCCTTAATTTTGGTCCCATTTCCTTATGCTGTATTAGATTAGCGAGGGTGTCCCAACATCCTCTTCACAGATGATGAGCCACCAGATGATAGAGGTAATATTACTATTTTATTTATATTTATTATAACATGTTCTTTAACTTGTTTTTATTAAATTTTGTAATGAAATTTTCTAATTATTGTTGTGTACTTATATATATTTTGCAGACATTGGCTCTTTTGATGGCGAGGAGATGCCAGATCCACCACATGATCCAGGTGTCGATCCTGATGATGATCAGGACATGACCGATGCCATGGATGATCATGATCAGGATGAGGCCGGTGCTGCAGACAAACATGCTCCTGCTCATGGTGCACCAGTACCGCCTTTTGCTAGGCGCGGTTGACCTAAGACTAGATATAGGATGGAGTTAGGCAACCAACTTTGTGCATTAATTATTGATGCAGGCATCAGGCCCGCTTATTACAGAGACATAAAGGCCAATGATACGTTGTTTCGGATGTAGAGAGGCATGCCACGTGACATGTATGACTTGATGCGGCATGTCATAAGAGCTATGACAGATGTTATGCAACTGAGGAGGACTTTTCGTAGCTATAGGCGTACTAGTCGAGCCGCAACATGTGATGGAAAGTCCGCAAGCAGCGACTCACATGCATCTCATGATCGTTCACCTCGCGCCGCGCCTGATGAACATGAGGTTGATCCACTAGTAGCATCCATAAGTCATCATGGAGATGAGGCTGGACCATCGGCCACGTCCAGTTAGCAGCCTGCAGCATCCGTCAGTACTAGTCATGATCATGAGTAGGTTGGACCATTGACCGTCAAGGCTGAACTATTTACTGAGCAGGCCTCCACTACTACTGCTTGTATTGATTTTGTACTAGTACCACTAGTTGATGCATCCATCAGTACTAGTGATCATGATCATGAGTAGGCTCGACCATCGACCGTCGAGGCTGCACCCTTTACTGAGCAGGCCTCCACTTGTACTGCTATTGATGTTGTTATACTACAACCAAATGATCCATGACATTTATATTAGAGTTGTATATTTTTAACATTATATATATATATATATATGGTCCATGTATTTTATGTTCATGTTGTAGTTGTACTTAATTTACATGTTGGTGATCATCATGATGTGGTGCATATTGTTAGGTAATTTTAGATATGTTCATTTAATGTTTAGATTGCATATAGATGTGTTTATGTGATAGCATGATTTATTTTACATGAGATGTATATTTGATGTTTGTGTTGTGATGATGTTAATATATAATGTTAATTTGATGTTTGAATGTGTTTTTTAGTCGAATATGATGTTTGTACGATCATTATCATGATTGTGATGATGTTTATTAATTAATTTAATATTAAATGACCATGATATTTATTAAATATTATGTCGTGATTGTAATTGAAATTTAAATTTTAATTGTATGTAAAATTGTAAAATTGTATTTGTATTTGTACTAATTGTAATTTTAACTGTAATTGTATGTAAAATATTTATTAATATAAAATTTTAATTGTAATTGTAATTGTAAATGTAATTCTATGTAAAATTGTAAATGTAATTGTATGTAAAATTCTAAAATTGTAATTGTATTTGTAATTTTAATTTTAATTGAATTGTATGTAAAATATTTGTAAAATTGTAATTGTAATTGTAAATGTAATTCTATGTAAAATTGTAAAGGTAATTGTATGTAAAATAAAAATTGTAATTGTAATTCTTATCGTAATTCATGTTTGTGAAATTAATGTAAAATTTTAATTGTAATTGTAATTCTAATTTTAATTGCAAATGTATGTAAAATATTTGTAAAATTATAATTGTAATTGTAAATGTAATTCTATGTAAGATTGTAAATGTAATTGTATGTAAAATTAAAATTGTAATTGTAATTCATGTATGTGAAGTTAATGTAAAATTGTAATTGTAATTGTAATTCTAATCTATTAATGTGAAAATTTTAATTGTATTAATGTGAAATGATTTTATTAAAATATTTAAATTTGTAAATTTGCAAATAATTGTAAATTAACAAATCTAGAATAATATGAATATTTGTAACATAATAACATTTAGAAAATAACGAAAATAAATTCATGTACTTTAGAATTATCATTATTTTACTATGATCTTACATACAAAAAAAAAACATTATACAGTTCGGTGTGCTTATCATCATAACATGCACTAGTGTGTCATATTACGAAGATGCACTGGTGCTTCCCAACTCTTCTGCACCGGTAACGAATAAATACAAATAAAAAAAATGCAACTCTATTTTCTTTAAGTGAAAAAAAAGAGGCAATTTGAAAAATGGGCGGCAAAATATTTTCAAAAATATAATTTCATAAAATAATTATTTAAATACAAAACACTTTTCATTATTTCACTATTTTTTCTAAAATTTTCAGCCAGATATTTGCAAGAGATAGACATGGAGCAAGAGAGCACGAGGGCACTATGGAGCAGCGAAATACATTCGAACATAAGTATTCAGACAATTAGAAACCAAACCTATGGTAATTAAAACCCTATATCATAGAATTTCAAACCATCTCGTGATTAAATTTGATTATTTTTTTTACTTTTTTTCTGCAGTTTTATCCATTTTTACCCTAAACCCTTTTTTTTTTTGTTTTTTTTCCTTTCTTCTCCCTGTTTCTGTGATTTCAGAATTAGGGTTTTTCATTTTAGATTTACGTCCAACCCAGAGGAAGACTTGCATAGTCAGATCTCAATCCATTCGGCCATTGCGTGAATTTTTGGAAAAAATGGATTTTTCTTTATCAGTGCGCCCTGTGTATGCTACCGCACCGGTGCACTGTATTATATAGCGCACTGCGCAAGTACTGTGTAGTAAAAAAATGTAAATTTTTTTTTCTAAATTCGTGCGCCATATCTAAAATAGGGCACCAGTACTCCATTTAATGAGGATAGCACCGTATGGTGTATTACATCGTTTTGGCGGTGCGTTTTTAAGACCCCACACACTGTACAGTCTATTACACTATTTTTGTGGTGCATTTATAATACCAAACACACCATATGGTCTATTATACTATTTTACAGTGCGTTTTTAATATCCCCACGCACCGACTATGGTGCGTACCTCATGAAAGACGTACCGGTGTCTTGAGATTTATTTTCTACCTGAAAAGTTGAGAATTTATTTATAAATATATTAATGAATGATATGGTACATGTTTCAGATTGATAAAGAAAATTCTGACAAGAGATCAAGTAACAAAAATACTGTTAACACATCAAGAAAAGAAAAAAAGGAAAGTTATTTGTAAATTATT
The DNA here is from genome assembly GCA_034641835.2 of Pinus albicaulis. Taxonomy (NCBI): domain Eukaryota; kingdom Viridiplantae; phylum Streptophyta; class Pinopsida; order Pinales; family Pinaceae; genus Pinus; species Pinus albicaulis. The sequence continues at coordinate 602,758,936 of CM076573.1, read as the reverse complement.
TATAAAAAATATTATTTTTGAACTATATGTAAGTTTAACTAATATGTATTGTTTACTGTGTATCATGCAGAGCCAAAAAATGACGAATCTTGATATGATTATTTCTGACTAGGACCACAAGAGCGTAAAAGTTTAATGGAAAAATTGAAAAAGGATGAATCAGGTGAATGAAAAAATACTATTGATCCAATATGCGTTTCTTTTTTAATTATCCTTAATAATATACTTAAATTTATTAGAAAACATGTGTCAAACAGTCTACTAATTCACATCTGTTTAATGTTCTACAGGGACCAACAACTCAGAAAAGGAATGTTGTTCTAAGAAAAGAAAAAAAATAGAACATGCAAATGAAAATGAATTGCTCCTTAGCTCATCTGGAGTGGTGCTGGAAGTTAACGAAAGGGGGAAAAACTTTTACAAAATTTTGAGGGATCTAGTGGAACGAATGTATAGACGTTCTTTCCACTTACAATACAAAAATCAATCCAATGATTCCAAGAACCAAATTTTATCTAAACTACAGGAAGAGTTTCCAGAGAATTGGTTAATGAGAAATGTTAGACTTTTAATAGCAAAAACATACAACAACAAAAAAGAAGGAATGAAAAAATAATATTCCTTTAAATTTTTATCTAGAATTATTTATAAATATCAGTTTTGTTATATTTACTTTTCGTATATCAATATAAAATTTAAATATTTTATTTTCATGTTACATTTTCAGGAAGATTATGAAAATCTCAAAAGATGAACGAGCTGATATTAGAAATATGCCAGTAGGAATGTCCAAAAAGGTGTACAAGGATATGGTCAAAGAAATGGACAAAATTGCATCGCAAGAGGAGCCATCTCAACAACAACGTGCTTCAAATGTAATATGTAATCATTGAATTTTTCGATCATTAGGTACAATAAATAGACAATTTGTCATTAAATATTAATTTTCAAGAATTTTCTTGTAGAAAAGAAAGGAAAATGGAACCCATTCAGCACATAAAAGAGGATGAAAAGGAAGAAAAAGGTTGATCTCTAAGTTTGTGAGTAATTATTACTTCCTTATAAAAACTTAACTAGATTTCATTTTTGTATTTTTTAAGTTGTTTTACAAAAATCATCATCGAATGTCTTCAAACAGGTGCTAACATACAAAGAAGAACAATCAGAAGAATTGATTGAAATTGGGTTAAATATGGGTTGTGAGTATATATTGGCATGTCAGAATTTAATTGTGGAATTTGTAAGCATCTATCGATCTTTTTTTACTTAGCTCTGTCTATAATTAGTAGAACAAAAACATATTTTATGTTAAATATATGATTTGTTATGGGGTATAAAACTTGCAGGAAACAAAGTATGGAACTGCGCCAACAAATGAAATTTTGAAATATGGCATGGTACATGGTTTTGAAAGAATTTGTATAGTTTATGAGTCAATTGTTGCTATGGTACGTCATTTTTATTTTCGATTTACATTGATGTATATTATTTAATATTCCTATTTTCATTATTCTCACCAATGTATATACACTCATTTCAGTTTATTTTTATGTTTGTAGATGGAAGGTGAAGAAGAAGAAAAAAATCAACGTTGTGAACAAAACATTCCTGAAAATAACCCAAGTCATGGAAGTAGCTCTAGTAGTGACAGCAGTTCAAGCAAAGAATGATGATCACTATGTTTGGATATCAAAGCAAGACATTTTATTTTTGAAATATGTCTGTGAAATCAGAAATTTTGTTTAATGTAATGGGCATAGTGTCCCAATTGAAAGACAAAGGGATACAAATAAATGTCCCAATTTGTGTGATAAAGACTATCTTATACATACATACATACATACATACATACATACATACATACATACATACATACATACATACATATATATATATATATATATATATATATATATATATATATATATATATATAATATGTTTTAATTTATTCTATTGCATTCTCCATTGTTGCTATTGTGTTCTCCATTGTCATTCTCAAATGCCCTATACAAATTTAATTCATATGAATATTGTTATAAGATATATATGTGTCGACTTTTGATGAACAATAAATTTTTAAAAACCACAATAATTATGATATGATATAACAAATTAATCCAAACAACACATTCAAATGCATTAATAAAAATGTAATTAATATGAATATTATTATAAGATGTGTCGACTTTTGATGAATAATGAATTTAAAACAATCATAATAATTGTACTGTCACAGGTCGATGTTTCTAAAAAAAACAAAATGAAAGCCAGTGCGTCAGTAACTGTTGACCGTGCGTTTATGTGTCTATACGCACCGGTGCCATTGTATGATCTATGGGCACAACACAAATACTGATACCAGTTATAAATATTGGTGTGTTTGTGTGATACTGCGTACTTGAGCGTTTATGTATTTATAAGCACCGGTGGATTTGCACGATCCATGGGCACTGGACGAATATTGACACCAATTATAAACCTCGGTGCCTTTCTATGATATGGTGCACTAGTGTGTCATAAAGGTATATGCACCGGTGCGTTGATACAACCTATGGGCACCGCACAAATCCCAAGACCAATTAGAACAGCCCCGTGCATTGTATGACCAACACTACGCCCGATGCGGTTTTACACCTAAACATCCTGGTGCGTTCATTTGACTGAGGTAGCCCCGGGGTGCGGTCTTCCTGTATGCACCAGTGCGTTAAATCCAGAATAACACACCGATGAAAAAACATCTGTAATAACCTTCGGCCGCCCATTTTTTTTTAGTTGTGTTGATTTTCCGTTAAAAGCTCCGCCAAAACCTCTATAACCATAAACGGATGTTGTAACAAATGCTTTTTTGACAATTTTGGCCAATTTTATAATACTAAAAACGTCATTTATAACCTCTGCTAGAGGGTATTTTCCTTGTAGTGAAGACGCCATATAAAATTCTGATGCATACCCTTCATCAGGTGCTAGTGCCGTAGATATGTTCGATGTGAGGGAAACCACTATCAAGTTGGCCTAGTTGAAGCAGGTGTCTTACACAGTGACAGCGTACACCAGAGAAACCCAAGCACCGTTGAAAGTAGTTGCATCTAGATGACCATACATCCTACATAACATTGTAGCTATGAGCTTGTAGACCTTCTTGAGACCTGTTTTCTGATATTCCTGGTCTTCTTGAGCCTGAAATTTTCTGGGTCCTCCCACCATCCTCTTAAGGTCTCGGAAATGGCAACTTCATTAGTGGTGGCCTACTCCTTGGTGAAGGTCTATTCTTGGGTAGGAAGTGCATAATAGAATTATGCATCTTGTCCCTTCAGATTTGCGAATGATTTCCCGACATGATCTCGAATAACCCAAATCTTGGGGTTAAAATTTTGCAGGATCCACTCAATCACCTCTGCACATGGGAATATAGGTGGATGGGCACCTATGTAGTGGAGCTTGGATATTTTAACTTGAAAATACACCTGCCAGTCTGGGAGGTCCTCTGGAAATTTAGGCTTCATGAATTCTTGGTACACCTAATACCAACTCATACTGTCCCCTTTTCCAAAAGTGCAGGTGGTGTCTCCATTGATAGGGGGAAGAGAAAGAGGAATTTCCTCCTCTGATATTTCTATCTCAGGGCTTGTGTTCCTTTTTTGAACTATCGGAGGCCCCATATCACTTGAGGTCGACGAGATGGATACGCACTCTAGCTCGACTTCAAGGTTCCCTGGCATGTTCATAAAACAATCCCACGATAAGACAGATGTCATATTTATAAATGTTTGGGTTTCTCCTACCTTTGCTCAACTATTTTCAAGGAAATGGGTGAAACTGCGACCTAGCGACCTTGTGACTAGGTCGTTGGGTCGCTAGGTCCTGTTGGTTTTAAATTTCACCGAAAAGCTACCCAGCGACTTAGAAACTTGCGACTAGGTCGTGAGGTCGTTGAGTCGCGGGGTCACGCTGGTTTAGATCTTCACGGAAATGTGACCTGGTGACTTAGCGACTCGTGACCAGGTTGCAAGGTAATTGAGTCATGAAGTCCCGTCACTTTAAACTTTCACAGATATGCGACCTAGTGACCCTGTGACTTGGTGACCGAGGTCGCAAGGTCGTGAGGTCGCAAAGTCGCGAGGTCGCTCTAGGGCTTGGTAGACGGTTTACATGACGATGAAGAACTTTAACTTGTTTTTTAATCAAAAAGGGAGGTAAGGCAACACATCAAATGGAAATCATGCCTCAAGTTCTTCATTGGAAAGGAATGGAAAGGGAGCTTGAATAGAATGATGCAAGGGAGGCTTCCAAGAGGAGATACACAGGGAAATCAAGCTATCGGGAGTGGCAAGCTATAGCAATAGGATTCATGGAAGCTTTAAATAGAAGCTATTTTGAGTTTTAAATAGGCTATGGTGAGGGTAATGGAGGAAACAATCAATAAAAAAGGAAACAAGAGGAGGATTAGGCAACTTACCCGGGAAAAACGCACTCCAGCTGGTTTGTCAGAGGCGTTTTCTTTCTCCATCGCACAGGTCAAATGCGACCTATGCGACCCTTCTATATATAAAGGGGTCGCACGTGTGGACAATAAATGAGGGTTGCAAGTTCACAAATGAGTTGAGTTGATGAGCTATGCAACCTCGCAACTCTACGACCTTGCGACCTGGGGGGTCGCAGGATCGCAAGGTTGCAATTGTTTGGTTTCGTGATGATATGCGACCTTGAGACTTCGTGACCTTAGGGGTTGCAAGGTCACAGGGTCGTAAATTAGATGAGATGACCAATTCTGCGACTTAGCGACTTGAGATTTTGAAAGAGTTAACTTAGGCTTGACTCTATTTTTTCAAAAGGTTAGGGGCTCAAAAATTTAAAAGGGGAAAAATTTTGGAGGGTGTTATAGCGGCTACAACAATATATTATATAGAAATTTTTTTGTTTCTCTGTAAAAACCCAATGTGTATATGAAATAAATGACTCGACTCTCCCTCTGTAAATTTCAAAATAATATCAATCAAATGTACTTGCTCAACCTCTGAATTTCCATTATGCATATTTTGAATTTTATGAATTTTCACACATGTTACTTGGAATCCCACCAATGTGATTCCACTTCACTCTTATGTGAATTCCTGTTGGTTTCTTAGATGATGTAATTATTTGATTAATATGAATTCCATATTATTTATTAACCTTGAATGAATTTTGTAAATGAATTTCTAGTATGATTTTTTTAACATAAATAAAGGAAGAAGTAGAGGAATGGGAAACATGGACTATAATTTAGGGGTAACAAGGGACAAAAGACCAAGAGTATTAATTTATTTCGATTTTGACTCAACAAAAATGAGAAAATTTCTCTACACTGATGTTGTTAATATTTTAGATCTTCCTGAAATGCGGCCTCAACAACCCCCTATTCCTCATGTGATAAGAATCGATATTTATGTGCCACCACAAGTATCTACTCCTATCATCATCCCAAACAATGATGGCTAGAAAAATGAAATCCTTGCACAAACTTTATTCTTTATCCAAGGTTGTCCTACTTCCTGTTTGCCTCCTCCCCCTGAGAGAAATGTTTCTCATCATTTACAATTTGTTGCTGCACGTGTATTCCACTCTCTTTTTTCAACACCACAACCTTCCACACCTGCTAGTCAGCATCCTCCATCTGCTCAACAAGTCTCCAAGCAACCTACTGCGTTTACTAATTCCATTGTTCAATTATCCAATAAAGAAACCATTCCTCAACTTTTTGTGAGTGACAAAAGACATAAATCCCAAGTCACTCTTTTTTATTCTTAACATGGATCTGCACATTATATCACGTTGTTGTGAAGATAAATCCCCTCTACGGACATGGTGATCTCTCTAACCCTAGAGTGGGTCTAGCAAATTGTGAGACTTTCTAATGAAATATTCCTTAGATAATATTCAAAATGAGAGAAGAAAGGAGATAGGATTACCTTTTCCTGATGCTATGCTTGAACACTTTGATGGTGGCCTTGATCCATGATACCTCAAGCTCATTCCTCACTACAAGTGGCATACGATTACTTGCAAGAGATCAAGAGGCAACAAAAAACGTAATCCAATACATAATATTCATGAACATTAGCTATCTAACAGATCAAGGAACATTAGACTATTTGCACAAATTATTAGACAAATATAGAAAGAAAACATTAGATGTTTTATTAATGAATATAGAAGAAAGAGCTTACAACCTAGGCCTTGATGTTGGAGGCCTCCATTTGGTGATGTCAAAGTCCTTCACCGAAGCTCTAAAGAATTCCTTCTCCCGAATAGCTTAGGCGTTATCAAAATGCAGGAGTGTAAAGGGAATGAATGATCTTACCAGCCCAATAATGACCAACCAATAGTGGAGGGATGGGGATCCATTTATAGGAAGGGAGAAGAGGTTGGGAGACCACGAAAGGAGGAGGGAGGTCCACTTTCTAAGGGATAAAATCCCATTGATAAGATCAAAGATCTAAAATCAAAGAGCTCGACCCTATCACCATTGAATAACAACCAATTTACCGTCTTAGAGCTTCTAGAGGTTGAAGCTTCTCCATTTTGAAGAAACACTACCAGAAAGGGATCAATGTGGTTTCCCCAGAAAAAAGAGCGCTAATAGTGCTAGGCCAGAACTGTCAATCTACCATCAGTACGGGAAAGCCACTAGAGAAGTGCGCTGACCTAGAAATTTATGTTTTTGACTAAATCTCTCCTGTGATCTTTCAAGGCAAATTTCTTTGCTTCTTCAAAGGATATATTTGTGTATTTTTCCAGGAGGATATACTGCACAGGCCCTATCATAGGGAACATCAGGATCAGGGACAGGAACTGAGCATGGAAAAAAATTATTGTGTAACAAATGCCCCCTAAAGCATGAAGGCAGAATAGGGAGTGATGGGTGAAATTCTTTACGAACCAAGGCAAAAGAACTCAAAATACCTCCAGGAAACCTACCAATTAAAAAAAATACAATATATGATATCTTCAATGTGAATATGCCTAATAACATATCTGTGGACTAGGCATCAAATAACATATGAACCCATGGCATGGTCACAACCATCTGTATAGATAGAATCATACGTATAATCATGAATACTCACTAACTCCATGTAACCTAGATAATGGCAAAGGTGATATAGGGTCTTCGCCGCAATCTCAATCTACCCAACGTACGATTATAACCATGTGAATAGATGATCTGATGTCAAACATGGCAGAAGCCACCTGATTATCGGTCAATGATGAAAATTATTAACATGCACGAGAGAAACCACCAATAATGACGATGGACCTCAAGGTACAACAACACAATCCACAAGTGTGAATAAATGTGTTGAATTTGAAGACTCGCAGAATCATTCAATCTAAGGCCAGTGATGTGAACCTATCGTCAAACATGAAGAACTTGTCATTGAGACATGCAAGCTCCAAGGTACTGAAAAGGAGTTTCTAAACCATCTTCCCGGATAATGAGCTGAAGTCGACAATAATTGATCTGTTGAAGGAGGGCCATCATATGATTTCCACATCATCGACATGAAAGAACGTATATATAAAGATGATAGGAGTGATTCAGGACTGTAACAGAGAAGGTCATACAAGTAAACGATGTTTGACTTTGACAAAAAGGACTTCTCTTGAACATATCGGTGACACGACTCCAACATGTGGCAACATTCGACTCAAATGGGATCAGAGGTCATGATGAAAATGATGACCGAAAAGAGGAAAATTTATTTCCCAAACCCACAAAGGAAAAATGATGAATGAAGGATATCCCCAACATGATAGGAACTACAAACAAGTGACATGTTCAAGAGCAACAAGCTGCCCAAATTACACATAGGATGTTCAATTTCAATTTCTCCCCTGTTATCGCTAATGAGTATCTCTTTATTTTTGATATCCAACATGAAGAGTCTAGCATATGCTGAGCGTATAAGTTAAGTCTTAAAATGAATCCATCCTAGTAATTTTAACAAGCCCTAGGAAGGAGGAACCGAGTCTCGTCATGGTGAAAAGTCTTTCACCGTTTAAATTTTAACGAGTTCGACAGAAGAGTAACTCAAAGTATTTTTCATGTTTAGGGAGTTTGAAAAAGAAACATAAAAGAGAACTCCATCATGTCCATTTTTTTAAATCGTCTCTCGAATCCGAAAAGGTAGAAAACAATATTACAGAGAACCTCTTGACCATGTTTGAGCAAGGTATTTATTTTTTTGTAAATAGTAAACCTCAACCTGAAAAAGTGGTAAACGCATACTAAGAACACACCAATTCATTTACTTTAATGAGTTCGAAATGATAGGTACTTGACAATATTTTCATTTTTTTGGAGTCAAAAAGCGCTGAAAGGTGGCTATAGGAGGGTTCCTTTTTCATTTATTTTTTATCGAGTCTGAAAAAGAGATAAAATAAAACTCACTTGCATTAAAAATAATCATTGTTAGTGTAAATATCTTATTATTGCACAAAAAACTACAAACATCACCGATATAGAGGAAAAATAATAAAATAATGGTGAAAATATCTTCAAAAATATATAAATAGACAAAAAGTAAATTCATTTTCACCATTCTATTTTGAGTAAATTGTGAAAGTGAATTTTACCCCTTTTCCCTTTGAACTTCAGATCAGTGGTGCAGCCGATCCAGGATTTCATTCAACAATCTGTCAGCTACAGGTAAGAGCTCAAACTCTCCTCTTCATTTTAATCCCATTATTAAGTAGTTTATCTCAGAAATTTTGTGATTGGGGGGAGAATTTCAAAATTTTGTTTTCGTTGTGATTAACACAGATTTGAGCTTTGGATTTGCGATGGTCACTCTTAGCCCGAAAGTAAACTGCACCGCCAGCTCTGTTTCAAATTTCATAGTCGCATTGACCGCGATGAAGAAGTTAAAATAAGGAATTCTCCATTTTTTAATGGTTTATTTCAAAAACTACTCTGATGAAAGTCCCTAAAATATAAATTGAACATGTTTTGCAGGTGATTTCAGCAAAGATGGATGATTGAATGGAAAGAAAGAGGCCATGCAGTGGAAGACCACCAAGAATTCTAGGACCCAAATTTTGTAAATGAATTGTGAAATTTTGGACTACTGAAATTTTTTCAAACATCAGGGTTAAGAGCTGAGTTGGAGCTACTTGAGTATTTGATTGGGATATGGAATGTGGATCACAAAATATTCATAATTGGAGACTAGGAACTTAATGGCATGGAAATCTACTTAATTACAAGGTTATCCAGGATAGGGGAGATAATCCAACTCTCTGGAGCTCATGCTGGAGGTGAGAGTACCAGTATGCTAATCCAAAGACATTGTTTTGGGGCTAAAAAGACTTAGAGAAGGAAGGTAGGGATATCCTCTATCGAAAATATTCCCCTACCAATAATATTACATTGCATGGCTTGAGTGGTTGGAGCCGAGGCATTGTATGAGGCAACAAAGTCTCAATTACAATACGTGGTGGAATGTCTGGCTCCTACTATGTTTAACTAGTGTGAGGGGTTATTCACTAATATGAAGAGTCAATTGACCAAATGAAAAATAGGTCAGCTAAAACAGTTTGGGTATGGGTCAATATTGGTTTCCTTCTTTCTGGAGAGGGTTCCTCTATTTGAGTAGCGGAGATGGAGCGTAATCTGACTGGACTGACCAGGGGCATACCAAAATATGCAAACTTTGATGAGATCCCACTCCACTATCATAGGCATACCATGGGGGTCCCAAGTCAACTGCATCACTTACTCTGGTGAGTGATCCGATTTGTCACATGCTATCACGAGCATCATGTGGGTGGATAGCGACCTTTATTTTATTTTATTTTCACTGATGTAGGCTCATAGAGCCATTGTGTCACGGAACACAATATTTTTTGAGATTTTGATGTAACACAATTGACAGACTCGATGTGTGTGTGTGTGTGTGTGTGTGTGTGTGTGTATATATATATATATATATATATATATATATATATATATATATATATATATATATATATATATATATGCATGTTTCTACGACTATCAAGTGTTCATGTATCATGATGATGTATTGGTTTTTTACATGTTATGTAGATGTCTATCTAATCCATAGTTTTCTAATGTATATGTCAATGTATTCAAATTTCTTGGAATGTGTTGATATGTAATGTAGTCAAAATGTCTTTCCAATAATAAAACATGCAAATACATGTTCAAAATATTTGGGTTTCTAACTGAATAATGACCATTTAACTGCAACACAACAAGTTGTGAGTCTAAATTGACAGCCAAATATCTTATACCGAGATCGATTGCATCTGATAATAGTTCGATGACTGCACTATATTCAACAATATTATCAGTTGTTTGACCCAAAAAAATAAGTTTTAGATTGATAAACTCTCAATTAAGGGATACAATTTCCCATGTTGTAGAAGAGAAGCTCCATGTTCTATGGCAAGCACCATCAGCAAAACCGATATAATGGTTTGATGACATTTGGAAATAAAGTGGAACACTAGGTAAGCACGTGAAACATGTCTGCAAAGTAAACAATCACACCAAAAATCTAAAAAGCACACTAATGAATAATACACTAATTTACAAGGTACCATACTTCTTATAAAGAATAATAACTTTTCAGATAGAGCCCATTATGAGGCTCAACCAATTGATTACCTTCGTAATCTACTAACTCATATGCACATCTTTCCAATGCACGTTGAACGATATAGGGCTCGTGCCACATTGGATTGAGCTTCCCGACTCCCAATTTATCGTGGGATTGATCATAGAGGAGGACCAAGTCACCTTCAGAGAAAATGCGAGGGTTGACAGATTTTTCATATTGAGCCTTAATGCATTTATTTTGTGCTTCAATGAATAAAGCAACAAGTCTTCGGGTCTCATCGAGATGCTCGAGGTAAATCAAACATTCCTCTTTTGGCGAAGTACTAGGAAGTAGCTCGAAGGCTAGCTTCAAATAAGGGATTTCGCACCCGATGAGGAGTGTTTCTTCTATACCATACACAAGTTGAAATGGTGTAAATTTGGTATTAGTCTTAGTGGACATTTGGTAAGCCCACAGAGCTGAGAAAAACATGATATGTCAATCTCATTTGTGTCTCCCAATGGTACGCTGAAGCATTTTCACCAAAACCTTGTTAACAACGTTGACTTGGCCATTGGCTTGTGGATAGTAAGGGGTGGAGCTATCATGGCGTGGCCCTAGATGAGAAATAAGCTCTGTCATCATATGATTTCGAAAATGAGAGCCATGGTCAATGACAATGGCTTTCAAGACACTGATCCAAGCTATGACATGATTAAAAAGGAATTGCACTGCATTTTGACCTTCATTATCATATGTAGACATCATCTTGAACCAATTTGTAAAATAATCGATGAAAATGATAATATATTAACCATGCCCCCCGACCGAGCAAGGGTTACAAGTCATGAAATCGATGCCCCATTTTTCGAATGGTCCGATGGTCACAACTGGGTGCAAGGGTGAGGGTGGGGTGCGTGTTTTCCAAGAATATATTTGGAAATGATGACACTTTCGAACGACAAGAATTAAATCCTTAAAAATAGATGGCTAAAGTAACTTGCGCGAAGGATTTTTTGGGCGATCGCATAACGAGACATGTGACCACCACAAGTCCTAGAGTGGCAGTCGTTAATAACTTTCTCAGCTTCCTCTGGCTTTAGACATTTACAGAGGATGGAATCAACACTAGTGTGATATAAAGTATCTCCAATAATGCGATAGGGGTGGGACTAGTGACGAATATTCCATCTCTCAGAGTGAGATAACTCTGGTCAAAAGGTTTGGGTTTGGAGATAAAAGATTAGATATCCATAACAAGGGCCAAGTGAACTGATGAGAAAGAGTAATTCATCTGGAATCGATTCTTCGAAGGGAGTGAGATCAATCGTAGTGGGAAGATTGCAGATCAGGTCAAAAAAGAGAAGTGATTTCTTCGATTTGGCTGCATCAAACTCTAAGTAAAACTCTTGGAGAATAAAAATCAATTTTGAGTACTTACCCCCAAGAAACTGAGATGTAAGAATGTAACTCATGGTGTTGCAGTCAGAAATCACTATAGCTTTACACAGGAGAATGTAATGACGAAAATGTTGAACATCATGAACAATGACCAATGTGAGTTTCTAAAAATGAGCATAGTGGGTTTCAACATCGAAGAGATTGTGGCTCGGGTATTAAACTACATTTTTTTGTCTGTCACCATCGTCTTGAACCAGCACCATACCAATAGTGCTCTCTGCAACGGCTAAATACAGGAAATAATCATGATGATAGTTGGGAGGATGCAATAAAGGAGCACTAATAAAGGATTTATTCAAAGCATCGAAAGAGTTTTGGGAAATTTCATCCCAAATGAATTGGATTCCATTTTTCAAGAATAGAGTGAATCCTTTGGTAATATCGACGTATTACAGGACAAACTGATGGAGAAAATTGTCCTTCCCATGCAAGATTTGCAGTTGATGCACAGAAGCGGGAGGAGGCATATTGATGATTACCTCAACTTTAAGATGATCTATCCAAATTCCTTCTTTAGAAACCATGAAACCTACCTGATTCTATGCAAAAGACACTTTTATTAGGTTTTAACGAGATATTATAGTGTCGACAACGAAGAAATATTGTTCTTAGATATTCAGGGTGATCTCGACATTTTGCGGAATGAGCCATAAGGTCTTCAAGATATGGTTGAAATATGTGTTTAATATCATTAAAGGCATATGACATAGCTATTTGGAAAGTGGAACTGACATTTTTCAAACCAAAAGGGAGTTTCTTGCAGGCAAAGGTTTCCCATGGATAGATAAAAGAGGTTTTATGTTGATCAACAGGAGTGATGTTGATATGGTTATAGCCAGAAAAACCATCCATGAAAGAAAATATCTCACTCCCAGCACATTCATCAATGATTTTATTAATAAAGGGCATGGGGTAATTATCTTTATGACATGCTCTATTAATATAATGATAGTGAACACAAACCTGAATGGTCCCTTGTTTCTTAGTAATGGGAACTTGGAGACCCAATCCGTCAATGGTATGGGATAGATGAAACCAGCCTCAAGATTTTTTTCAACTTCTCCTTTTATGGAATCATCCTTTCTTGGGTGCATATGAAAAAGCCGCTTACGAATGAGCTTCGAGGACTCCAGATATGTAGGGATTTTGTGCATGACAATACTAGGGTCTATGCTAGGCATTTCCTTCTAAGACCATGTGAAGACATCACGAAATTCCTTAAAAACATCAGTGTAAATATTGAACTCATATGGAGAACAAGAGGCACCGATGTGAACATTCTTTACAATCATTGGTTTGACAGAGATGTCGATGGGAATGGTGGTAGAGATATTCCCCATGTTTCCTTCAAACAACACTTCATGAATCAGGATGGGATTCTGAAGTGGGTCGGTCGATTAAGAAGAAACATGGGATTTAAGACAGGTGTATATGTCACCAAGGCTTGGGAGAAATGAGGAATGATGATGACCATCATCCCATGGAGTTTCCTCGAGATACATGACCTCCACGATACTCTTTCCAATGGGGAATGTCTCTTTCAAGGGATCATCTAAATCCTAAGAACCAAACTAGGGAGACTATGTATAAGTATATAGAGATGAAACCAATTTTGTCATTGGTTTCAGAAACAACCTAAAAATCAAGAAGAATGCTTTGATACATTTTTTCTATAGGACTGAGAGGCATAACGTCACCAAAGCTTTCAAGCTAGTCGGGACTAGGAGATGTCCATGGATTGTGACCAGATGATATCATGTTGATAGTGGCGACATTAGGAGGTGGGAGTGGAAAAATTCTCATAAGGGACAAGTCAATTAAAAGGCATGACCCAATGTTATCATAGGAGGTAGAGGTATTCCCAACATATGGAATGTTTCCTGTTGAAGAATCATAGGAGAAGAAAGAAATTTGATTGATAGTGAAAATATTTCCTTGACGAGGAAAGCGAAGAACACAGAAGAGGGTGGATACCATTGCATGGGTCCAAATGTGTCCAAGAAGGAGGTTATAATTCAAGTTGGAATCCACCACCTCCACTTCCAGGTTCAATGTCTTTCCCTCCAAGAGGATGTGAAGAGCTTTGAGAATACCATACGAACGAGAACCTCTGTCGTTGAAAGCTTCCAAAGTGTTTGGGGACTAACTCAATGGAGGAGAGTCAATGGATTTCCAATAAGCGATAGACATGATGTAGGACAAAGCACCTTCTTCAACAATAGTCTTATGAATGGTTTTCCCTGTCACGGCAAATTGAATCGGGAACACTACCTGAGATGGGAGGAGAGGAACAAAGTTCTCAAGATCGAAAGTGATAAGGTTGGAATCCACTAGATCAATGCCTCCAATGGCAAATAATAGTGCCTTCCATTGTGATGGACACTGTTATCACTCCAATAATTCGCAAGGGTTGTTTATTTTTGGTTTAAAGAATATTAGAGGTAACCACAAACCTAATTTTAAGCCTTAGGATATAGCCTTTCTAATGCTCAGAGAGGGCTCTCTCTATATGATTTATCTTTGTTGATTTTAGGCTAGTTATGTAGGATAACTTGGGATTTTGATTTTGGATTTGGTTTGGCGGTGGAATCACTAGTTTAGATGGATAGATGTAGGTCCGAATTCCATTGGGAAAATGGAGTCAATGTATCAAGTAGTCAGATCAGAATCAAGGTTCTAAAGGGAAGTGTTCATAGGGCAAGATAGCTGAGTAACTTTATATCCTTAGGCTGATGGTGAAAATGGTTTCAATTGGGATGAGAGAGCAATTAAGGGTTATCAGATCTACATAATGAGTGAAAATAAAGAGGTCAATAGAAACTAGAGAGCAATTAAGAATTTCCTAATTTGGATATCAGTTGAAAACATTAAAGTGACATAAAATTTCAAGACAGAGTGCTTTTAAACATATTCTGAAGTAACATTCATGTTATACATTTAGATTTAGAAAAACATGTGAGTATTGTGAAAACTTCAGATAAAAACAAAGAAAAATTTAGAATACTTCACTGAAGTGGCCCAACACATGAATCTTGTAATATAATCTCTTTATTTCTCAATCTAGTCCGCTGACTTGAAAATGGTACAAACAAACCTCAGGTTTCAACTTAGTACAACTATAGAAATGTTTAGCAATTCATCCACACTCAATACATCGAAATGTGAAGTATTTATACAAAAACTCTTACAAAATATCCTAAAAAAAATTAGGAATTATTCATGGAAAAATAAATATTTTCATGCAAGAAGATAGAGACAAATATATAACTAATGCAAGTTGTCTCTATCTTTATTGAATTTGTTGTTCGTTATCTTTGATTTGTTGTTGATTTTCATCTTAACTGTTTGCTCAAAGAATTCTATTGTTGAGTGTCCTTTACGTTGGTTGGCTTTACTCTAATTTTTTGTTTTGACTTTATCCTTTTGAATTTCACCTAATACTCTTTAAACTATAATACTCTTTGACTGTCACTATTGTTTTTACTGCAAATTGTTACTGCTCTGGTTACATTTTCCTGGCTGATATGTTTTTCATTTGACTGCCCTGTTTTACTGCTTTGACCTTTTCACAGTAAATCAGTCAATTTCTCCCAAAATTCTTCCTCTGGTAATTTGATCTTCACCACTCTTCTAAATATTTCATCAGCCTCTGTATACTTTGAAAATTTAGGCTTGTTAATGAATAGGTGTTTTACCTCATGTTGTAGGTAAAAAAATATTCTCAAAACTCTTGTATAGTACTTTCCCTGTTGGAATTCCTTGCATGGCTGAATTATTTGCTTGTTCCTTAGCCACCTCTCTGATCTTATTATCATAATCCTCTTGTTTCATCAACTTGTCATTTATAACCAGAGGATTTGGAAGGCCTTTCTGCCTCAGAATGTCAAACTTCATCATAAATCTTGTTATGCCAAGCTCCATGTTTTGACATTTTCTTCCAGTTGTAGTATTAAGTTTCTCTTTGAAATAACCTTCCTGACTTCAAGTATGGTATCTATCCTATCACTAATTCCAATTTCTTCTAGTTCCTGCGTATTCTTGGAATTAAGAAATTTGATGATTTCATTAGCCTCTTCAGGCTTCTTACTAAGTTCTTATTTTATTTTCTGGATGGCTTCACCTGCTGCTTTGATTAAATATTTTTTCTCATAGATAACCTGAATGGATGGCCAAATATCATTGAAAGATTCAATGATATTGGCCCATAGTTGCTGCTTGGCTTGTGCCATTGGTTCTTTCAATGTTAAATATTTCTCTAATTTCCTCAATTTCTCTGTCAACCTGTTTGCTTTATGTTATTCATTCTTGTGCATAATCTAAGCAAGCTTTTTCTCATCCTATAGAATTTTTAGATGTTCTTTAAGTCCATTGATTTCATTTTTCTGAATAGACATTTCCTGCATTGATTTTACTATTTTTCATGCCTCATTTGTAGGTTGTGTTGCTGTTGTAGATGACTCTGTTGCTGAAGTAGTAGCTGATGTGACAGGAAGTGTTGTAGCCATTGGAACTGAAGGGGCCAATCATTCTGCTAATGTGGAAGGAACAATAGCAGTGACTACAGGAATAACAGTGATAGGGACTTCTTCTGATCTGGCCTTTTTCTACTACACTAACTTGTCCATTTCATTTTCCATTTATTTTATTTGGGCAGTTAATTAAAGAATGAGATTCATCATCTCATCTTTTTGGTTAGAATCCTCTAAAACTTCCTTTGCTTGTGGATGTTTAGTAGGAGGCAGCTTAAGTTGCTTCTTTAATGCAGCAATGTCTACATTCTTCTTCTTTATCAGTTCATATGCAAGTTTGACATTTGTTGGATCATCTCCTACTTCAATAATGAAATATTCTAGTGATTTGATTCTGTTATCCTTAGCCTGTGAGGTTGCCTTTTCTAATCTGAGCTGATCTTTGATGTTCCCAAGAGTGTTTTGCAGCTTCTTTATACTCATGGCCTTTTTTTTCATTGTAGAATAAAGAATTTCACTATCTTGCTTGTGAAATTCTATTTGGTCAATTGGATGAAGATCTTCTGCTTGAACTTCATATGTTGTCTTTTTATAATCTTCAGATGATTTGGGATGTTTTACTTTTGGCTATAGGAAGGTCATCTTCATATTCCTAGTTTTGTAGTAAAATGTAGAAAGTAATCTGCTTTGGTCACTTGGTGATTGCTTCCAGTACTGTGTGTATGTATCAAAATTTAAATCTTAGTTTCAAATC
The DNA here is from genome assembly GCA_034641835.2 of Pinus albicaulis. NCBI lineage: Eukaryota > Viridiplantae > Streptophyta > Pinopsida > Pinales > Pinaceae > Pinus > Pinus albicaulis. The sequence goes on along the minus strand of CM076573.1, from coordinate 602,741,646 downwards.
TTTATCTCTTTATACTTCTACATAATGTCCATCTCTTTATCTGCTAGTTTGTTGGATGAGGATACTTCAATACTATGATGTTTCTGAATAATCTGAGTTTTGGATACTGAAGGCTGATGAGCTTCTTCATAAACTGCAGGTGGTGCATTATCCTTTACCACTATATCTATGTCATTAATCTCAATTATTTCCACTTCTTCAGTTACAAGATTTAATTTTGGCTTCTTCCTGAAAATCAATTTAAATTTAGTTTCAATGGTAGTTTCTGAAATGTATGATCCTTCTTCTCTATTTCTTTTAGAGTTCCTATCTTCTTGGGCTGTAGTCTGCAATATTTGACTAGTATCACATTGCTTATTTGCCTCTGTCAAAGTGTTCTCCAACCATTCAGACTGATTGGAGTATTTCTCAATATCTGGCTTGGACTCATGTACATAACGAGTTAATTTACATTTAACTCTCAATTTTATTATTACTCCTATAGGATCATAATACCACTGAAAACTCTCACTGAACTTAAAATCCTGCAAATATTTTTCTGCCTGTGGACCTACATCTCTAGTGTCACAAATAAAAGGGCCAACCTGATTCTTAATCTTAAATTGTTTCTTCTTTTTGGCTGCCAATAAATTTATTGGATCATAATTAAGGATCTGCCTGATATATTCAAGGGTAAATAACCTCATTGGGAGGTATTTGGGCAACTTATATGGAATAATATTAGATCCATATACCCTAATCTATGTGTGGTTTTGATACAGGTACCAATATCCTGTCCTACTATGCTCTGATAATTGCAGGAACTTTTTAATTTCCTCACTGACTCTTGGTTGAATGTTGTTGTTCAGCATGTTGAAAATAGGATGGATGAAAGAGTCAATGAATTATGTATAGGTGGAATGTATGGAGTCTTTTCTGATTAATGGAGTCCAAAAGATAATTGACTCTGGATTACCTTCAACATCAAGTTTTTGAAGGTTGATGGAAAATTTTTTAGACAGGAAATACAAAAACATATGAAATAGAACAGAAGAATACTTGAAGACACCTTCTTCAAGAATTTTGACCAACTGTTCATGAATAGTATCAGCAAGGTACTGGGAAAAATTGAAAATGGTAGCAGGAGGCTGACCAGGTGTGAAAGTAGAGAGGAAACCCAAGACTGAAGCATCAACATGATCATCAGTAAAATAACCCAAAATGCATGACAACATTGTGATGATGTGTCTGGTTCTCTCAGAAAATATTGCAGATGGGTAAGGAAGATTTGTCTTGGGAGTTTCTACTAATGAAAGCATGAAAGTTTGGAATATTTGGAAACTCTTGGGGAAGTCCAGATTCAGATACAACTGGGTAAGGGTCTCAATGGAAAAATGGGTTTCATCTGGTCTAGGTTGGATCTGCAGCATTTGGTTAATTGAATCAGCTGTGATGGTGAACATATTTTCTTTTGCAGGGGTTATAATAGTTCTCTGATCAGGGAAATAATAATATTGACAAATTCTGATGACCTCAGGACACTGGAAGGTCTGTGGGACAACATACTTAGGAAAATTGGAGTCCCAAATGAAGACTTCATCAGCTTGGTCAATGGATTTTTCATGGCTCCAACAATGGAGCTCAAGAAGATTAAACTCACTGATAGGGTCACTAATTTTCAAATCTCTGTCTGCCAACAGAGTGTGTTCTACATCCACAACTAGAGGTTTTAGGGGGCTTAAAGATACAATTATTTGAGAAGCCATTTGTTTTGTTAAATTTTAATCGATTGACTACTTTCTGATTGAAGAAATAGACTCTGGCCTCTTAGGAATGCTATGAAAGATTATTTACAGTTTGCAGAAGGGTTTGAAATGAAACAAATGCTTATCCTCTGGTTTGCAAAGGTTTAAACTGGTTCAATTGATCAAATAATACTGTCTGTGATAAAAAAAAATCTCAGACCTTGGAAATTCTATTAAAATATGCCTAGGGTCTGCAAAAAAATGATAGGTAAGCAACAGGGGTTTCTGTTGGTCTGCAAATACTCCTAAATTGATTCAATTACTTGTTACTTTCTTTTCAGATTAAGCACAAGTATTTGCTCTGAGGAATACTTGGATAAAATGAACATTTTAAGTTTGGAGAAGGGGTTCTGAGGTTCCAGAAGATTTATGAGGCTTCACTGGTCTTTATAGTGCTTCAGATGGATTCTGCAGTGGCTGTAGTAGCAAATGGTGTTGATTTATGGGAAAAAAGGCTTAAAACACGGTCAACGGCTGTTCTTTAGCTCAAGAATAGGTTGGCAATGTTGTATTTGTGCAATTCAGAAAAAATGATCGGTAAAAGACAAGAAAGGGCAGCTTATGGGTCTTTAACCAATCAGGGGTTAACTTTTAATGCGCGGGGTGAAATTCAAATGGGAGCGGCTTTCGCAACAGGCAGGAATATAGCTTGTGGTTTTCACATCGGCCAAATGTGGTTGGCAATATAATTTCTGAGGATGTGACGCAATAGAATTCTAACACGTTGCAGGGAGCGAGGCTCCAAAAACTTCCCATTTCGCAAGGCCTGGGTGTGGTTAAATATTTGGCTATCGGGAATGCAATAGGGGATATGGGCCATTGGATCTGATCATTTAAGATCTGATGGTTGGGCGAATGCGATGGATCCATCGGGATTTGATAGGCGTGGGACCCGAGAATAGTCAATGTTGTTACACAACATTTTGTCACCATCCCTACAATCCCTCATCCCGTACATTGGAGGACTATTCCCGTGACTTTTGAATAGTAAAATGTCCTAAAAACACCTTCATGGCATCTTCCTACATAAGGAAAAACATTCTCCTGAAGAAAATTTCCTCTGAAAAACCCTAAAAACAGATGTTTTAGCCTTGGCGCGACTAGCAAGTTCATCCCTCGCGCCAATGGGGAAAATTCACACTAGAGGGTGCACTAGCTGGCGCTCTGTCCCTGTGTTTCACTCGCACCAAGCCTATTAAGGAATGTTTTTAAAAAATAGATGGCAGAATTTTGATTCTAATGAACTCCAGAATGAATCATCAAAAGAAGTTGAGTGGTTTGGCTCCGGATCTCCATGTATAGGAAGTGGTTTTCCACCTCTCATGGAACCTTCCTAAGAGATAGAACCTATCCCATGATTATAGGGATCCCAACTTCCCTTCCTCCATCTATAAAAGCTTGCCCTCTACATTTGCAAGGTAGCTGAACTTTTGGGAAGGAAATGATAGCTTAGTTATGATCAAGAGCAGAGCCAAAAAGGAACCTTGTGAGAGAGAGACTTCTGTCAAATCCCTGGCGAGCTTTGTTGAGACGTGCTCCGCTGCAAGCCCCGCCGAAGGAAGATCATAGCGTCAGATCATTTGGTTGTAATCTCCCTTTTTGTCATCTATAATATAAGTGACTCTGATTTTGGTTCCATTCGTGTGTCTACTCTTTTATTTAATGCAACGAATTATATCTTCTCTGACTGATATATAGTTATATGCTTTGAATATTACGTTGTATGTCGTCATTTATTTGCATGTGTATAGGTGTGCGGACGTGTCAAACAGAAGGATTGTGATCTGCCAGGCTAGATTTGAGGAGCGTCGCTTCTTCCTAGACAACAACAGCGTGGGATTTAAGGTAGGCTACTTATCGTGATATTTGTCTTTCTTATAACTAGGAACCAATGTCATTGCATGATTCGATTGTTGCTAGACCCGCTCTAGGGCTAGTGGGATCACCTATGTCCGCAGAGGGGATTTACCTGGACAAAAATTTGGTGACTCCACTGGGGATCAGTGGGAGTTAGTCCTTCCTCCTTTGGGTTGCTTTTTGGCTTTTGATTGATTTATTTTCTTTTCTGGTTCATCTTCCTTGGTGTTAAGACCTTGTTCAGCCCCCAGAAGACCAGATCCAGTCTATGTTTGTCCATTTTCATCATTTTTCTAGTGTAAACTTGATTGGCAGGATTTTTCCCCTGAAAGTCACGCCAATTGGTGCTTTTTGCTAGTTAGGCTCTCGCACCAATGCCTTTTTGGTGCAGATTACAACCAAACAGGCGCACCAACTCTGCTTGGTGTTAGGGTTTGCTTTCTTTTGGCCTCTCTGAGATTGGGTTTTGGTCCTGGTGTCATTTTTCTGATTGATTGAGTTCCTTGAAGTCATTTTTTACTATGTTTGGCCCTTTTCCTCCAGTTGTTTGCCCTTTACTATTAGTTTTTCATTTTAGCCCTAGGGCTTCTAGGTGCTTCAGTGTGCTGAGCCTCCCGTGGGAGTTTTGGGTCCTTGCTTGCCTCGTAAATTTTGTCTTTGCTTCTCTGCATTAATCTTGTTCATTCCCATTGGATCATTTCATTTATTGAGTGATTGCCTTCTCTTTCTTTCAATCTCGCTTTGTTTTTCTCCAAGCCTAGATCACACGGTTTGTTTTAGTCTCTTTCGAGGTTCTTCTTTGCTTTGAGGGATTTCGTCATTGGTTTGAGTCTTGATTGTGTGTGGTTGAATTGAGTGAACTTGTTTTTTTCAGCTCTCTCTTTGTCATTTCTCGAATTGGTGTTTTCATTATTTTTTCATTCATTTAGTGCATTTTCACTAATATATTGAAAAATACAAAAAACAATTTTTTTTGTATTTTGATTGGCATAGTGAAAATTGAAAGCTCTTTCACATTACTAGTGTTACATAACTCTAGAGAAAAGTTTTCTAGTTTCATTAGCTTGCATTGGAAACAAGTAGTGGGTGTTTTTGTGTGTTCGTTTTGTTGTCATTTGAAGGCTCTCAACTCTCCCATAGATAGCTCTTCATTGAAAAAAATGACATTTTGTGGCATGTAGTTTGCATCTAGAGGTTTTATGAGATCCAAAATTCATAGGGCCTTGAAATCAAAACGTAAATTGAAGATCAACTTTATAATTTACTGAATTAGCCTAAGGCAGCATTGAAACTTAACGGAACATCTAGTAGTCTAAGGTAGAGATGTGTTATGGCGTCTTTAAGCCTAGCAACTGTCGGTCGCCATCTAGCTATAGACAGTGCTAGTACGGACTTGTGCTCCCCGTACCGTCGCGTATATAAAGGGAGACCCCATTAGGTTGCAAATCCTTTATCCATAGGAAGCCGAGTCTATCACCTTTTACCCATGATACACCGAACACAACATTCGGGGAGATTACCTGCACGTACGTTAAGTCCTTGGTTGATTTCTCTTTCATTTTTACCAAGGTGTATATGGCAATTCACAGATATTTGGTACACCCATTGACCTAGATTACTAGAGCAGTCACTTTGATATTTACTGACTCTTTTAACTGAAAAGATCATCAAGCTCTTGTCCTTTCAAGCTCGTGTCCAACCTAAAAGCAACAGAGTCACCTTTTTCTTGTTTCTAACTCTTAAAATATGAAACAACAGAGTCTGGTTTCAGTGTCTTAAAAATTAATCGCCCATGAAATATTCCTAGTTAGAATTTTTGTCCTTAGTGTTTTATTTCAAGTTCGTTTCCAATGGCAACTTTTCTGGACTTTTCCAATCAAGGAGTCTGCTCTGAAGGGAGTCCTAGTCATTTTCCTGCTTTAGGAAATATTGGTGCTCCTTATATGGCCACGCTATCCCTCCCTGGGTTAACTGTTGGGTTGCCTGTTTGGTTATTTTCAACCTCTGTAGTCTCAAGTGTTCCGGCCACCGTACCATCCAATCCTCTTCCTGAGCAATGCCATGTTGATTAGAAGGTGGACCTCTCCCCTTCTTCGCCTGTTTCTTCGTCCTCATCTTCTACTTCGCCTGGTGAAATTTTGGTTTCTAGTACCCAGGTGGCTAAGAAGAAGAAGAAGAAGGCTAAGAAGAAGAAGTCAAATAAGCGAGAGGCTAATTCTACATTTGTTTCTTCTAAAACACCTGCTCTCGATGAACCTTCCAAACCTCCGCAGAAAGTTAAGTTCCCTTGCATGTTGTGCTAGGGAAACCATCTTCTTCGATATTGCCCTGGCATTCCCAAGGTGCTTGAAGTATGGTCCAACGGTCGTCTGCCGTTGCCTTTGGCTTCCGGGAGTCAGGTTGGGGGCACATCTTCAGCTAGTGCTGGTAAAGCTCCTAAGAAGCAGGGTAAGTTTTCCAATCCCTGTAAGTTGTGTGGAGGGAACCAAGCCATTCACCTTTGTTCGTATATGGATGAAGCGAAGATATTTTTTGACAACTCGACTGTTTCCGCACTGTGCCTTTCGGTTGGTTACAAACAACTTTCTTTGAGTCCTTCACCAGTTGATTCAACGATCAGTCAAGAGTCATCCTTGCTTGATCCTTCTCCCCCGGAAATTCACCATCATGAATCCATCCCTGACCAACCATTGGTCATGGGATCGGTTGAGCTGGCCTCATCTGCGGTGCACCAGGTCTTTTTCCGTTGAGAGTGGATCCCACATCCCTCGTGTTCTTCTTGTTTCTTCAGATTCCTTGAACTTGAAGAAAGATTCTCCCATCCCTGTACCTTTGGAAGCTACTCCTCCACCTCCCATGATGGAGGTCCTGAAGGATACTCCTTCTGCTTCCATGATGGAGGTGGCAGAGGATGATCCTTATTCTCCCGTAACACTAGGGGAAGACCATCTCGGTTCGATGGTAGCCCCTCCAAGTAGTTTGGTCGCTTCCTTCGATTTTGGTCAATTCGTAGGTTATTGCCTTCCTTCTTATGTGCCATTTGAGATCATGGTACATGCCTCCCATCTGGTCATACCCGGCACCATTATAGATGAAGGCGTCTCTGTTAGTATTTTATCCTCAAATACTTGGAAAGCTTTTGGTTTGCTACCGCTTGTGCCTGTTATATAGAATCTGTTGGCATTTAACAGAAGAACTAGTCAACCGTTAGGGATCCTTCCGAAGTTTCCTGTTACTTTGGGAGGGAAAAATATCCATATGGACATGATGGTTGTTCCTAGCCCCTTGGAATTTAATTTACTCCTGGGCCGCGATTATAATTATGCCATGGGAGCGCTTGTCTCCTCCCTCTTTTGTGTGATTTTTTTCTGCACCAAGGTTAGATCGTGACCATCGATCAACATGCGTACTTTGGTCCTAATATGGCAGCTATCCCACCATCATCCCTGCCAGATCTTTATCCGCCAGTTGTGTCACCCCCGCCGCAAGTTAATTATGTGGCTACCTGTCCCGTGCCCGCATTCAATGATAGTGTCGTTGTGCATCAGGTACTGGGGGCATTGGGTCCTGATTTCCGAGATGTTGTTCTCCCATCCAGTGTGGAACTCTTGGAATCCATGACTTCTTATTCATCATGATGAAATTTGATCGGAGTAGAGTTCATTTTCTTGTGTCAATATTGTTAAAAAATGAAACAAGGTGTCTGGAGCAGAGTTCATTTCCTTGTGTCAAGCTCCTTAAAAAATGAAACAAGCTCTTATGAGGATAGTTCTTTTAATGTGTCAACCTCGTTAAAACAATGAAACACGTTCCCATTCAATTTGAGTCTTTTTTTAGATCTCGTAAAATCCCAGTTGACTCTTTCTCTTGATCTCGTAATTTGAACCTTCACTCCATATGCCTTTCATATGGATTGAAGCATGGGGGGCATGTACCTCGAATTGAGTCACCATGCTGGGGGCATGCTTACTTTTTCAAGCATAGTTTGTTTCTGTTTCAAGCTTGTGTAAAAATGAAACCGGTTTCAAGCATACTTTATCTTTGTTTCAAGATTGTGTAAAAATGAAACCAACTTCAAGCAGATTTTTCTGATTTCAAGCTTGTGTAAAAATGAAACCTTTCCCATTTTACCTCTCATGATTGCCATTTGATCAGCCTGTTTTGTCAGATGAGCCTTGGTTTTCTCATTCCATTGTCCCCATATGCTTGGCCGATTATACGCCTTCACTTGATTGTTTTACCCAATCTCGAGGAACCGCAGTGATGAGTGGTCTTGTTAGCTAGCCTCTTGACCTTTATTTGTTTTGAGTAGCTCCACCATTACTGGAACTAGTTGCTACCCTTTATACCACTCATTCCTCTAGATGGAGTCACCTTTCAAATCTTTTCTGACTCTCTAAAACTGAAAATATTTCCGAGTCACTTGTCATTTTGAACTCGTTAAATTGGATGCAAAACAACATCTACCCAGTGTACGTTTACCCATTTTTTAAGATGGGATAGATTATTTACGAAAAATAAATACCCTAGCCTATCATGACTAGGAGGTTCTCCCAGACATAGTTTTCTACCTTTTCGAATCTGTGGGACTATCTACGAAAAGGGACCGCTGGAGTTTTCTTTTCCGTTGTCTTTTCAAACTCTCTAAACATGAAAAGACGCCTAGTTCTTCCTTTGACAGACTCGTTAAAAACTGATGACATCGGACTCCGTCGTAATGACGTTACTTGAGTTCCTCCTTCCTAGGGCTCGTTAAATGTACTAGGTTGGATTTTTTCGAAGGAAAGACTTATATCACAAGCATATGCTATCCACTTCAAGATTGTTTCCAAAAATAATAGGGGTACTCGCCAGAAATTGTGGGGGAAAATGGAACCAATATCATAGTCATGTCGGCAGTATGTCACTCTTGGACATGGCACTTGTCTTCATTCGTGTCGGGTTGGGGATATCTCATCTCATTATCTGCTTGCCTCCGTGGGTTTGGGTAATCTCTTTTGACCGCTCATCTACTCTTTGCCACGTCACCATGACCTCAAATCCCTTGATGTCAAATACTGCCAAATCCAGTGTTGTGCTGCTGATATGTTCGAGAGAAGTTTGCCTTTGTAGTTTTCAACCTCCCTCTTATTCTCTATTGATCTTGATTCAAAAAAATCATGTTCCTCTATCTTGTGTTGATGATGTGGGAACATTATGGCCCACATTCGATCGAGGTCACTTCTTGTCGACTTCAGCTCATTATCCAGGAAGCTGATCTAGAGTCTCCCTTCAGGTACCTTGGAACCTGCATGCCTCAATGGTAGGTTCTTCACATTCAATGCAAGGTTTTCATTATTGGCCTTCGGTTGAATGATTCTATGGGTGTTCGAAGCTAGCTCACTGTTCACATTCCGTAGATTGTACCTCTTGTACCTTGAGAGCCATCGTCATTATTGGTGGTTCCTCTCGCGTCTGTTAACATCTTTCATTATTGGCTGGTAATCGGACGATGTTCTTGCATGTTAAACTTCAACTCACTTATTCGCATGCTCGGACTTGTACTCTGTTCGGGTCGAGATGGCATGCAATACCCTGGATCTTGTCTGATAAAATCCAGGCTGCGGATTCTTTGTGGATTATCATAATTTATTACATGACTCATTTGATTGGATGGCTGCGACCATACCCGAGTCTACTTGTTTATCCTTCTTTACTGGATGGCTGCGTCCATACCTTGGATCCCGATCATTGCACACTCTATTATGGATGGCTACACCCATACCACATATCAAGTATCAGAGATATCAGTTGTATTTGTATTTACAGGTATTCTGATGGTAGTGTTTTCAGTTGGGTGCGTTCTCATAAAGCATTTCACCCCTCCCTCTCTCTCGGACCTCATGCTTTAGGGGGCATTTGTTACACAACATTTTGTCACCGTCCCTGAAATCCCTCATCCCGTACATTAGAGGACTATTCCCATGACCTGTGAATAGTAAAATGTCCTAAAAACACCTTCATGGCATCCTCCTGCATAAGGAAAAACGTTCTCTTGAAGAAAATTTCCTCTGAAAAACCCTAAAAACAGATGTTTTAGCCTTGGCGCGACTAGCTAGTTCATCCCTCGCACCAATGGGAAAAATTCACACTAGAGGGCGTGCCAGCTGGCGCTCTTTCCCTGTGTTTTACTCGTGCCAAGCCTATTAAGGAATGTTTTTTAAAAATAAATGGCGGAAGTTTGATTCTAACAAACTCCAGAATGAATCATCAAAATAAGTTGAGTGGTTTGGCTCCGGATCTCCATGTATAGGAAGTGGTTTTCCACCTCTCATGGAACCTTCCTAAGAGATAGGACCTATCCCATGATTATAGGGATCCCAACTTCCCTTCATCTATAAAAGCTTGCCCTCTCCATTTGCAAGCTAGCTGAACTTTTAGGAAGGAAATGATAGCTTAGTGATGATCAAGGGCAGAGCCGAGGAAGAACCCTATGAGAGAGAGAGAGTTTTGTCAAATCCCTGACGAGCTTTGTTGAGACGTGCTACGCTGCAAGCCCCGCCGAAGGAAGATCATAGCGTCAGAGCATTTGGTTGTAATCTCCCTTTTTGTCATATATAATATAAGCGACTATGATTTTGGTTCCATTCGTGTGTCTACTCTTTTATGTAATCCAACGAATTATATCTTATCTGACTGATATATAGTTATGTGCTTTGAATATTACGTTGTATGTTGTCATTTATCTGCATGTGTATAGGTTTCCAGACGTGTCAAACAGAAGGATTGTGATCTGCTATGCTAGAGACGAGGATCGCCGCTTCTTCCTCGACAACAACAGCGTGGGATTTAAGGTAGGCTACTTATCGCGATCTTTTTATTTCCTATAACTAGGAACCAACGTCATTGCATGATTCGATTGTTGCTAGACTCGCTCTAGGGCTAGTGGGATCGCCTCTGTCCACAGAGGGGATTTACCTCCACAAAAAATGCAGGATTTATAATGAGTGGGTTTAATATATAACCAATGGGTTAGAGGAAAAGTGGGACTTATGTATAGGTGAGGTTTATAACAAGTGGGCCCAAAAATAAATCAAATGCAGGGAATTTAAACCCTAGGTTATAAATAAACAAGGGTTGGGGAAATATATATAAAGGGAATTAATATAATATGGGATAATGTGTTTTATATGCGGGAGTTAATAAATTAAGTTAAATGTTAATAATATACATTGAAATGTTAATAAGTGTGGGATTTTAAAATACACTAAGGATAGTGTTATAACTAATATCGGGGTGGGATTTTCATAGTGGGGCCCAATATTAATATTTTAAACTTGAAAACTTAGGATAAGTGTATTTTAGGGGGGTTATTTATGAATGAAAAAGGGAAGTTAGTAAGGGGAGAATTACTTTCCAAAGGATAAATGTGTTTTAAACTAGGGAAAGGGTATTTATATAGTGAAAAATGAGTGATGTAATGGGGAAAAAGTAAAATGAAGGGGAAGGGGTATTTTTACAAGGGGAATGATTTTGAAAGGAAGTTAGTAATATGAAATAACCAATTTTCTGCTATCCATGTCTTGTGAAAACTGCTTCTGCCTACACATAAGCTACCCTAACATTTTTTCTTTATTTCTTTGGGTACATTTGAGCTTGAAAACCCTTATCATTTTTCTTTTAACAACAAACTATCTAATTCTAACCTTATTACTTCCAAGGGCTCAGATTAAACTATTGAGCTCCTTATCATTCTCTACCTAACTACTGATCTGCCAAGATTAAACATTTTGGCTAGATATTTATTCTCTATCTATCAGCATTGAAATTTAAAGCATGAAAGGTCAAGAATAAGCAGTTTGACCTTCATGGATTGTGGCATTTTTGACAAGCTGCACAAAATCTTATTTTGCAAAGTAAAGTAAAAAGTTGTGGCATTTGAATTTGCTTCACTTTCATGATCTATTTTTATCTCTTTTTTGTTGGGGTTCATTTCTTATATTATTTTGGATCTTTTTCTTTCAGTCCTTTGATTTTTCTTTTAGGACCTTTACCCTCTTTGCATTTTTTATTTTTAATATGGGAAAACAATTTTGTAGAAATCAAAGTATGTACATATTACAAGGCTAATCAAAGTCAATTCAAAATTATGAATCCTATTATTATAGGACCCTAAGAGTGGCTCCACATGGGGATGGAATTTCCTCGTGAAATGTCAAGAACTTTAAGATAAGTAGCCTTGAATTTCGACTGTGCTTTTGCTTTGGAATTGTTTTCTAAGCTCTGCATTATTCATACTTATGATATTTTGTCTTTCAAAGATTAGGGCCTTCTCTCCAGGCTTCAAATTTTCAAGAAAAACATCCAATCCAATCTAAACTATGCAATGTTATGTACAATGAGAAAAGTAAACAAAGTGAGTTAATGTTAATCAGGGGAATAGTAATGCTTCAACATTCTACCATTGATAGGTCCACCTAGCAGATCTGATCCATCCAACTCTCTCAAAAATAATGCATTATTACCTCTGTAACCATAAATAACATAGGGACCTTTACATAGGAAATCAAATTTACCATGTTTACCTTTCTTTTCTCTCCTAGAATCCCACTTAAGAACTTTTTCACCTATGTAAAAATCATCTTCCTTTGTCTTCTTGTCAAATATATTTTTAATATTATCTTGGAAAACTTGTGACTTGACATAGACTTCTTCCCTGGCTTGTTGCAAGTGTATGGTCTAATTTATCCTTCTCTCGATATCATTGGTTTCTACCTACAATTCTTGGATCATCTTCATCACTGGTACTCATAAAGAGGATGGAAAAATAACATCCATCTCATATACAAGTTGATAAGGGGATGTACCAATGGACTTCTTTGTGGCGAGTCTATCTGCCCATAAGGCATTAACTAACCTTTTGTTCTAGGTATTGTTATTGTCTTATATTAGTTTCTTGTTGATATTAACAAGGATTTTATTGGATGATTCAGCAAGTCCATTACCTTGAGGGTAATAGGAAGTGGAATGGCCAAGGCCAATGTGGTATTTGTTACAGAAGTCAATCATTTTCTTAGACTTGAAAGAAGCTTCATTATCAGTAATGAGCTTTTGAGGGCATCCAAATCTAGACAGTATATTTTTTTCTAGGAATGAGATTATGACAGAATTAGTGGCTTGTCTAGAAGAAATGGATTCTATCCACTTTGTGAAATAGTTTGTGGCTGTCAAAATCCATTTGTGTTGGGCTGAGGTCAAAGATCTTTCTCTTCCCTTCAAAGATCTAACATTTGTGACAGGAGGTCACATACTTTCTTACATCTTCAAAAAGTGTAGGCCAGTAAAAACCAACCCTCAAGATTTTATCTGTATTTGATTTCCAGAAAATATGTCCTCCACAGTCACCTGCATGAAACTCTTCCACAACTTTATCAACTTCATATTTAAGTAAAAAATTCAATAGAGTGCCACCATGATCTTTCCAAAACAGAACATTATCTATGATACAAAATTTCATTGTCTTTAACTTTAAAAATCTAGCTTTAGTTCTTGAAAATCCAAGAGGAGCATGTAAATTTAGTAATACAAATATAATATCTTCATACCATGGTGAATATGAGAAAGCTTCACTGATCTGTGGAGTCGCCATCTCTTCTTGATCATCTAATTGAGCAATAAAATTTATATCTAAGGTATGACAGTTTGATTTAGCCATAAGTTTGGCTAAACCTTGACCTTTAATGAGTTTGGTAGGCTTAATTTCCATGTCATATTCCAAAATGGTGGCAATCCATTTGCCTCCCTTGCCATCAGGCCCATTCTGAGTCAGAATGTCCTTCACTACTGAATTTGGAACATATGTAATGATGTGTGAATATAATATGTACACTCTAAAGTATTTAATAGACTTTAATAAATCCAGTGCTTATTTTTCCATTATGTTATATTTCAGTGTAGCATCTCTTAGTGATTTGCTGAAAAAAGAAATGGTCTATTCGTAGTCGTGATCATTCTTCTGCAGTAAGACTGCAAAAATAGTATGTTCTGAAGCAAAAGAAAAAATAATAAAATATTTTTTGAAATCATGACTTATTAGGACTGGTGTTCTTGTAAGGGCTTTTTTGATTGATTGAAAGGATTGTTTGGCCTCTACAGTCCATTTAAGTGTTGAGTCTTTCTTCAACTTGTTATTCAGTTCTCTAATTATTTCTGCTAAGTTTGAAATGAATCTCCTGAGAAAATTGATTTTACCTAAGAAAGCCTACAATTCCTTAATATTCATAGGATGGCTTATGTTCAAAATGGCCTCTATTCTAGCTGGGTCTATCCTAATTCCATATTTTGAGATTATATTGCCTAATATTTTACCTTCTTCAAGTCTAAAGAGAATCTTTTTGGGATTCAAAGAAATACCAAATTTCCTACATTTGGTAAACACTTGTCTCAGATGATCTATATGTTCAATGTCACTTTTTGAAAATACAATTATATCATCTAGATAAATTACAATAAAATCGTGAATTTCTTTGGCAAAATCTATATCCATAGCTCTCTGGAAAGTGGCTCCTGCATTCATTAATCCAAAAGGCATTTTCAAATACATGAAAGTACCCCAAGGAGTAGTAAATGTTGTCTTTGGTTGGTCTTCTGGCTGAACTAAGATCTGATTATACCCATAGAATCCATCAAGTAATGAAATTATGGATGAACCAACCACCCTCTATAAAATATGATCCATCTTGGGGAGAGGGTAGTTATATTTTAGGGACACCTTGTTTAAGTTCCGGAAATCAACATTAAGTTTGATTTCTCCTCTTTTCTTCTTAGCGGGAACTAATTTAGAAACCCACTCAGAATATCTAATAGGTGCAATGATATGTGCTTCATACATTCTCTTTACCTCTTTTTCAATTAAAGGCATTAAAACAGGATTGATTCTCCTAAGCTTCTATTTAAAAGTTTTTTGATCTTCTTTGATAGGCATTTTGTGTTGTATTATGCTAGCATCATAAGATTTTAGGTCTTCATAACTCCATGCAAATACATCTTGAAATTACTTAAACAAAGATATGTATTTCAGTTTTTCTTCTTGAGGTAATGCTTCAGAAATTTTGATGAGTTTAGACCTTTGTTATTGTTTTTGCTCAACCTAGTGTTCCTAAATTGAGTTCATTAATTGTCAACCAGGGTTGGTAAACTGCTGAAGTGTGGTGCACTATATGTGCCTAGGTATTTGTTTCTCACTACGTTGTGTTTAGTGTTTTATGATGTTTTTGGTTCTGGTTTTATGTTGAAAAGGGAAAGAACTAAGTGCTGGTGAAAAGAAGCTATTGGTTGTGTTAAAACATAAAAAAGCCTAAACTATAAATGGCAAACAACAAATGAAAAGCTTGATAATGACTTTATTGCAAGGGAATAAATCACAACATGAACCTGAACTTATCCAATTCATTCATTAAAGACGTGTTGGAAGAGCTTGAGAAATGGACAAGTTAAGTGTAAATGAAGTTCTCCTAAATAAACAATCAAACAATCAATTTACAATGTTACAACATCTCATCCATGGTTAAAGGTTTATTGGAACATATTTGGAAAAGAACATTTGTAGCATAATAAGATTTCTACTCTAAACTAGCTTCTAATTCTGTTCTGCAACTCAATTTAACACCACTAGGCCTCACTCAAAAGTTATAGATTTCTTTTTAGAATAGTCTTTGAGAAAAGGCTTATTTGTGAAATGGTAAAAAGGTTGCAAAATACTCCAGGCCTTAGACTGATACTAGCTTCTGTCCAGATGATTATATATTAATATGAATTTGGAACAAAAGAAGTTTTGTAAATAATGAAGACCGTGGTATTTAAATTTAACAACTAATACAATTTAAAATGCAATGGATAGCAACTAAACTTGGAATGTTAATACAGTGAGCTAAGACTAAACTAGAGTGTTACTAGTCTACTTGAAGTGCAGTGAACAGTGTTAAACTAAAAAGCCATTATCAAACTTGAAATGAAATGACAGAGCTGAACTAAATGCATTCTACCTCCGGAGTGCTGTAACTAAATTAACATGCAACTAGTTTATGGAATTCTACAGTCCATCTCGTTCAATAGGAATGATATTTTGGAAGAATTTGTAAAACAAGTATGGCTGTATTATGCAATGCAGTTGAACATAAACATAAGACTGAAAACAAATACAACTAGAATCTAAGACACCACAGCTGTTTCTTATTCGTTGTTAATGATGTTTTGGAAGAGTTTGTAAGAGTAAGACTGGCTGTGACACTTAGTGTAAACAAGCAACTAAAACCTACAATACCACAGCTATGCCTTATTCATCGTGATGCTATTTTGGAAGAGTTTATAAGAGTAAGTCTAGCTGTGATAATTAACGAAAGGAAATGCAACTAAAACCTACAACACCACAGCTATGCCTTATTCATCGTGATGGTATTTTGGAAGAGTTTACAAGAGTAAGTCTAGCTGTGATGATCAATGTAAACAAGCATGAAACATAAACTTCAGAAACGTGCTTAAGCTAGAAATGAAAAACGAGACTAAAATACTTATCTAAACCGTATAAACAAGGCTGCTCAGGAGGTATGGGCCCTCTACCACCGGAGTAGCACGCAAAATCTACTTCAATATTGACTCAGTGCTTTCAATAAAGTGATACTTCTTGCATTAGAGAGAAATTACTTCAAAACAGAGTGTTTTCGGACTTCTGAAATCTAGCAATCAATCACAAAATCTAACCTTGTCCCTCGGTTTCCCGAGCCATATTTATAATCAAAATTACATAACTATCTTGAGATAACCTAGGGATAATTGTCTTTCCAAATAAAAACCAAACTAGGACTCTGATGGTGGTCACGTAATAGAATTAAGGACATCTGGACTGTCCTTGTCCTATTAGGAGTCTCTCTCCTAGTTTGAGTTCCCATGTACATAACTGCCTACAGAATTCCGTTCAAACTTCATGGAGAGAAAAAAATGATGAGGGAATGATGTGGAATACGCCCATATGTGTTTTTCTCCAAGATGACACCTAGAACCTGCGTAGACATAAAGACAACTGCAGAATCGGCAACTAGCTACAGAATGTCTGCATTCTGTAGCTAGATCTAGTTCAAACAGTACTACAATAACAAAATCATAAAAACATAGCAAGTTAGGCATGATATTCATTCTTAAAGCAATTTTAACTAATTTCATTGATCATTTGAGCCTATGATTAATAATGGACAAAAGAAATGGAGTGGAATGTGGTGGAAGAAAGAACATTCTTGGAGCTCAACATACCCCCACTGCGAGATTCTTGCATGTCCTCATGCAACTATTCCATGAACTCTGAGACCTCTGCAAGAACATCCGGCCCTCTTATTCTGCTTTGCTTGGTAGTTAAAGGCCTTCTGGGCTTCCTGATGACTAACTTGAACCTTAAATTGGTAAGTGCCCTGATTAACTTTTTGTTTCTCCTTTTCAATTTTTCATTGGCCTTTTCCACTTTGTCTATTTGTAGAGACAGGGTTGAATTCATATTGGTTTTTAGTTTAACTTGCTCCCTCAAAATATCATTTTCAGTCCTGATATGCCTATTAAGTACTTCTAGCTCGTACTTATCTCTTCTTAGCATATCTATTTCAGACTCTGGTGGACTAGGGGTTCTATCTCTACTTTCTGAAGCTTTTCTCTCCAATGACTCAACATAGTTGTAAATTTCTTGTTGTGCAGGGTCAATTTCAGGAGCTTCTTCATCAAAATCCTGCTCAGTAGGTGTTTCTTCGTCTTCTATGTTTATGACTCCAGTTTGTTTAAATTTTGTTTTCTTTAGTATCCCCCTCAGTCTGTGGCTCCTCCTCGGTTGAGATGGCCCTTCTCCTTTCTCTCTGGAAAATTTTCTTATGATCCTCTCTTTCTTAAGCTGCTTCTTAATCTGAACTAATTTTTCAGAAATCATTTCTTCACTGCTTTCTTGTATTGTTTTACCAGTTTTAGTTTTGGAGGATTTCCATTTTCTTCTTCTTTTTGTAGGTTTATCTTCAGGTGGAGGTTCCTTTGGTTCCTCAAAGTGATTTCTCACCAAGAAGTCATCTTAAGTATCTCCCATTTTTGCTAAATGATGTTCAATTAAAATCTTGACTAAACCATGGTGGTATAAGGTTGTCTCCAGAAATTGAATTCTCTTTTGAACACTTGAAGCCATTTTCTTTAAACTATGAAGCAAGAAAAAGGGAAAGTTGAGTTCTTCTTCTAGAAAATGCATTATCAATCGAATATGGTAAACATAGAAAGTACCATATCTACCTTCACAAGTGATGAATTTTTGCAGGATAAGCAACATGTTCCTCCATTTGTTCTTTAATGCAGAGCTAGGGATACCCTTTTTAAAAATAGTGACATCCATACCTGGTGACTTGAGTATCTGCTTCCATGCTTCGTTATGAAATTATCTGTTCTTAAACCACCTTTCTCCTTGTCTAGGAAATCCTGTTGCTTCTGCAATAAAAGCCTCTGTAATAGTGAATTTAATATCTCCAACTTCAACCTCGGCTCCATTAAAGGATCTTGCAAAATTTTTAGTAACCTCTTTGTGGAAGCCACTGAATTTTTTAAGGAATTGCAACCATCCTGCTTGCTGTAAGATTTCTCTGATTTGGGGATAGCCTTCCAAGTACTTAGTGCCAACTGGTTCAGTTCTCACGATGAGGCCCATAACTCTTCTTCAATCTTCAATTCACTAATCTTCTGCTCACGGTGAGAATGGTCGTTAACAAGTTGTTTTTTCTCCACAAATGTTTCCTCTGTTCACGGTGACAATGGTTGTTATAGAGATGCCTTTGTCTCACAGACCGAAATGGTTAAAAGTTGGCTACGGGAAAGAGTGATATGGAGTGGTTACGAAATGAATATAATGAGGTGAGGATGATGTATATGAGTTGAAGATATCACAGAAGGAAAGACCGCAGAGATATTTTGTAACGAATTCAAAAATCATCATTAAATGCTTAGTGACGTGACTAATCCAATCACTTCAGCACTTTAACCGTTTAGATTTTGAAATGATGATCGGATATGGGTTTTGAAATGGCAGAATAGAAGGATTTTTATCCAAATTTTTTGCGAGAGGTTTGTTAGGCATGATCAACAAAATTAATTAAAACAACTTTTTTTGAATAATATATAACTAAACTATGCTAAAAATTTTCATGATATGTCATTATAATCATTTCATACCTTTGCCTTTGCTTCGATTTTCTTGTGATCTTCATATGCTTTGTTCTCTCCTGAAAATCATTAATTTTTGAGTCTTCATAACCTTCTTGATTTTGCTTGTTCTTGGATATGCAGGATCATTTTGTTGCAGATCAAATGATTACTAGACAGTGCTTTCAGGCTCTCTGGCTGTAGAATGTCTGTCTGGCTGCAGAATGTCTGACTGGCTACAGAATGTCTGATTGATTGCAGAATGTACCTGTAGAGAACTTGAAACATGAAATGGAATGGTTTGGAGCATGAGTGGAATGCTTTATGGAATGAGTGAGGATGGATAATAAAATATGGTGTAATGGGATATGAATGAAGTGAGTAATGGAGTGGAATGGATCACATCTTATGAAAGGAGTGAAGTATGAGAAGTGGCCTGCAATTCATGATATATATTATTCAATTGCAGAAAAAACATCGAACTTTAAAAATCTGGAATGAAAATGAGGTGGAGCATGGAGTGAAGTGAGTGAAGTTTGGATGAATGAATGAAATGGAGTATGGATGAATGAATGAAATGGAAAATTATATGGACCATAAGTGAAATGAATCTGCACTTATGATTTTGTAATAACTACTTGCAGAAAGAACAGATTTGAAAATCTAGAGTGTCAGAAATATTATGATTTTGACTCCACCTTTTCTGTATAAACATGCCAATCAGTGATTGGTTTTCATGTTTATACTTTTTTTTTTTTCAATAAAGTGACTTCAGAAAATTCACTTAAGTTGATGAAGAAGAAAAATTCTTCTTCATTAACTTTATATCACTGCTTTCCTGGAATTTCTTAAAAATTCTTCTTCATTAACTTTATATCACTGCTTTCCTGGAATTTCTTGACAAATTCTTCTCTTGAGAGTGGCTTATGATACAGCTTCAATCTATGACCATTCACAAGAAAAGTGACCTCTTCTTTATCTATTGTCCTGATTTTTATTGCTCCATTGTCAAAAATTCTTATAATTTCATATGGCCCAAACCAATGTGTTTGGAATTTACCTTGAAAATCCTTGAACTTTGAATCAAACAAGAGAGCCCAATCACCTTCCTTGAACTTCTTTTCCTTGATGTACTTGTCATGCCATCTAGTCCTTTGTTGTTGGACTAGACTTGTTTTCTGAACTGCATCTTGTTTGATCTCATTCAATTCATTAATCTGCTCCAATCTGTGCTTTTGTGCCTCTGATAGATCAAGTCCTAGCTGAACTGCCATTTTGAAAGTTTGAATCTGGAACTCTATGGGAAACAAAACTTGCTTTCCATAAACAAGTTCATAAGGAGTATGGCCTGTTGTGCTTCTCCATGTAGTTCTATAGGTCCACAAGGCTTCAGGAAGCCTATCTACCCAATCTCCTCTATGTAAATGGACAGTCTTTGTTAAGATCCCTTCAATAACCTTATTAGTAGATTCCACTTGACCATTTGCTTGTGGATGATAGGGAGTAGATTTTCTGTGTCTGATTTTGTACCTCTCCATCATTTGTTCCACTAGCCTTGATGTGAATTGAGATCCTTGATCTATAAAAATTTCCCTTGGGACACCAAAACGAGTAAAAATATCCTCAAAAAGAAAATTAACTACATATGCTTCAGTAGCAAAAAGTAATGGCTTGGCCTCTACCCATTTGGTAACATAATCAATGCAAACTAATATATATCTCTTTTGTCTTGATGGAGGACTAATAGGTCCTACAAAATCCAAAGCCCATTTTTCAAAAGGTTCAATATGTACCTGAGGTTGTAATGGCATCTCACCTGAAGGAGAAGGTTTTCCTACCCTTTGGCAACTGTCACACCTTTTGACATAATCTTTAACATCTTTAAACAAGGATAGCCAATAATATCCTAAATGAAGGATCTTATAGGATGTCCTCTTATCAGCAAAGTGTCCGCCACAAGGTTCATCATGACATGCTTTGACAATCTCAGGCATCTCATCTTCCCGAACACATCTCCTAATGATAAAATCTGGACCTGTCTTGTACAACTCATTAGCAACCCATGAATATTTTGCACTGTCATGAATGATTTTTATTTTATCTCTTGCATTCATTATTGAAGGAAATTTTCCTGAAACTAAATAATTAGCAATGTCAGCAAACCAAGGAGTTTCGGTAGAAATTGCAAAAAGATATTCATCAGGAAATTGATCTTCAACTGGAGTGTCATCTTTGATGTTTTGGAGTCTAGATAGGAAATCAGCTACTGTGTTTTGTTTTCTAGGCCTATCTAGAATGGTAATGTTGAATTCTTGTAAAAGCAATAACCATCTTATGACTCTGCCATTAGTAATTGATTTTTTCATTAAGTATCTAATTGCAGAATGATCAGTGTGAAAAAAAGTTTCATAGCCTGTTATATAGTGTCTGAATTTTTTTATGGCATGAACAACAGCTAAAAACTCTTTTTCAGTTACAGTATAGTTTAACTCTGCAGGAGTCAAATTTTTACTGGTATAGTAGATGGCATAAGGAATCAGGTCTTTTTGTCCCAATATTGCTCCTAGAGCTGTATCTAAGGCATCTGTTGAAATATGAAAAGGTAACTTCCAGTTACGTCCCCTTAAAATAGGTGCTTCAGAAATTTTTGTTTTCAGGATCTCAAAGGCTAACTGGCAATCAGAATTCCATTTGAATTCACAGTCTTTGGTAAGTAATTTGAAGAGTGAAGATGCTATCTTGGTGACTTTTTCTATAAATCTTCGATAATACCCTGTAAATCCAAGAAAACTCCTAACATATTTTTGACAACCTGGAATAGATAAGTTTACAATTTGGATTCATCTGTCTTTGAGGTTGTCTGATTGGTTTACAATTTTCCTCTATGTAGATGTGATGAGTGCAAGTCTTGGGGCTTATCCTTTTCATATCAGTGTACTCCCATGCATATGCAGAAAAATGTCTCTGTAAAATTTTGACTAGCTCTTCTTGTTGAGATTTTTCTAGGTTCTTGTTTATGTTTAAAGTTTTTCCTGGAAATATCTCAATTGTAGAGCTGCCAAATTTATCCATGGAATAGAGAGACATCTGCCTTGATGACAAAAACTCAATGCTGGATTATTCTTGAAATTGTTCATGTTTATGTTCCGAAGAGGATTCAAAGTTTTCTAAAGTATTCAGAATTTGACTATCTTCACTAATTTCTGAAATTGTGAAGAGAGGTTGTAAATCTTCTTCATCCTTTATCCATTGAGTATCATCTAAATTTGTAATTGTCCTTGCTGGAGGATACAAAGTGAATTTCTTAGTTGAACTACCATCAGAGATGTACATATCACCGGATCTACAACAAATGAAAGCATCAGCTGTAGCTAACCAAGGTCTTCCTAATATAATTGGATGCCCTCCTAGATTATTCTTAGGAGTTAGGAACATGAAATCCACAGGGTACTCCCAAGAATCTAGGGACACTAGAATGTCTTCTATTACCCCATCAGGTTTGATCACAAATTTGTCTGCTAATTGTAATAATGTGGGTGTAAAGAGAAGATTAGGAAGTTTCAGTTTATCCATGATTTGTCTACTCATGATATTGATTGCTGCTCCTAAATCAATGAGTGTGTTTTGGATCTCAATTCCATTGATGTGAATTTTAACAATTGGATTTCCTGGGTCTAGATACTTTGGAATAGTAATCTTACCCATCATGATATCTGTTATTTTTCCTGCCAGTTGAATTTTCTTTGTCTCTCTTATTCTTTTTCTTGTTTTCTTCATGCTCAACTCCTTTATTGTCTTTGCTAAAATTGGAATTTCCTTGATAGCTTGTAATAATGGAATATTAATACAGACATTTCTTAGCTCATCTAGGAAATCATAATTAGGCACCATAATTTTTTTTTCTACACCTCTATCAATTTGTAATCTTTCTGGAAAGGGAGGTGTAGGAGTGGATGTTGATGGCTTCTCTAATACAGGAGTTGAAATTATTGGTTATTTTTGTTTTGATCTTTCAATGTTTGGGTCCTGAAAGGATGTGTCTTCTTCAAGACTTTTATTTTCCCGTAGAGAATCTTCCTCAGAGTTATCTTGTTCTTGTATGATCACAGAATCTTTTCAAGTATTCTTTCGGACCTAAGTTGAACATCACTAAGGTCTAGAGGAGTAATTAAATAAGTTGGAAACTGTTGGCCTTCTATCATGTATGTATTCTGAGGATTTTAATTGTTGGGGTTTGGTATGGGTTGAGCAAGAAACTGATTTGATTTTTGAGGAAATGGTAAGGGGAGTGGTTGATTTTGATGTTGTGGATTTTGAGGATTCTGTTGAGGATTTTGTTGAGGATTTTGAGGAGAAAAATGTGGGTATGGTGGGTAGGATGGTGGATATTGATAGTACTGGGAGTATCTTCCATAGGGATTTTGTGCTCCTTGTGCCCAAGCTTGAGATTGATTTTGAAATTGGGGCCAAGGTTGCTACCAAGAATTCCAGTTTGGTGGGGGTTGATTATACATTTGATCATGAAATCCTTGTGTTTGAGGTCCTTTCCAAGGCCTTCTAGAGACAAAATTGAGAGATTCTATGGAACTTGTAGGAGTATCTTCTTGAAAGACAGCTTTAAGACCAGGAAGTGAAGGACAACTCTTGGTCTCATGTTTTTCTGAACAAATTACACAGGTCTCTACAACTTTTGCATCCAAAGGACATTCTCTCAAGGCATGCTTCTTTCTACATTTGGGACAAAAGATTGCTAAAGCATCAGATTCAGCTTTCTACTTGTTTTGTAACTTAAGGGTGTCTATTTGTTCATTAAGACTCCCTAAGATGTCAGATTTGAAATCATCAAGCATATGTCCTATTTCTGCCCTACTTACTGTCCCAGAAGCAGACTTACTTGCCCTTGCAAGAGCAGGGTCTCTTGGGCCTTTTACAGTTTTGGATTTCCCTCTTGAAAGGTTAATACATAACTCAGATATTTCAGGTAATGTGAGGTGAGATATATCCCCTTTTCCCATCATGTTAAGGATATCCAACCATTCATCCCTAATTGTCTTCAACAAGAGAGCTTTTAAAGTGTCTTGATCTAAGTTCTCCATTTTTGCTCTTTTGATGTTGTAATGAAATCTCTCCAACAAATCTTCCAAATTTTCATCTTCTTTTTGTAACATCTTAAACACTTCCTCCTTATGATTTATTGGCATACAATAATCCAAATACCTCTCTAGAAATGCTTGTTTCATGTCTTCCCATGTCCTAATAGAACTGTTGATCAAACTCATAAACCACTTCAATGCTGCTCCTTTCCATGTTGAAGGAAATAGTTTAAGTTTTTGAGCATCTTGTAAGTAGTCATAAGTTCTACACAGGACTTCAAATTCAAATAGGAAGGTTTCAGGATCTTCAGTTTGAAGTCCATAGAAGTTTGGAAGGACAGAGGGTGAAATATTTTTCATAGTTGTATTGGTTTCTTCATCTACTATAGAAAACCCAAAAGAGCTTCCCATCTCTCTTCTACCTCTTCCTCTACCTCCTTCACCTTCTACACCTCTACCTCCTTCTCCTCTACCTCTACCTCTACCCCCTCCAAATAATGTGTGTTATCCATTAAAGACTCCTCCTCCCCCTTCTTCTGCCATAGTTGATTCTTCTGTGGAAGTGGAAAACTTTGTGTCTCTAGCAGGGGTCCTTGAATCTTCTTCTAAGACAGGTTCAGTGGATGAAGTGGAAGGTCTTTCTAATGGAATATCTGATCTTAAGTCTTCTGGAAGTCTAGGTTCAGTAAAGGATTGAATGTGGGTCTGAGTTGGAGGTGTGCTGGCTCTAGGTCTTGATGAAACAAGTGGTGTTCTAGGAATCAAACTTATGCTTCTGCTTCTTATGAATCTACCCCTTAAGTCTCTCTCTCTACGCATATCATTGTTTTTGGGAGTTAAGAAACAAAGCTACCTAGTTACACTTCCCCGGCAACGGCGCCAAAATGTTTGTGCTCAACCTAGTTTTCCTAAATTGAGTTCATTAATTGTCAACCAGGGTTGGTAAACTGCTGAAGTGTGGTGCACTATATGCTCCTAGGTATTTTTTTCTCACTACGTTGTGTTTAGTGTTTTATGATGTTTTTGGTTTTATGGTTTTATGTTGAAAATGGAAAGAACTAAGTGCTGGTGAAAAGAAGCTATTGGTTGTGTTAAAACATAACAAAGCCTAAACTATAAATGGCAAACAACAAATGCAAATCTTGATAATGACTTTATTGCAAGGGAATAAATCACAACATGAACCTGAACTTATCCAATTCATTCATTAAAGATGTGTTGGAAGAGCTTGAGAAATGGACAAGTTAAGTGTAAATGAAGTTCTCCTAAATAAACAATCAAATAGTCAACTTACAATGTTACAACATCTCATCCATAGTTAAAGGTTTATTGGAACATATTTGGAAAAGAACATTTGTAGCATAATAAGATTTCTACTCTAAACTAGCTTCTAATTCTGTTCTGCAACTCAATTTAGCACCACTAGGCCTCACTCAAAAGTTATAGATTTCTTTTTAGAATAGTCTTTGAGAAAAGGCTTATTTGTGAAATGGTAAAAAGGTTGCAAAATACTCCAGGCCTTAGACTGATACTAGCTTCTGTCCAGATGATTATATATTAATATGAGTTTGGAACAAAAGAATTTTTGTAAATAATGAAGACCTTGGTATTTAAATTTAACAACTAATACAATTTAAAATGCAATGGATAGCAACTAAACTTGGAATGTTAATACAACGAGCTAATACTAAACTAGAGTGTTACTAGTCTACTTGAAGTACAGTGAACAGTGTTAAACTAAAAAGCCATTATCAAACTTGAAATGAAATGACAGAGCTGAACTAAATGCATTCTACCTCCGGAGTGTTGTAACTAAATTAACATGCAACTAGTCTATGGAATTCTACAGTCCATCTCATTCAATAGGAATGATATTTTGGAAGAGTTTGTAAAACAAGTATGGCTGTATTATTCAATGCAGTTGAACATAAACATAAGACTGAAAACAAATACAACTAGAATCTAAGACACCATATATGTTTCTTATTCGTTGTTAATGATGTTTTGGAAGAGTTTGTAAGAGTAAGACCGGCTGTGACACTTAGTGTAAACAAGCAACTAAAACCTACAATACCACAGCTATGCCTTATTCATCGTGATGATATTTTGGAAGAGTTTATAAGAGTAAGTCTAGCTGTGATAATTAACGAAAGGAAATGCAACTAAAACATACAACACCACAGCTATGCCTTATTCATCGTGATGATATTTTGGAAGATTTAAGAGTAAGTAGCTGTGATGATCAATGTAAACAAGCATGAAACATAAACTTTAGAAACATGCTTAAGCTATAAATGAAAAACGAGACTAAAATACTTATCTAAACCGTATAAACAAGGCTGCTCAGGAAGCAGGGGCCCTCTACCACCGGAGCAGCACGCAAAATCTACTTCAATATTGACTCAGTGCTTTCAATAAAGTGATACTTCTTACATTAGAGAGAAATTACTTCAAAACAGAGTGTTTTCGGACTTCTGAAATCTAGCAATCAATCACAAAATCTAACCTTGTCCCCTCGATTTCCTGAGCCATATTTATAATCAAAATTACATAACTGTCTTGAGATAACCTAGGGATAATTGTCTTTCCAATTAAAAACCAAACTAGGACTCTGATGGTGGTCACGTAATAGAATTAAGGACATCTAGACTGTCCTTGTCCTATTAGGAGTCTCTCTCCTAGTTTGAGTTCCCACGTACATAACTGCCTACAGAATTCCATTCAAAATTCGTGGAGAGCAAAAAATGATGAGGGAATGATGTGGAATACGCCCATATGTGTTTTTCTCCAAGATGACACCTGAAACCTGCGTAGACATAAAGACAGCTGCAGAATCGGCAACTAGCTACAGAATGTCTGCATTCTGTAGCTAGATCTAGTTCAAACAGTACTACAATGAAAAAATCATAAAAACATAGCAAGTTAGTCATGATATTCATTCTTAAATCAATTTTAACTAATTTCATTGATCATTTGAGCCTGTGATTAATAATGTACAAAATAAATGGAGTGGAATGTGGTGGAAGAAAGAACATTCTTGGAGCTCAACACCTAGGGGATATACTTTTATCCGCAATCGTAAATCCCGCATAAAAAATTGGAGACTCCATTGGGAACGATGTATTCCCTTGATGGTTTTCCTTTTTCTTTATGTTTGACTACCTCTTTCATAGACCTTTTTTGCTTTGATCAGTAAATAACAGAATTAGGAAGTGATTTCATTGATCCTTTTTTGCAATTTTTGTGTTAGAAACCTTTTTCCCAAGACCAACGCTCCCCCAGTGCCTTTGACAGAGCATTGCACCTCACTCAGGACCACTCTATGCTAGTGTTGGAGAGCACTGGTGCCTCCTTTGCACCAGTGTTGACCCTTGTTTTTGCAAAAAAAAATATATATATTTATAAGTGTCTCTTTGATCAACCTAATTCCATTTGACCTTCATTGAGTCTTGAGTGTATTGTGGTCTTCCTTAAGCCTCCATTTGGTTTGCATTTGAGTTTTACTTCCTTTGGTAAGAATTGGTTTTTCTTTTTCTTTTTTCTTATCATTTGGTCGCTTGCAAAATGATGTTTTTTTTGTCAATGATCGCTTGGATGAATTGTTTTTCTAGTCCTCATTTTGAAAAGTGCATTTGAATCAGTGATTAAACATTTCATCTTAGTTTTCTTCATTTCTAAAAGTAATTGTGGTGAAAAGAAAAATTTTGCATTTTCCATTTAGGGTTTTGTATGTGCATTAGTTTAGGAATAGTTACATTGAAAGGGAAATTTCATCTTGCATGTTTTTTGTTACATGTTTTATGTTGCATACTATTATTTTCTTCCCTTCCTTAGCTATATTTTCCTTGAAAGAGAAAAAAATCCATTTTCCCATGCTAGATTTGAATTTTAGGGATATTCATGTGATATTTGTGGTGAGCCCTAAAACTAAAACTTGATCAAAAGATAAATAGTAAAATTTATTGAATCAACCTAAGGAGAATTTGTAACATTAACACAAACACATAGAGGTATAGGCTAGAGACGTGTTCCAACGTCATTAAACATAGTAGTTGTCTTTGATTGCCAACGTTGCATCCCGGATATGATATCTTGTTCCACATATGTGAGTGTATAGCATCGTTCTCCACATACCTTTGGGTATTATGGACGGTGCTCCATGCACGTAAATTCTAAAAGAACACTCTCATTGAATGGTTACACATTAGACAACACTACTATGGATTGTATTCCCATGTACCATCAAGTATGTTTTGGGAGCCCCTATAGGTTGCTATCAATCCATAGGTAACTGATTTTGATGCCTTTTATACTGTGATACACCGAACACAACATTTGGGGAGATTGGTTGCCGTACATTAAGTCCTTGGTTCTCCAAGGTGTATATTAAAGTTAGTGGTTTCTTAGTAATCCATTATTCCAATATTACCCTCTTTTTGATTTGTTTCTTTTAATATTAATAAAATTTATTTTCCAACGTGGAAGAAAAAAATCCCCCACCTCATCATTTGTGTATAATACAAAATAAGCCTCCACTTCCACTAGAGGCTACTCCTGCCTATTGACAGAAGCATAAGAATACAAAAAATACCAAATTAGGAACATCGGGAACCACTTCTGGCCCTCCTCTTGATATTGATCTGCTAGAATCATCTCTCCCTTTGAGTTCTAAGCCCAATATCACATCTACTCTTGACGATGACACTGACACAATAGAAACAGATTCCCCTGAAACCTTATTTCATGAGGTTGTTGAACTTGAATTTCCTAAGTCAGAAACTTTAATTCCTAAGGTTGTTGATCCTAAGGAGCCTCAACCATCTATAGCTATCACTTCAGGACCTTCCTCTTCTCTTCCTTTGTCTCAGTCGAAACCTATATATATTGTACCTAACAGTGAACCTCTTCCACCTGGACTTGTGAGCATTGAAGAGATATCTCAAGAAGAGAATCATCCTTCTACTCCTCTTCATGGGGAAGAACTTAATTTTTTATCAAACTGAACCTCTTCCCCTTCAAAATTTGACACAAAATCCTTCGCCTGATTCTTTGGACTCACCCATGGATTTATTGTTGAAATATTGATCGAAATTTTTAACCATAACTAGAATTGATCCAACTTCTCGACCTATTTCTTCCACCATGGTCTAGACATCAAATGTTTCCTCCACATCTTTATTTGAAACATCACCAAAAACACATATGTATGGTGTTTTGTCTGTCCCATCAGGTTATCAGTCCTTATCTGGTACTTTTTTGGTGCAGATTCCAGTCCTTGGACCTGCTAGGGTCCTATAATAATAGGATCATAATTTTGAATTGATTATGTTAAAGTCTTGTAATATTGTACATACTTTTGCTTTCTACAAAATATTTTCCCATATTAAAAAAATGTAAAGAGGGTAAATTCCTAAAAGAAAAATCAAAGGACTAAAAGTAAAAGTTCAAAAAAGAAAATAAAGTATGAACCCCACACAAAAAGAGATAAAAATAGATCATGAAAGTGTGAACATTCAAATGCCACTAGTTTAGTTACTTTTGCAAAATAAAATTGTGTGCAGCTTGTCAAAAATGCCACAATTCATGATGGTCAAAGAGCTTAATCTTGACTTATTCATGATTTTAAATTTCAAGTATTCATAGACAGTGAATAAATATCTATCCAAACCATTTAATCTTGGAAGATCAGTAATTAGGTAGAGAATAAAAATGAGCTCATTAGTTTAGTCTGAGCCATTGGAAGTTATAAGGTTAGAATTAGATAGTTTTCTTATAAAAGAAAAATAAAAGGGCCAACAAGCATAAATGCACCCAATAAATGAAGAAGAAATGTTAGGGTAAATGATGGGTAGGAAGATTATTTCACAAGGCACAAAAAGCATCAATTGGTCATTTCATATCACTAATATCCCCCAAAATCCCCTTCCCCTTGCTTAAAACCATGTTTTCCATTTATAGAAGTCATTTTCCCTTGTAAAATATCCCTTCCCCTTCATATTAATCTTTTTCCCCTTATTTCACCCATTTTCCCTTCCTAAAACCCCTTTCCCTATTTAAATACACATTTTTGAAAAAGTAACTTCCCTTACTAATTTCCCTTTTTCAATTAAAACATGTAAAAACCCACTTTGCATAGTTTTAAAAAGGTTAAAGTAATATTGGGATCCACAGTAAATCCCTTCCCGATATCTTTTTAACGCATATCCCTAGTGTATTTTACTTCTGCTTTACATATTTCATCAACCCCCCATTCATATTACCCTCGTTTAAAATGTACTTCCACTATATAACCCTCATTATATATCCCCCTCTTTTAATACATTAATATCCCAAATATATGATCTTGGGTCCCACTTTCAATTAACCCAACCCCTGCATATTAAACCGCTTCCCTATATACATATTCCCTAAGGTCCACTTTTTATTTAACCCCACTGATTACATATCCTACCCCAATATATAATAAACCTGACCCATAAATATTAAAACCCTTTGCATGATTCATCCTCAGGTCCCGCATATCAAAAATTCCTTTTATTCGTCCATCCATCAGATCTCCATTCATTTGATTTAACGGCCATTGATAGTTTTCACACCCCATACTTCTCAACATTTAACACCATTGGGGGGTTGCGCAATGAGTGGTTTCACACCCTCGCTCCCCTGCCACGCGTTAGTCCCAGGTTGTATCACATCCCTCACACTAAAACCATTTACCCTCTTTTTTTCATGCGAAAACATCCAACCTGTATCCACGCATTGAAATGAAACTGGTCACTGTTTGAAACTTCAAATCCGTGCCCAATGTTTAACCACCTGCGGTTAAAAACAAATAAGCCCACCCTAAAAGCCTTTTTTCACCATTTATGTTGAGAATTGCATATAAGAATCCAATACCATTGCCGACCCATTTTAAAGCAAATTTCAACCAGAATTTAGGCCTTTTGCTACCAGAAACACTCACGACTCATATTTGAAGCATTTTAAGACTAACGAAAGCCCCTGTTTCTTCCAAAACCCATTTTTCATACCAAAAATCCATTTTCACAAGTATTCTTAAAGCTCCCGAAGAATTTCTTAAGCAAGAAAGTAATAAATAAATTAATTGATTAAAATAAACAAATCTATGGCTTCTCGGGAATTGTGGCTGTTAATCCTCTGCAACCTCATGTTGTTGATATTGAACATGCCCCCCTTGCAGAAAAAGGCTTCAAAATTAGTGACACAGCCACTGATTTAAACCTCCTAAAGCTCCATGCTGGAGCCATGATAAATTCATGGACTAGGCTGATGATATCCTCCTTTGGGATTCAAACCTACCCAGGTATATCTTCCCATAGACCTTCCAGTTTCCATAAATCATAAGACTCTATCAAGTTAATTATCTTGGCAATGAAAGAGCCCTAGTAACCCACAAAAAAGTGATTTTGTTTACAATTACTGCAGAATCAATAAACCAGATGTTGCAAATCCAACCCAAGTTTGATGAAGCCCCATTTTCTATTGAAATCCTCATTGAATTATATTTGAATTTGGACTTTTCCAAGAGCGTTTAAATCTTCCAAACCTTTCTTCCTCCATCAGTTGAAACCCCAAAGAGCAACCCTCCTTATTTAGCCTCAATTTTTTCAAATCGAACAAGACAGATTATCACAATGTTGTCTTGCATTTTAGGTTACTTTACAGATGAGTATGTAGATGCTTCAATGCTAGGTTTTATATCCATTTTCTTCCTAGGACAACCTCTAGCCTTTACATTTAACTTTGTTCAATACTTATCAGATTCCATCCATGAGAAATTAGTTAAATTACCTAAGGAAGGAGTGTTTAAGTATTCATCAGTTTTTTTTCATTTATTCTTGTACTTCCAATCTGAAAGGTTTGCAGTTAGCCTTCAAAAACTGGGCACAGAGGGTAACCCCCAATTTGTAGTCTTTTGGACTTCCTTAATCAGAAAATATTCCACAGAGTCCACCTACAAGGACTTAATTGATTCATTTTTTCACCTAGTTTTCAACATGCTAAGCAGTAGCAGTGAACCTAGGATCAATGAAGAAATAAAGAAAGTAATGCAATTATCTGAACATAGTAGGACAGGAGACTGGTATTTATACCAGAACCACACTGAAATTAGGGTGTATGGATGTCAACTCACTCCATATAAGTTTCCCAAATACCTCCGAATGAGGTTATTTGCACTAGAATATATCAAAAAAATCCTAAACTCAGATGAGGATAATTTTCTATCAGCCAAAAATAAAACTCAATTTAAGATAAAGAACCAGCTTGGTCCTTTCATTTGCAGTAATAGGAATGCTGGTCAACAAGAAGAAAATTGTTTACAGGAATTCAAGTCTAGTGATAGTTTCAAATGGCATTATGATCCGTTGGGATTTATCAGCAAACTAAGAGTCAAATTTAAATTAACTCCTTGTGTCCATGAGTCTAAACCAAAGATATAATAGTACTCCAACCAGTCAAAGTGGTTGGAGAAAACTTTGAAAGAGGTAGAAAAGTAGGTTGAGACTAGTTCTGTCCTACATATTCCAGTCCTGCAAGATAGGAACTCCAAGTGAGAAAAAGAAGAAGGTTCATATTCAGCTAAAACCACTACTGAAACTAAATTCAAACTAATGTACAGGAAGAAGCCCAAGCTTAATCCATTAATTGAACAAGAGGAAATAGTGGACACAGTTGATATTATTGATACAGATTTAATTGTTAGGGACAATGCACCTCCTACTGTTTTAGAGGAAACTCATTAGCCTTCAACATCTAGTGCTCAGATCATTCAGAAGCAACATAGTGTTGAAGTCTCTTCATCAAGTAAACCAGTAGAAAAAGAACAAGATATAATGGAGAGATTTGAAGATATAAAATTGAATAATAAGGTATTACAAGCAGTGACTTATGCCCAATATTGGAAACAGACACCTAGTGACCATAACAAGTTGCTTTCTGATTTTGGTTATAAAACCAAGAAAATGTAGATGACCTTTTTGCAGCCCATAGTGCAGTATCCAAAGTCATCAGCAGACTATAGGAAAACAACATTTTAAGTCATGGCTAAAGAATTTCATCCTATAGACCAAACTTAATTTCATAAGCAAGCTGGAGAAACGTTATATTCTAACTATGACCAATAAATCTATGAGTGTACAAAAATTGTAGAATTATCTAGAAAAAATCAAAGCACAGTTAAAACTAGAGAAGGCTTCCTCACAAGCCAAGGATAACAAAATTAAAACACTTGAATAATTGGTCATAGAGATAGGATATGATCCCAAGAATATCAAAGCAGCTGAGGAACTTATCAAAAAGAAGAATACATACATTGATGCATTGAAGAAGCAGTTGAAATTACCTCCCACTGAACATCCACAAACAAAAGAAGTTTTAGAAAATGAAGGACAAATAGATGAAATGATGAATCTCATAATTCAGTTGATAGCTCAACTGAAAGAGATGGAGAGTGAGATGGATAAGTTAGTGCAAGAAAAAAATGCAAGCATGGAATCAATTATTGTTACTGCCATTCCCATAGCTTTAGCATCAACTTCAGTGGCTACAGCAATCCCCACTACTACAAAAATTCCAAAAACCACAGAAGTTCCAGCAATAGCTGCAGCTCATCCCAGTGATGGAGTAGGTAAATTGGTTAAATTTATGCAAGACATGTTAATCCAAACAAACGAAATTAATAAACTGAAAGAACAAGTAAATAATATTGAATATGAAATGAAATTGGCACATATCAGGCATACAGCTAAAGCACAGAAGTCAAGTATGTTGACTGACAAAGTTCAGAAGTTAGAAAGAGAGTTGACATTGGCAGAACCTTTATCCCAAGCCAAGAAAAAACTATGGGCCAATATCATTAACTTTGTTAATGATATTTGGCCATCCATCCAAGTTATCTTTGAGCAGAAGGATTTAATTAAAGAGGCTAGTGAAGCCATTCAAAAATTCAAAGAAGAACTTGACAAGAAACCAAAAGAAGCCACAGAAATAATTAAGCTTCTAAACTCTAAGAACAAGCATGAGTTAGAATAAATTGGAGTAAGTGACAGAACTAAAATAATTTTAGACGTTAAAAAGTTAATTTCCAAAAGAAACTTGATGATACAACTTGAATACAAGTGTCAAGACATGGAGTTAGAAATAAACAGATTTATGAATAAGTTTGATGTTCTGAGGCATAAAGTTCTGCCTAATCCATTAGTGATTAATGACAGATTGATGAGGTAGGAAGACTATGATAAGAAGATCAGAGAAGTGGCCAAAGAACATTCCAACAATTCATCTTTGAAAGGAATTCCAAGAGGGAAGGTACTTTATCAAATATTTGAAAATCTATTTTACCTCCAGCATGAGGTAAATCACCTCTTTGTAAAAAAGTCTACATTCACCAAGTACATTGAAGCAGATGAAATCTATAGAAGGATGGTGAAGATCAAAATCCCAGATGAAGATACTTGGGAGAAATTGTATGATCTACAGTGATGGTGAAGAGTAAAAGCAGGTAATAGATCAGACAGGTTAAAGTAAACATATCAGACAAATTAAAGTGAAAAATAGAGTTTAAAGTGAAAAATGGAGTTTAAAGATGAAAGAGCGAGTTAAAGGCAAATCCATGAGAAAGAGAAAGTAACAGCTAGTGTGAAGACAACAGTCAAAGAGATAAAGCAGCAAAATATCAGTAAAGCAAATAGCAATCAAAATAAGCAAGGACAACTAGCATTTAGTTTCCTAGGTGTCTCTATATTTTTGCATGAAAATATTTTATTTCCCTTGAATAAATCCTAAATCAGTTTAGGATATTTTGTATTATTTTTTGTATAAATACTTCGGAAATTTGAAGTGTTAGGGTGGATTCCTGAACATTTCTATAGTTGTAATTGATCAAAATACCTAAGGGTTTATTGTACAATTTTCAAGTCAGAAAACTGGACAAGTAATAAATGCATTGCATTACAGGATTCATGTGTTGAGCTACTTCAGTGAAGTATGTTTCAATTGTTCATTTTTATTTCTTAAGTATTCCATAAACTTATATGTTTTTCCAAATTTAAGTGTTATAACAGGAATATTATTGCAGAAATTGTTTAAGTACACTCTGTTCTGAACTATTATTCATTTTAATGTTTTCTTCTGATATCTAGATCCGAGAATCCTTAATTTCTCTCTTATCTTGATTCACCTCTTTCTCCTTCATTCATCTTTCTAGTTTAAGGAATCCTTAACTACTCCTTGATCCCGATTGAAAACCACTTCACCATTCAGCCTTAAAAAGATCTTATCGTTCTCAGCTACCCTGCCCTGTGAACACTTCCTTTGGAGCTTGATTCTGATATGTTTTCTTGATATTTTGACTCCATATCCCAATGGAAAATTAGAGAATAAAATTATCCATCTAAATCAATAATCCCACCAAACCAAACCAAAAATCAAACCCAATCAATATTACATAACTAGCCTAAAACAAATTAAAAACAACAAAGTTAAATCATAAAGAGAGATCCCTCTATGAGCATTAGGAAGGCTAGATCTTGATCTCAAAAGTAGGTTTGTGGTTACCTCTAATATTTCTTTAGCACACATAACAACCCTGGGAAATTATGGGAGTGATAACATACTGGCAACTCCACTGGGGAACAATCCTCAGTTAAATAAACCTTAAAGGAAATACTTTTATTCATATTTTCACCTTAAGTTTTATTTAGGGTTGTTAGAATTTTCATTAAAAGTTAAAACTTTGGCTTCCAAAAGAATATACTATACCAGGTCTCATCTTGATCCACAACCTGCTATAATTGTGGATGATCCTAACAAAATTTTAAGAAAAAATAAAAAAGTAGCAAGTTTAGGAAGTAACAGTCAATTAGTCAAATCTAATTCACTCCCTAAAGAATTTTCAAGCTTACAAGATATTGAATTTGATTTATCATTTGAGAATTCATTGTTTAGAACCAAATCTGAAAATTTCATCTCTAATACTATAATAGATCCTGATTTCATTCAATTTATTGAAACAAAAAAGGAGACTATTTCACTTGATTCAAATCAAAAGGCTCTAAATACTTTTGATGAACTTGATGCTTTGACTTCAAATTTCATTAAAAATATTGACAAATCCTTTTTCCAACAATCAATCGAGTTAGCTTCCCTAGTTGATGCTACCCCTAAGTGTTCTACCATTCCTTCAAAAACTGTAAAAACAGATCCATTTAGTTTCACTTCACCCATAATCTTCACCACAGTTCAGTCCATAGAAGCATTCATCCCCAAGCTTCCTCTTCAACCCAAAGTTATATTCCCAACTTTTAGTGCTCCAAGTACATCCTCTAGCATCCCAAATATATCCTCAAGTGTTCCAACTTCATCTGCAAATAATTCAAGCTCATCTCCAAGCACTACTACTACACCTCCTAGCCAAGCTAGAATATTAGCCATGGTAGCCAGATATGCCCCTTTGGTTTTACCAGGTCAATTACATGCCATGCCACAAGACCATCAAAGTAAAATCTTTCAGTTTGATGGTACTGGTCAATATACTTCCTAAAAACATGTAAACAAAATGACTGACTACTTTGAATTACATGAAATTGATGAAGTTCATGTTCAAATGAGACAGTTTGCACAAAAATTAGTTGGAGAAGTAAAGAAATGGTTTACAAGTTTACCTGTTGGCCATATTGCTGATTTAGATGCTTTCCATAGATTTTTTATCAATATATGGGAAATAAAGAAGAACCCCTTACAAATATTTTCTGAATATTAAAACATCAGAAAAGCTCCTAGTGAATCTGTTCACGACTATTGTACTAGGTTTAATAGTATTTACAATGCAATTCTTGCCAATATAAAACCTCCACCAGACTTGGCCCTAATCAAATTCCTTGATGGTTTTGATAATGATACGTCATATCAATTGAGAGAAAGAAACATTGCAACATTAGAGCAAATGCAAAGTGATGCAGTTAGTGTAGAAGAAAACTTGTTAGCTAGAAGATCTAGAATGAGAAATGAAAGAAGAGTAACCATTAAGGATGAACCATCCAAATCAGATAATAAAATAGATAGTTTAGCTAAAAGCATGGAAAGAATAATGGATAGATTAGAAAATATGGAAATAAAACCACAATGGTATAATCAAAAAAATCCTCAAATCAAAAATCCTAAGTTTAGGAAGAATACCAATACTGGTAAATCTAGAGAAACAACACCTGATCAACAAATAAGAACACCTTTCCAAGAGAACTATGCTAAAATTTCTCACAAAAATGATGAAGACTAGGACACCCAAATTAACTTAATGGGCATTAGTGATGAAAATACTATTTTTCTTACCCAAGAAGAACATGAATTATAAATGTTGCAACAATTACAATTAGAGTGTGGAGAGTCTTTTGATTATAAACAAGACTATGAGTCTGCAATATATGAAGTCCACAAACAATATAGCCTTATGAGTAAGAAAAACACAGAAGCCCCTACTAAGAAAAACATCCAAACCCAAACCAAGAAGACAGTAGAAGCTCCTGTGAGAAAAGTTTTACAAATCCTCCCTAGGGAAAACCAAAAACCTTCAAGTCCAAATATTGTAGATATAACAGACACTTCTACGCAAACTACAACTTCTTCTAAAACTACCACTGCTACTCAAACTATTCCTGGTAAGAAATTTGAAAGTAAAACAGTGGAAACACAAACTGAAATACCAACTATAGATAAAAAATATAGAGGTACACAAGCTGCAATTGGTAAAGAATAAATCATTCAGTTAGGAAAAACTCAAGTACCATTCAACATCCAAGTTGAGTTAGCCAAATTTAAAATATCGATTCCTTTAACAGAACTAGTAAAGAATGATTCATACAAAGCCAAAATCATTGAAACGTTGAATATCGGTGAAGGAGAAGACTCTGTTAATCTAAATGATGATCAGCCAGAATTATTGTTTGGCCCTGAAGTTAATGGTAAACATCAACAAGGAGGTGTCCCTCCATTTTACATTAGCTTGAACATTCATGAGAAAATTTTACACAATGCAATGTTAGATTCTGGAGCATCCCACAACTTAATTCCAAAAGTTGTCATGGAAAAGCTAAATTTAGACATTACTAGATCATACAAAGATTTGTTTTCATTTGGTTCGAGTCAAGTTAAATGTCTTGGCTTGATAAAATATTTTTGTGTCACCCTATTCCAATACCCAACCAAAAGTATTATCATGGATATTGTAGTTTCGGATATCCCTCCAAAGTATGGAATGTTATTATCTCGCTCATGGGGAACAAAACTACAGGGATCGCTACAAATAGACATGTCCTATGCCACAATTTCAGTATTTGTTCAGCCCAAAAATATTTACAGGGAAAATTTAATGAAATTCATGGTCATTAGTGAAAAAAACCCCAAAATTATCCTATTTATTCTCTGCATTCTGATGTGGATTATTTCATTTTATGTAATTCGGACACTGGAAAAGATAAAAACATAGCAGTAGAACATAAACATAAAGAAATTGACAGTGACAATATATTTCATGAATCAATGTGGCACTTAGATTTCGATGGTTCTGTGAACAAATTAGCAGTAGGTGCAGGAATATGGATTTATAACTTAGAGAATAATCATTCTGAAGGTCATGCCTTTCGGTTAAAATTTAAGTGCACTAAATTAATGGCAAAGTATGAAGAATTAATCTTAGGACTACAAATTGTGAGAAAACTAGGAGCCGAGAGATTTTATATCATGGGAGACCTAGAATTAATCATAAAACAAATCAAAGGAGAATACCTTGTGAACAACCCTGGACTAAGCCAATATAGAGAAACCATTCTAGATTTGATAAAATGTCTTCTTAAAACTGACTTTGTTGTTATTCCAAGGAAATAAAATATGCAGGCACACAGTTTGGCTACTTTTTCCAGTAAATGCATATTGGATTTTCAGCCAAATCACCAATACACTACAAAGGTAAGACATAGGCCTACTATACCTGACAACTTGAAATATTGGCAGATATTTTCACAAGATTCTCAAATCTACAATTTTATGAATGTTGAGGGAGAATTTCAAAAATGTAACATAGATACTGATTGCACAATAGATTACACTATAAATAGTGAGATTGATATTAATGATGTGGATAAAATAGGGCCCACTAAATTCACTAGAGTAGAAATAGATAAGTTAGAAATTGTAGAAATAGAAGAAATAGACAATGATGAATCAGAGATTTTGAACCTTAAAAATAACTTTTTTCCTAAGGGATTAGCCCCATTAGAAGATATTTTTGATTCAAATGGTGTAGCTAGAAAACCAAAAATGGAGCCTTTAAGATCAGACATAGAAGAATGTAACATAGGAATGGAAGAAAAATCCAAGCTTGTCAAATTATCCAAAGCATTACCTCTATTTGAAAAGTTGAAATACATAATTCTATTTAAATAATGTCAAGATGTCTTCTCCTGGCGTTATGAAGACCTTAAATCTTATGACACCAGCATAATTCAACATAAAATACTCATCAAAGAAGATTAGAAACCATTTAAACAGAAGCTTACGAGAATAAATCTAGTTCTTATGCCATTGATTGAAAAAGAAGTAAAAATGATGTATGAGGCAAAAATCATAGCACCTATCAGATATTCTGATTGGGTCTCAAATTTAGTTCCCCCTAGGAAGAAAACAAGGGAAATCAGACTTTGTGTTGATTTCTGAAACTTAAACAAAGTGTCACTAAAAGATAACTATCCTCTCCCCAAAATGGACCATATTTTACAGATTGTAGTAGGATCATCCATAATGTCATTACTTGATGGCTTTTCTGGGTAAAATCAAATCCTAGTTCAACCAGAAGATCAAGCAAAGACAGCGTTTACAACTCCCTGGGGAACTTTCATGTATTTGAAAATTCCCTTAGGATTGATGAATGCAGGAGCTACTTTCCAAAGAGTTATGGATATATATTTTTCCAAGGAGATTCATGACTTTTTAGTCATCTATCTAGATGATATAGCACTATTTTCCAAAACAGACAATGAACGTATAAATCATTAGAGAAGAGTTTTTGTTAAATGCAGAAAATTTGGTATTTCTTTGAATCCCAAAAAGACACTCTTTGGACTAGAAGAAGGTAAACTCTTAGGAAACATAATTTCAAAGGAGGAAATTAGAATAGATCCAACTAGAATAGAGGCAATTTTGAACATAAGTCATCCTAGACACATCAAATAATTCCAAGCATTCTTAGGTAAAATTAATTTCCTTAGAAGATTCATTTCTAATTTAGCAGAAGTAATCAGAGAATTGAAGAACATCTTAAAGAAAGATTCAGCACCTAAATGGATAGTAGAGGCTAAATAGTCTTTTGAAGCAATCAAAGAAGATCTGACTAAACATTTGTCCTAATAATTCCTAATCTCAAAAAATATTTTATAATTTTTTCTTTTGCTTCAAAACATACCATTGCAGCAATCTTGTTGCAAAAGAATGATCAGGGTTA
Source organism: Pinus albicaulis (assembly GCA_034641835.2). Classification (NCBI taxonomy): domain Eukaryota; kingdom Viridiplantae; phylum Streptophyta; class Pinopsida; order Pinales; family Pinaceae; genus Pinus; species Pinus albicaulis. The sequence goes on along the minus strand of CM076573.1, from coordinate 602,701,210 downwards.
TGAAAAAACCATTTCTTTTTTCAGCAAATCCTTAAGAGATGCAACACTAAAGTACAACATAATGGAAAAACAGGCACTTGCTTTAGTGAAGGATATTAAAGATTTCAGAGTGTACATCTTATACTCCCACATAATTGCATATGTTCCAAATTCAGTAGTAAAGGACATTCTGACTCAGAATGGGCCTGATTGAAAGAGAGGCAAATGGATTCCCACTATATTGGAATATGACATTGAAATAAAGCCTAAAAAACTAATTAAAGGCCAAGGTTTAGCCAAACCCATGGCTTCATTGAACTGTCGGGCCTTAGATATAAATTTCATTTCTCAACTAGATGATCATGATGAGATGGCGACTCCACATATCAGTGAAGCTTTCATTGATTCACCATGGTATACAGATATCATATTTGTTTTACTAAATCTATAAGCTCCTCCTGTTTTATCTAGAATGAAAGGTAGATTTTTGAAAATGCAAGAAATGAACTATTGTATCATAGATAATGCTTTATTTTGGAAAGATCGTGGTGGCATACTACTGAACTGTTTATTGAAAGATGAAGCTGATAAAGTAATGTAGGAGTTTCATGCAGGTGACTGTGGAGGACACCTTTACTGGAAGACAACTACTGATAAAATCTTGAGGGCAGGTTTTTACTGGTCCACTCTTTTATCAGATGTTAGAAAGTATGTGACCTCTTGTCACCAATGTCAGATATTTGAAGGGAAGAAGAAACTCTTACCATTACCCCTCAAACCAATCTCTGTTGAAATGTCATTTCAGAAATGAGGTTTAGACTTCATTGGTGAAATTCACCCACCCTCCTTAGCCCAACATAAATGGATATTGACAGCTACTGATTATTTCACCAAATGGATAGAAGACATTCCTTCTAGACAAGCCACTGATTCTGTCATTATCTCATTCCTTGAAAACAATATCCTTTCTAGATTTGGATGCCCACAAAAGCTCATTACTGATAATGCAGCTGCTTTCAAATCCAAGAAAATGGTAGGCTTTTGTAACAAATACCACATCAATATTGGACATTCCATTGCCTATTACCCTAAAGGTAATGGACTTGCAGAATCCTCCAACAAAAGCCTAGTAACTATCATCAATAAATTGTTAGAAGACAACAACAAGTCCTGGAACAAAAGGTTGGTTAATGCCTTATGGGCTGATAGAATAACTATCAAAAAGTCTATTATTACATCTCCTTATCAACTGGTATATGGGATGGATGTTTTTTTCCATCCTCATTGGGAGTGCCAGTGAATAAAATGATTCAAGAGCTGCAGGTAGAACCAAATGATATCCAAAGGAGGATAATTCAAACCATTCATTTGTAACAAACTAGGGAAGAGGTTTACATAAAATCACAAGTGATCCAAGACAAAATCAAAATATATTTGATAAGAAAACCAAATTTGATGATTTTTACATAGGTGACAAAGTACTCAAATGGGATTCGAGAAGAGAAGAAATTTTTTTGATTTTCTATGGAAAGGCCCATATATCATTTATGGTTACAGAGGTAAAAATTCATTCTTCTTGAAGGAATTGGATGGAATAGATATACCAGGTGGACCAGTCAATGGTATAATGTTGAAGCATTAATTTTCGCCAGATTAATATTAGTTCATTTATTTACTTTTCTCTTTGTAAATAACATTGCAAAGTTTAGATTGGATTGGATGATTATCTTCTGAAGTTGAAGCCTGAAGAGATTGCCCTAAGCTTTTAAAGGTATAACATCATATGATTGAATAAAAGAGATTTCAGAAAGCAGTTACAAGGCAAGCACAGTCAAAGTTCCAAGGCCACTAATCATAAAGTTCTTTACATCTCACCAGGATATGCCATCCCCATGTGGAGCCACTGTTAGGGTCTTATAATAATAGGGATCATAATTTTCAATCGACTATCCTAAAGTCTTGTAATATTGTACACACTTTTTCTTTCTGCAAAATATTTTCCCATATTAAAAAAAATGTAAAGAGGGTAAATTCCTAAAATAAAAATCAAAGGACTAAAAGAAAAAGATAAAAAAAAAAAGTATGAACCCCACACAAAAAGAGATAAAAATAGATCATGAAAGTGTGCACATTCAAATGCCACTACTTTAGTTACTTTTGCAAAATAAAAATTGTGTGCAGCTTGTCAAAAATGCTAGATTTCATGATGGTCAAACAACTTAATCTTGACTCATTCATGCTTTTAAATTTCAAGTATTGATAGATAGTGAATAAAAATCTAGCCAAACCATTTAATCTTGGCAGATCAGTAGTTAGGTAGAGAATAAAAATGAGCTCATCAGTTTAATCTGAGCCATTGGAAGTTATAAGGTTAGAACTAGATAGTTTTCTTATAAAAGAAAAATAAAAGGGTTAGCAAGCTCCAATGCACCCAATAAATGAAGAAAAATGATAGGGTAAATGATGGGTAGGTAGATTATTTCACAAGGCATGGAAAGAATCAATTGGTCATTTCATATCACTAATATCCCCCAAAATCCCCTTCCCCTTGCTTAAAACCCTATTTTCCATTTCTAGAAGGCATTTTTCCTTGTAAAAATATCCCTTTCCCTTCATATTAATCTTTTCCCCCTTATGTCACCCATTTTCCCTTCCTAAAACCCCTTTCCCTAGTTTAAATACACATTTTCATTTAAAAAGTAACTTCCCTTATTAATTTCCCTTTTTTCAATTACAACATGTAAAAACCCACTTTGCATAGTTTTAAAAAGGTTAAAATAATATTGGGACCCATAGTAAATCCCTTCCCAATATCTTTTTAACGCATATCCCTAGTGTATTTTAATTCCGCTTTACATATTTAATTAACCCTCCATTCATATTAACCCCGTTTAATGTATTCAACCCTTCCACTATATAACCCGCATTATATATATATCCCCCGCTTTTAATACATTAATATCCCGCATATATGATCTTGGGTCCCAATTTCAATTAACCCAACCCCTACATACTAACCCACTTCCCTATATACATATTCCCCAGGTCCCACTTTTTATTTAACCTCGCTGACTACATATCCTACCCAACAATATAATAAACCCGACACACATATATTAAAACCCTTTGCATGATTCATTCCCAGGCCCCACATATCAAAAATCCCTCCTATTCGTCCATCCATCAAATCTCCATTCATTTGATGTAACAACCAATGATAGTTTTCGCACCCCCAACTGCCCGACATTTAACACCACTGGGGGGTTGTGAAATAAGTGGTTTCGCATCCCTGCTCCCCTACCATGCATCAATCCCAGGTTTTATTGCATCCTTCACACTAAAACCATTTACCCGCTTTTTGTCATGCGAAAAATGCCAACCTATGTCCGTGCATTGAAATGAAATCGGTAATTGTTTGAAACTTCAAAACTACACCCAATGTATAACCACCTCTAGTTAAAAACAAATAAGCCCGCCCTAAAATCCTTTTTTCATCATTTCTATTGAGAATTACGGAGAAGAAGCCAAAGACCATTGTCGACCCATTTTAAAGCCAATTTCAGCAAGAATTTAGGAATTTTGCTACCATAAACGATGTTGACTCAGATTTGAAGCATTATAAGACCAAGGAAAGCCTCAGTTTCTTCCAGAACCCCTTCTGCATACCAAAACTCCGTTTTCACAGGTATTCTTAAAGATCCCGAAGCTATTTCTTAATAAATACAGTAATAAATTAATCAGTTGATTAAAATAAACAAATCTATGGCTTTTCAGGGCAATGTGATTGTTAGCCCTCTACAACCTCGTGTTGTTGATATTGAACATACCCCCCTTGCAGAGAAAGACTTCAAAATCAGTGACACAGTCACTGATTTCAACCTCCTTGAGCTCCACTGTTGGAGCCATGATAAATTCATGGACCAGGTTGATGATATCCTCCTCTAGGATTCAAACCTACCCAGGTATATCTTCCCATAGACCTTCTCCAGAAATCATCAGACTCTTTCAATTTAATTATCAGCCCAATGAAACAGCACTAGTAACCCACATCAAAGATATTTTGTTTACAATTACTGCAGAATCAATAAACCAGATGTTGCAAATCCAACCCAAGCCTGATGAAGCCCCATTATCTATTGAAATCCTCATTGAATTATATTTGAAGCTGGACTTTCCCAAGAGGTTTCAAATCTTCCAAACCTTTCTTCCTCCATCATTTGAAACCCCAAAGAGTAACCCTCCTTATTTAGCCTCAATTTTTTCAGAGAGAACAAGACAGATTGTCACAATGTTGTCTTTCATTTTAGGATACTTTACAAATGAGTATCTAGATGCTTCAATCCTAGGTTTTCTGTCCATTTTCTGCCTAGGACAGCCTCCAGCCGTTACATTTAACTTTTCTCAATACTTATCTAATGTCATCCATGAGAAATTAGTTAAATTACCTGAGGAAGGAGTGTTTAAGTATTCATCATTTTTGTTTCATTTATCCTTGTACTTCCAATCTGAAAGGTTTTCAGTTAGCCTTCAAAAAATGGACACAGACGGTAACCCCTAATCTATTGTCCTATGGACCTCCTTAATCGAAAAAGATTGCATAGATTTCACCTACAAAGACTTCACTGATTCATTTTTTCACCTAGTTTTCAACATGTTAAGAAGTAGCAGTGAACCTAGGATCAGTGAAGAAATAAAGAAATTATTGCAGTTATCTAAACACAGTAGGATAGGAGACTAGTATTTATACAAGAACCATACTGAAATTAGGGTGTATGGATGTCAACTCACTCCATATAAGTTGCCCAAATAGCTCCCAATGAGGTTATTTGCACTAGAATATATTAGGAAGATCCTAAACTCAGATGAGGTTAATTTTCTGTCAGCAAAAAAGAAAACTCAGTTTAAAATAAAGAACCAGCTTGGTCCTTTCATTTGCAATAATAGAAATGTTGGTCAACAAGTAGAAAATTTTTTACAGGAATTCAAGTTCAGTGATTTCAAATGGCATTATGATCCTTTGGGAGTTATCAGCAAACTAAGAGTCAAATTTAAATTAACTCATTTTTTCCATGAGTCTAAACTAGAGATTGAAAAGTACTCCAACCAGTCAGAGTGGTTGGAGAACACTTTGAAAGAGGTAGAGAAGTAAGTTGAGACTAGTTTTGTCCTGCGTACTCCAGTCCTACAAGATAGGAACTCTAAGAGAGCAAGAGAAGAAGGTTCATATTCAGCTCAAACCACTACTGAAATTAAATTCAAACTAATGTACAGGAAGAAGCCCAAGCAAAATCTAGTAATTGAACAAGAGGAAATAGTGGACACAGTTGAGATTATTGATACAGATTTAATTGTAAGGGACAATGCACCTCCTACTATTTCAAAGGAAACTCATCAGCCTTCAACATCTAGTTCTCATATCATTTAGAAGCAGCATAGTGTTGAATTCTCTTCATCAAGTAAACCAATAGAGAAAGAAAAATATATAATGGAGAGATATAAAGAGATCAAATTGAAGAATGAGGCATTAAAAGCAGTGACTTATGCCCAATATTGGAAATAGACACCTAGTGACCAGAACAGGTTGCTTTCTGCTTTTGATTATAAAACCAGGAAAATGCAGATGACCTTTTTGCAACCCACAATGTCGTATCCAAAGTCATCAGCAGACTGCAGGAAAACAACATTTGAATTCATGGCTAAATATGTTCATCCTATAGACCAAATTGATTTTCATAAGCAAGTTGGAGAAATGTTATATTATACTATGACCAATAAAGCTATGAGTGTACAAAAACTGCAAAATTCTCTAGAAAACATCAAAGCACAGTTAAAACTAGAGAAGGCTTCCTCACAAGCCAAGGATAACAGAATTAAAACACTTGAATAATTGGTCATAGAGATAGGATATGATCCCAAGAATATCAAAGCAGCTGAGGAACTTATCAAAAATAAGAATGTAGACATTGCTCCATTGAAGAAGTAGCTAAAATTACCTCCCATTGAACATCCATAAAAAAAAAAAAGTTTTAGAAAATGAAGGACAAAAAGATGAAATGATGAATCTCATCATTCAATTGACAGCTCAACTGAAAGAGAAGGAGAAATAGATGGATAAGCTAGTGCAATAAAATAAGGCAAGTATGGAAGTAGTTACTGTTACTACCATTCCCATAGCTTCAACATCAACTTTAGTGGCTACAGCAGTCCCCACTACTACAACAATTCCTAAAACCACAAAAGTTCCAGCAACAGTAACTATTACATCATCAACAGTATCAACTCATCCCAGTGATGAAGCTGGTAATTGGTTAAAGTTATGAAAGACATGTCAATCCAAACAAATGAAATTAATAAACTGAAATAACAAGTAAAGAATCTTGAGGATGAAAATAAATTGGCACAGATGAGGCATACAACTGAAGCACATAAGTCAAGTAGATTGAATGACAGATTTTAGAAGTTAGAAAGAGAGTTTACATTGGCAGAACCTTTAGCCCAAGCCAAGAAACAACTTTGGGCCAATATCATTGACTCTGTTAATGATATTTGGCCATCCATCCAATTTATCTTTGAGCAGAAGGATTTAATTAAAGAGGCTAGTGAAGCCATTCAAAAATTCAAAGAAGAACTTGACAAGAAACTAAAAGAAGCCACATAAATAATTAAGTTTCTAAACTCTAAGAACAAGCATGAGTTAGAAGAAATTGGAGTAAGTGACAAAACTAAAACAATTTTAGAGGTTAGAAAGGTAACTTCCAAAAGAAAGTTGATGATACAACTTGAAGATAAGTGTCAAGCCATGGAGTGAGCAATAAACAGATTTATGAATAAGTTTGATATTCTAAGGCAGAAAGTTCTGCCTAAGCCATTAGTGATTAATGACAGATTGATGAGGCAATAATACTATGACAAGAAGAACAGAGAAGTGGCCAAAGAACAGTCCAACAATTCATCTTTGAAAGGAATTCCAACAGGGAAGGTAATTTATCAAATATTTGAAAATCTCTTTTACATCGAGCATGAGGTAAATCATCTCTTTGTAAAAAATCCTACTTTCACCAAGTACACTGAAGTAGATGAAATATACAGAAGGATGGTGAAGATAAAAATCCCAGATGAAGATACTTGGGAGAAATTGTATGATTTACTGTGATGGTGAAAAGTAAAAGCATGTAACAAAGCAGATAGGTTAAAGTGAACAGATCAGACAGTTTAAAGTGAAAAACAGAGTTTAAAGATGAAAGACAGAGTTAAAGGCAAATCAGCGAGAAAGAGAAAGTAACAGCCAGCGTGAAGACAACAGTCAAAGAGATAAAGCAGTAAAATATCAGTCAAGCAAACAACAATCCAAATAAGTAGGGACAACTAGCATTTAGTTCCCTAGGTGTCTCTATCTTCTTGCATGAAGATATTTTATTTCCCTTGAATAAATCCTAAATGAGTTTAGGATATTTTTTATTAGTTTTTTTATAAATACTTCAGAAATTTTAAGTGTTAGGGTGGATTCCTGAACATTTCTATAGTAATAATTGATCAAAATACCTAAGTGTTCATTGTACAATTTTCAAGTCAGCAGACTGGACAAGTAATAAAGGAATTGCATTACAAGATTCATGTGTTGAGATACTTCAGTGAAGTACATTTCAATTTTTCATTGTTATTTCTTAAGTATTCCATAAAATTTTATGTTTTTCCAAATTTAAGTGCTATAACAAGAATATTATTGCAAAAATTGTTTAATTACACTCTGTTTGAACTGTTATTCATTTTAATGTTTTCTCTAATATCTAGATCTAAGAATCCTTAATTTCTCTCCTATCTCGATTAACCTCTTTTTCCTTCATTCATCATTCTAGTTTAAGGAATCCTTAACTTCTCCTTGATCCTGATTGAATACCACTTCACCATTCAGCCTTAAAAATATCTGATCTTGCTCAGCTACCCTACCCTGTCAACGCTTCCTTTAGAACTTGATTCTAATACGTTTTCTTGATATTTTGACTCCATAGCCTAATGGAAAAGTAGAGAAGACAATTATCCATCTAAATCAGTAATCCCACCAAACCAAACCAAAAATCAAACCCAATCAATCTTACATAACTAGCCTAAAACCAATTAAAAACAACAAATTTAAATCATAAAGAGAGAGCCCTATTTGAGCATTAGGAAGGCTAGATCCTGATCTCAAAATTAGGTTTGTGGTTACCTCTAATATTTCTTTAACAAACATAATAACCCTAGGAAATTATTGGAGTGATAACAGGACCTCTCCTATGTCATTCACTACAGGAATATCATCTGGTACTTCTCTTATGAGTTCCATACAATCTCCTCCTCCTCCTCCTCCTCTTCTTACACCTATGGTTGAGCAATAGGTTGGCCCTTATATCAGTGGGAAAGGTTACCTTCAACAACTCAACTCTCCTTATGTTCGGTATCCTCTATCTGGGTCACAGTTTGCTCCATAATTCCCTCCTTATTTAGTATTGGGGAAACCTATTGTTGGTATACCTCAAATTGGTAACCAACCTCATTATGGTCCTCTTTATATTGGAATCGCTTCCATTATTTGGAAACCTAGTTTTCCTATTCAAATCGGTTCATATTGGGACCAATTGTTGAATCATTAACCTACACCATCCTCTCAAATTCATATCCATCCAATCAACACCACAACATGATCAAATACATGTGATCCAACCTTTACAGGTTGTTGTTGCATCTCAATCTATTACAACCGTATCTAGAGCTTCCCAAGTTCCACTTACCCATCCATTACAAGGTACCTCACACTCTCAACCACTTGGACAGGGTACTCCTCAAGTTTTTATAGGACATATTATTCATAGTATGGCGCAATCCCAACTGAACCCACCTTCTCATGGTACAATGAAAACCCCCATCAGGTAGAAATATGGTCCATGTCAAGTGCCTTTTCAAAGCCAAAAAATTGAGACCCAACCATTCTAGCAGCATTATCGTCACCCTAGTGTTGGGCATCAAGGTCACCTGCATACTAGTTATCAAAATCCTCCTTATTATGGTACCCAAGTTCCTTATTATCAGAATCCTCCTTATCTGGGAATGCAAGTTATTGGTGCTCAAGATATTCCTTCATATCCAGGTCATCCTCCTCCGAAATTTAACCAACAATTTCCTTTCATGACCACTCTCTAATTTCCAGAATTAACTCAGCTAACTAATGATCCCATCACCCGTTCACCATGGTGGTTGATTATTCCCACTAAATTACCTTCATATATTCCAAATTTCAATGGGAATCTAGAAGAAGACCCGTCGACGCACATCATGACCTATCGTCCATGGTGTTCTTTGAACTCCCTTAATGATGATTCCATTCGAATTCATATTTTGAAATGAATGCTTATAGGTAACGCATATAAATGGTATATTGAGTTACCTAGAGATTTGTTTCATCATTTCAACACTTTATCCACCACCTTCCTCACACATTTCCATTTTTCCATCAGATATGAAACTGGAACAGAACTATTGACCAATTTCAAACAAGCATATTCCACTCACATCTCAAATCACATTCATGATTGGAGGCGTCACTACCGATTGGTCAAGACTTACATTCTCGATCAAGTTTTAGAGGAATGGTTTACCAAATATCTATTGTCGCCTATAACATAATATGTGGCCAAAGGTGGAGTCATTACCAAAGACAAATTTATTACTCATGCAAAACATTTGGATTATTTTTATACCCAATTGAGAATTATCTATGATAAGATACCAAATGCTCTGAGACCTTAAAATATTGTTCCTCCCCCACCTCGTAAATAATCTCATGCTATTGATGGCATGATTGGTTCTTCCAGTTTGTAGTCGATGAGTAAAGGATCTGGTGTTTCTCTTATTAAATTTCTCAAAACCCTCAATCCCATCCTCCTGTGGCTTCTGCTTCCAAGATAAATGCCATTTCATTTGATATATAAGGGAAAGTATCCACAACAACCTGGAAGCAAGAAGAAAGGAAAGGGTAAAAAGAATAAATATTCTTCACCACAGGATAAACAAACAAATTATTCTTTTGATGAGAAGAGAAAGCCTCTTTACTCATGCTTGATTTGAAACAAGGATTACTTTACTCGTGACTGTCTGCATTGTGCTGAAGTGAATCAATTTGATCCAGGTGGATATCGGTGGCCTCCCACCTATTCCATTTGGACCCGCAGCATCAATTCTTTCAGTTTTTCAGCTTCAGCACAACTTACTATTTTTAGCAGGTTTTCGGGTCCTGCACACCCGAAGCCGTTTTGGGGCATTAATAATCTAGGTGGATATTGTGGCCACCCATCGAGTCCATTTGAACCCCCACCATCAGTTATTTTAGTTTGTAAGTTTCAGCAAAACTTACTATTTATAGCAGTTTTTCGAGTCCTGAACTTCCGGAGTCGTTTTGAGGCCCTAAACAACATTTTTTGGGAAAACGAAGAGTAACATGGGTCCATGGACGCATGTTGTTTATTCAAAAGTTGTACTCCTCGGACAGATCTTTCTAACGAGCTATTGAGCGCGTCAAACGGAGATCATATGCCAAAGTTACGTCCCCGGGAAGTTGAACCACCAATTTACGCAAATGGGGCCCATAGTTTTGGCACTTCATCTCCAACGGTTAGGGTTTTGGACATTTCGGATTCTACATTTTTTCTCAACAATAAATAGGCCCTCGAGCCTCATTGTAAGATAGTTCATGGGGCTGGGAGCCGACACATCTCTTCTCAGAGATAAGCGCGACCAGTGCCCTAGCTCGCCACATCTCTATCACGTCTGCATTGTAACAAGTTCAGGGGCTGGTAGCCACCACATCTCTTCTCAGGGATATGCTACCAGTACCCTAGCTCATCTATTTCCATTATGTCTGTAATAGGCCTGCGAGCCTCAATGTAACACAGTTCAGAGGCCTGCATACGCTACATCTCTTCTCAGAGATACTCTACCAGTGCCCTAGCTTGTTTCCATTATGTTTGTAAGCTTATTGCAGTCATTCTTTTATTAATAAAATGAAGCAGTATTTCCGTTGCATCTCTGTATCTATGGTTATATCTATATTTTGTTGCGTTCCTGCATAAAATCTGGATCAGTGGTATCAGAGGGGGTCTGCTCTTTCTCTATTTTTATTTTCATGTCCCCAACGCGGCCAGGGTATAAGGAGTTCAACCTCGCAACCCCGACGACCCCCCATGGTGGAAGGAAAGAAAGATGAGGGAGCAGGAGATCCTATCAAAATATTGCTCGAGGAGGCCCTTGAGAAATAGAGGAACGTGATGATGGACAATTTTTTCCAGATCCTTCAACGGTTGCCCATCGGCGGCACATCTACATCCAGCACGTCCGCCAACAGGTCCGCAACATCCTGGACAAATATAATACCAAGTTCAGCAAAATTCCCCCCCCCCCCATGGAGGAACTTAATGCAATGGAGACCATTGCTTCCTAAGGAGGGAGGAATGATCCAGGTGGATATCGGTGGCCTCCCACCTATTTCATTTGGACCCACAGCATCAATTCTTTCAGTTTTTCAGCTTTATCACAGCTTACTATTTTTAGAAGGTTTTCGGGTCCTGCACACCCGGAGCCGTTTTGGGGCATTAATAATCCAAGTGGATATTGGTGGCCACCCATCAATTCCATTTGAACCCCCACCATCAATTATTTCAGTTTGTAAGTTTCGGCACAACTTACTATTTATAGCATTTTTTCGGGTCCTAAACTTCCAGAGCCGTTTTGAGGCCCTAAACAACGTTTTTTTGGGAAAACGGAGAGCAACATGGGTCCAAACATGGGTCCATGGACCCATGTTGCTCATTCAAAATTTGTACTCCTCGGACAAATCTTTCTAACGAGCTATTGAGCACGTCAAACGGATATCGGATGCCAAAGTTACGTCCCCGGGAAGTTGAACCACCAATTTACCCAAACGGGGCCCACAGTTTTGGCGCTTCATCTCCTACGGTTAGGGTTTTGGACGTTTCGGATTCTACATTGTTTCTCAACAATAAATAGGCCCACGAGCCTCATTGTAAGATAGTTCAGGGGGCTGGGAGCTGACACATCTCTTCTCAGAGATAAGCGCAACCAGTGCCCTAGCTTGCCACATCTTTATCATGTCTTCATTGTAACACAGTTCAGGGGCTAGTAGCCGCCACATCTCTTCTCAGGGATACGCTGCCAGTACCCTAGCTCATCTATTTCCATTATGTCTGTAATAGGCCTGTGAGCCTCAATGTAACACAGTTCAGAGGCCTGCGTATGCTACATCTCTTCTCAGAGATACGCTACCAGCGCCCTAGCTTGTTTCCATTATGTTTGTAAGCTTATTGCAGTCATTATTTTATTAATAAAATGAAGCATTATTTCCGCTGCATCTCTATATCTATGGTTATATCTGTATTCTTTTGCGTTCCTGCATAAAATCCGGATCACAATTTCTTAAATCTTCTACTTCTCCTAGCATGTTGACCGGCTCGTTTTCCAATTAGGAGATCCATATGGTTTCCCAGGACCCTTCTTTCTCTAACACAGTTTTAATTCTTTCATCTTTGAAGCTAAGATCCAATGTTATGGTGGCCACTTGGAATAAGGACTATGGTAATGTGAATCCATTGAATGGTCATGCTAATGATCAACCTACCAGTTCAGCCTCAACTTCATTTAATTCTACTCCACCTATGATTCCTGTGAAATTGATTATCAAACCTCCATATTTTGTTATTCATAAGTCTACTTTAAACCCTCATTCAAGAGTTTCCCATAATTATAAAGTAGGTGAAGACTTGGCTCAGTCTCCACCAGCTATGTCAACTTTTTAGCTGTTGCAAAACTTTCCCGCCCAAAAGAAGGCCTTGTTGTCAATGTAGAAATTTATCCAAATGGATTCAATCTGATCTTGCAATGTACTAAAACAAAATACTAAATCCTTCTACAATTTGCAAAAACCAAATACGATCATACAATCACATAAACAAATAAGAGAAAGAGACAATCAATCGCACAACACTAGATGTATCTGGGGAAAGAAACTGCTCAAAACCCCTCTATCTCTATATTTCATATGGTCAATATCATGAAAAATACAATGCAATTTCTCTCACTGAGAAACCTTTGCACTATGTTGACTGTCTCACTCTGATGTAGCTCGAATCTAGCTTTCAATCAAAGTCTAAAGTTTGGTTTGATATTTAACCTGTTGCTTGCCTCTGCCTGGCCTACCTTCCTTATTAACTATTGGGAAAATTAAGGCCCTATTAATTAGGAAAATACCAATTAATTATTGCGCAATCCTTCAAGACTTTCTTGATGACCTCATGCATGACTTGTACAAATTTCTAAAAGTACAACTGATAGATCTCTTCCCTTTAACCTAAGCCTTAACTAGGCCTTCCTTAGAAATGACATGCAACAACTATTTATATCAAATTATCAATTAACTGATTGATCACTACTTGTGAATTAAATCAGATTTAATTAACTGGACCTATCACTAGCTCATCTCCAATTTAGAACTAGTTAAACTGATTTTAACTCAAATAATTAAGTTAACTAATTATAATTTCCAAATAACTATAATTGGACCCCCTAAAATCATGGAAATTCCTATACATGCCTCCTCCTTGACCTCTAACTTGAATTTACTAAGATAACTCGGTCTTTCTGACTTAGTTAACTAAAACAATTTTTCATAGATGAAATTACAATTTTTCTTCCAATTTGATTAAGGGAAAATTAAATCAAAAACCTCATATGGTACCATTTTTGGGTGCCACTTCTGGTTTCCATTTTTAATTTTCTTGTTGCCAATTTAAACACTCCCTCTCAACAAGAAAGTAATTCAATATATCCCAATCTGATACCTTTGGAATGTTCTACATGCAACACTTCTCTAGTGTTGTTTGCTCCCGCAACTCCTGAAATTGAAAGCCTCTGAAAAATTGAATCAGTATGATGCATATTTCATCAGAGTTTCTAACTGCTGCTAGCTACTTCACTGTATACTATAAAAATTGTGTCGTTGCTGACTCTGCAGATGTTCCCTCTGCATTGCTTCCAACTCTGATCTGTGATCTAGTATCTGACATCTGTCACTATGATTTATGTCTTCCTGACATCTGACTACATCAATCCTACTGATACTTCCTTCTACTGTGTATTGTGGGATCCACATAGCCAACTCTGATCCATGAGACAAGCCATCTCAATGGACCCTGCCCAAATTTCTTTTGTTGGGATTATGTCTTCACATCACTCCATTGCTCACCTAGAGGTATGGCTGCATGTGCTCCCTCTACCCATCTAGATTGAAATTTCCCCCCCCTAGAGGTATCTACTTGAGTGGACACCTCCACTCAGTCTCCTCTCTGGTTCTCCAATTTTGGTTTCTCCACAACCTTCTGAGACTCCTTCTGAGGTTGCAAGTTGAGAGGTAATTTGTGCTCCCTATCAACCACCAATTCACTAACCTTTTCTTTGCTCCTCAAATCCTTGCATTCATCTTAGACCTTGAGAGCATACAAGTTCTTGAATCTTACACTGATTTTTTTTGCCTGTCCTGTAGCGATGTGTATAAGGAACACCTTTCCTTTTATAAATATGGCATCATAACCACGATCTTCCAATACATCTATGGAGACAATATTATTCTTTAATCCTGGAACATACAAAACATATGTCAGTCTAAGAGGGGAGCCAAACTCCCACTGAAAGGTAAATGTACCTATTTCGGTCGCATTATACCTCATGTCATCTCCAAAATCTATGTTCTACTGGAGGTCCTTCTCCTCCAAGTCACTAAAGAGATATTTATTCCCTGTCATATGAAATGAGGCATCACTGTCTAGATACCACATGAATCCCATTACAGTGTTGGCCATGCATACAATGAGATTAAAATCAAGCTCGAACTGTGAAGCTAGCGCTTCGCACACTGCAACTTCAGGTTCCTTCTTTCTTTCCTTCTTCTCTGGACAATTCAAGGCATAGTTCCCATGCTCATGAGAGTGAAAACACTTGATATTGGAAACTTCTCTCTTGCCCTCTTCACCTTGGGACTTCTTTCCCTTATCTTTCTTTCCTTTTCCAACCAATGAAAAATATTATTCTTTGTCTTTGTCGTAGGTACCATCTCTGATGCTCTGCCTTATCTCTTTTATTACCAAGTCAGACCACAAATTCTCCCAGATGGTAGCTTCTCCCTCCCATTCACAGAGTCCTAGTAACTATGCCAGCTCTTGGGAAGGCCAAGAAGAGCTATACTCACCAAATCATCCTGGGCTACTGTCACACCAACACTTTCAAGCTCATCTTGACATTGATTTAACTTCGCCAATTATTTTGGTATCGTCTCACCCTCCTCCATATTAATCTTTCTGATCTTGTCCTTTAGCACCAACTTCTTGTGGTCACTGCTATTCTGAAATGGATTTTTCAAGTCATTCCACATATAATATGGAGTCGCCTTCCCATGAAGACTTGAGACAATATGATCTCGAACTCCTTCTAACAATATCCTTCTCTCCTTTGCTACCTTCTTCTTCCATGCATCAAGAAGTTGAGCATCCACAACTATGGGCTGGGGAATATCATTGTCTATGAATTCCTTCAATCTATTGTCCTTGAGCACTTCCTCCATCCTATCCTTCCATGATATGTAATTATAATTTCCCTTAAGATAATATTCGAGTCTCAAGTGAAATACATCTTGATCTTCTGTTGGGTCCTGAAGAATAAATCTGCAAATTCGAACATGTTCAAGAAAAAAATATATTCTTCTCTTCTATTTTATTCCTAGAGCTCAGATACCATGTAGAAATTTATCCAAATGGATTCAATATGATCTTTTAATGTACTAAAATAAAATATTGAATCCTTCTACAATTTTCGGAAACCAGATATGGTCGCACAATCACATAAACAAATAAGAGAAAGAGACAACCAATCGCACAACACAAGATGTATCTGGGGAAAGCAACTACTTAAAACCCCTCTATCTCTATATTGCATATGGTCAATATCATGAAACAATACAATTCTATTTCTCTCACTGAGTAACCTGTGCACTCCGTTGACTGTCTCACTCCGATCTAGCTCAGATCTCTCTTTCAATCAAAGCAAGTTTGGTCCAATATTTAACATGTTGATTTCCTTTGCCTGGTCTGCCTTCCTTATGAATTCTTGGGATAATTGAGCACCTATTAATTATGAAAATACCAATTAATGATTGCACAATCCTTCAAGGCCTTCCCAATGACCTCATGCATGAGTTGTAAAATTTTATAATAGTACAATTGATATATATCTTCCCTTTAACCTCAGTATTAATTGGGCCTTCCTTATAAATGACATGAAACAACTATTTATGGAGAATTATTAGTTAATATATTGATCACTACTTGTGAAGTAAATCAGATTTAATTCAGTGGACCTATCACTAGCTCATCTCTCAGTTAGAACTAATTAAACTAATTTTAACTCAAATAATTGAGTTAACTAAATAAAACACACAAATAACTGTAAATAGACCCCCTAAAATCATATAAAGTCCTCTACATGCCTCCTCTTCGACCTATAACTCAAATTTTCTAAGCTAACTCAGCCTTTCTGACTTAGTTAACTAATAAAAGTTGTCACAAGATGAAATTAAAAATTTTCTTCCAATTTAATTAAGGGAAAATTAAATTAGAAGCCTCATATGGTACCATTTATGTTTTCCATTTTCAATGTTTATTGTTTCCAATTTCAACAATTAGTTATCAAATGTGTGGATCCGTCAGATTCCAACTTAGTGGTTTTCTCTCATGAAAACCATACCCTTCAGCTTCTAGCTCAATTATCTTTTATAATACAGGTTGTCGTATGTGGTAAGAACATTCATTGTTCTATTGTGGATGAGGGAGCCTTGACCTGCATTATGTCTATGTCTTGTTGGAAGGCGATTGGTTCACCTCAACTGAGTCAATCAACCACAACATTGAAAGCTTTCGATGGAAGACCTTACAAACCTTGTGGGATTTTGAATTCCCTTAAAGTATAATTGTGGGGAAAACTCTCTCTATAGAAATATAATTTATTGACAGGCCTCTTGATTATAATATTCTACTAGGATGTACATGATTTTGTGCTATGGTTGTCATCGTTTCGACCTATTTTTGCATGATCTCCTTTCCCCATAAGGCGGGATTGTAGCCATAGATAAACTCACCTTTTTCGCCTCTGATTCTCATGTTACTGGAAATGTCCCTCTTGTGGGAGAATCCCTAAAATCCTATCAACATGTCAGGGTTGGTTTATTGAAGGATTCATCATTTATGGGAACATTTTCATTCCCTCCTCCTCCCCTTGAAAACTCTTTTTTGGTTGCTTATATAAACATAATATCATCTTATACATTCCAAGCTAATCCATGGATTGTACCTGATGAAACCAACATCCAAGGTTTTGGTGATTGAATGTTGCTAAGCCCTGTTGAGCTAGATTACAAATCCATTTATTCATCTTACGTGGCTTATACCTTCACTTCGATCAATTGGGTAGATAGATCACTGGATTATGGCACAACTTCTCACCCTTTCTTTCGCGTATTCTCTACTGATGAAAGAATCATGGAGATCATGATGCTAGATGATGAGTCATGGGATGAACATCATCATCATTCCTCCCTACCATATTCCATTGAGGATAATATTGGTGTTTTCTATTTACCCAGTTATGTCAAACCTCCTGTGAATTTTGTCTCTATTCATGAGATCGACACTGAAAAAACCTCTCAAATATAGAAGACACGATACCTATTGACATTTATATCAAACCAGGTATAGTCAAAAAAAATTATATTGGACCATCTTGTTCTCCATCTAATATTGAGATTTATAGAGCCCTTTTCCATTATTTTAAGGATGTCTTTGCATATAATTATGAATAAATTACAGGCATTGACCCAAGTATAGTCGTACACGAGATTAAGACGTGTCACGATGCCAAACCTGTATAGTAGTGTCTCTATTTGTTTTATCCCAAGAAGGTTGTCGGGATCAAGGCTAAAGTTGAAAAGCTTCCTCAGGTTGGTTTCATATACCCGATTCCTTTAACTAATTGGATATCAAATGTTGTCCCTGTCATGAAGAAACAGGGCACGATCCAAGTATGTGTCGATTATCGGGATGTGAATCATACTTTTCCCAAGGAAAACAATTAGACCCCTTTCATCAACCAAATTGTTGATGACTATGTTGGATACAAGATCTATTCATTCATGGATGGGTTCTAGGGCTATACTGAAATCAAAATTCTCTGAGCAGACCAACCTAAGACAAACTTTATCTATCCTTAGGTTACTTTTTCTTATCAAAATCTCCCCTTCGATTTGAATAATGTGGGTACCACATTTCAACGTGCGATGTATTACGTATTCCATGATATAAAACACATCGTACAACCATATTTTGATGATCTCCTTGCTCATTCCAAACATCGGGTTGATCACCCAATGCATCTTTGGGCTATATTTCTCCATTGCAGACACTATAAATTCAACTTAACCCACACAAATGTGTGTTTTATGTTGGTTCTAGTCATATCCTAGGTTTTTTAATTTCAAAGCATGGAATTCGTATTGACCCTCTGAAAGTGAAAGCAATTGTTGA
Source organism: Pinus albicaulis (assembly GCA_034641835.2). Taxonomy (NCBI): domain Eukaryota; kingdom Viridiplantae; phylum Streptophyta; class Pinopsida; order Pinales; family Pinaceae; genus Pinus; species Pinus albicaulis. The sequence continues at coordinate 602,682,563 of CM076573.1, read as the reverse complement.
CTTTCCTGGACCTTCCTCTCTCATTCAGTTATAGACTCCAAGGGAAATTTCACTTCCTACAGAGTTTCATCCCCAAATATGTTGGGCAGACCAAATGATTCACTCAATTACTGAAGAAAGAGGTACCCTTCCATTAGGGCGACACTGCTAAGAAATCATTTGATGCCCTGGAAGATGTATTGGTTCAGGCATCTCTTTTATATCCCTGTGATTATCAGTGCGACTATTTATTGTGCCTAGTTGCTGCCATTTCTACTATAGCAATGGTATTGGTCCAAGAGGATGATATTGGGACTGAAAATCCCATTTATTATATAACTCAAAGCCTCAATAATACTGAAATCAAATATGCTCATGTAGAAAAGTTGGCTTTGGCAGTCGTTCAAGTCGTCCAAAGGTTTCTCCATTTCATCTTGCTTAGGAAAAATATGGTCATTTTGGATGCAATCCTATGGCATATATATTTTCACGTCAATTTTTGGGGGGGAAGTGCTCTAAGTGGATTGTTATTCTCCAAGATTTCAACTCGGAATTCATTAAATCCAAGTTGAAGAAATCCCTAGTTTTCGTCAAGATTATGTGTGAACTCCCTTCCCCTGATTCTAAATCTACATATGAATATTTTATCCCTGATGAGTCATTATTTATGATTTTTTCATTTGACTCATGGTATGGATATTTCTTGATTTATCTCCAGACCCAAACTTTTTGGCCTAATAAATCTCTTTCTTAGCAGTGACGTATTCAATACCAATCACTAAATTACATCATTATCGATGACACCCTTTATCGTCATGGTATTGATACGATCTTGCGGAGGTGCCTCACTCTCGAGGAAGCTGAGAAATTTATTAATGAATGTCATTCAACGACATGTGGTGGACATCCATTTGGTTACGCTACTGCGCAGAATAATCTACACACTAGTTAATTTTGGCCCACTATCTTTCATGACTGCATCTCGTTGTTAAGAAGTGTCATGCATGCTATATTTATGATCACAAGATGCATGATCCACCTGCTCCTTTTCACCCTATTGTCATTGTTGGTCCTTTTGAAAAATTGGGCAAGGACTTTATGATATGTAACCCTCACCCGGCCAGGGGGCATGGTTATATTATTGTTGTTGTTGACTACTTTACTAAGTGGGTCGAGTTGATGCCTACATTTAACAACATTGGTGAGACGACTGCATACTTTTTCTTCAACCACATTATTTGTAGATTTGGCATACCATAAGTGATATTTACAAATCACAGAAATCATTTCTGGAATCATATGATGATCGAACTAGCTACCAAGTTGGGGCATTCGCACGAAAATTCCACTCCCTATTATCCATAGGCTAATGGACAAGTTGAGGTTGTCAACAAAGTTCTTAAAAATATGCTTCAAGGTATGGTAGGGGTCAATAAATTAGATTGGAATCTGCTTCTTTATGTATCCTTGTGGGCATATCGAACCTCAGTGAGGACTGCTACCATATCCACACCCTTTCAGTTGGTCTATGGTTTGGAAGCAATCCTCCCAATCAAATTTGAAATTATATCATTGAAACTAGTTGTTTAACTTCTTCCTACCAGTTCCGTAGAGGAGGAGTGTCTATTAACTTTGACTCGTTTGGATGGAACTCAGTGTGATGTCGCTTTAGCCAAAGAATCCCATAAGAGATGTGTCAAGCCGCAATACGACAAAAGTGTCAAGCCTAGAATCTTCTCGAAAGGATATATAGTTCTCTTATATGACTAGGAGGTTGATACATTAGATCCAAGAAAGTTCCAAACTATGTGGTTGGGCCCATACATTTTCATGTGAGTCCTTGCAAAATGGGCCTATGATTTGGTATATTTCGATGGAGTTCCACTAGTACAACCCAGAAATGGGTTGTACCTCAAAAAATACTATGCTTGATCTCAAGCATAGTACACTGTGTACATACTTTCTATAGGTGTGTTTGAGTGTGTTTGTAGTGTGTCCTTTTAGAGTTTCCCATAGATTTTTTTGATCTCGTTTATGTTTGTTTTGCATATGTCAACATCTCTCGAACCATACATTGGTTATGTTGACGGTGCTATTATTAGTACTCAAAACATATCTTCTGTAGCATGGGCTATATTTTCTCCAAATGGCAAGCTGGTGAGTATGCAAGGTATTTTCATTCGTCGCACAACTAACAACATCGCTTAGTATAGTGCAGTGTTTGAGCTAATATCTTATTCTATTTCACATGGTATCCATCCTTTAGTCATCAAACTCAATTCCCAACTCGTAGTACTACAACTTGAGAATATATATTCAAATATAAATCTCCCCATCCTTCACATGGTTTTGAGAGAATGTATTCTAGAAATACATTTCAATTTCATACAATATGAACACATTTCTAGAAATATAAATATTGTATCAGATTCCCCGTCTAATCTTTCTTTAGATAGACATTTGCAATGAATGTAAATAATTTTCAATTCACATCACATCATATTGAAAACATAATAGGAACTAGGAAACACTGGAAATATGTATATATCTGTGTGTGTGTGTGTGTGTGTGTGTGTGTGTGTGTGTGTGTGTGTGTGTGTGTAAGTTTGTTTTTAATAAAACTTGTGTCCCAAGACACATATGGCTACATCGCCCATATGAAAAACTACAAGCAAACATCTAAGTAGACTAATGGTGCTCATGATAAAATGACACTATGTGAGCCATCTTGTGTAGCAAAAGACCAGTATGACTTGGCACCCTGATAATGTGTTGTTGAAGTCGCATGGGAAACTAGTCAAGTATGCTCTCATCAACCCCTTGGGTCAATCCCTCCATGTGGAACTCAACCTCTGATAGGATCTCGGCTAAATCAATATCTCATAGCACATCCCATCCTACCGCAACAGTATGTACTGCTACCACTATCTCCTCATGTGGTCACCCTCCTACGCGACAAATATATGATGCACCCATTGGTCGAAATGGTCCAACATATACATGGAACATCAAATAGTTTAGTCTTGGAAACATAAAAAACACAAAAAAATTGTAAAAATTTCAAAAATTTAATGGTCAAAATATTTTCACCTGAAACATCCCATTGCCCACCCTCAAGAATAATGAACTCGGGACCATCGCAGAAATCCATCCTGACATAAGGATATTCATCTATCATGATGAAATATCAGTCATCCGAAGAAGGTTGGTGAAAAACTAATCACTGACGGACCTACATTTTAGGCCATATGATTTATCCACCACCTCATCTGTGGTACCATCGATCGATTGGCTCTAGTATAACCTGTTGAGGCTGAAGCAATGACACCCACTCCAAAGAAAAAGAGACTAAAATCGAACCATAATTGAAGTTTTTCAACTTCCCCTCTTTCGCTTTGGTCAGTTGTTCTTTCATATTGACCAGGACACCCTCACTTCAATTGAACACTATTGGTGCAGGACACTATATCCCATACTACATGTATGATCGAATCGCTACATGGAGTGTCAAGCTACCTGAAAATCTAGCAATGATAAATAGGAGTGTCCTCAATGATTATTAGGTGAAATATTTGATATTAATATTTCCATCCCTTGTAGGTTGGGCTCGAGGTTGGAAATAGGTGTTGATATAGTCTTTTGGGGCACCCCTCTTAGATAACATTGTAAGAAAGTAGATATCATCCACCTTGATCTCAAGAAGATGTTCCCCAAACCTGAAGGCATGTACCTGAACATCCCATGAAATAAAGAGGTATTTTAACAACTCCATTTGTTGCCTCATACCAAGTAACTAGAATAATTTTAACAATCCACAGTTTTTCATGCCTGGATGGTGGCAAGATCATTTTTTGTATTCAAATATTTTTCTTCATGTTATCTTTCTATCCAAATGATTGCCATTTTGTGCTAATGGGTACCTGAAACATCAACAAGGAATTCATTAGGATCCTTTTCATGCTCAAAATATGATAAAAATTGAGGGAAAACTAACAAATCATTGAGTGTTTTATGCCCAATGCACTCCTTTACTGTAAACCAGAGTGTTGCACCTCTCCCAAGAGTCACAATCTACCTAGGTGCAATGTATATTTCGACACATGGGGGTGCGTTAGACCTATGGTGAGTTTTAGAAACCCCAGGGCCCTCAAAACCTCAAAACATTGACATGAAAACACAAAAATGTACCATCAAATGAAAGGGAATGGTTTTATCTCCTACTTGGAAGCGACGGTACTTGAAATGATCCACTAGATTGGCCGTAATCAACTGCTGAAGATCGAGGGAAAAAATTATCCAAAACTCTCATTGTTGAAGGTAACTATCAAATGGTAAAAATGAATAGTTAATTTGAGTATTTATGATCATTTCTTCTATTATTTTATTCAAACTTAATGTTTTGACCTAGATATGCTTCATATTTACTATGAAACATGTATTTTTAATCCTTTTTGTGGTGTTTTGAGTAGGTCAACAACTGTTAGTGGTATTTTGACATGTTTTAAAGATGTTATTCTGACCAAGGAGTATATTTTTATCTCTTTTCTAGGCTTTATAAACCTATGAAACAGGAAACCCTTGGAGTCCTCTTTTAGGGCTTTTCGAACTCCCAAAACAGGAAAACATTGTCGAGTACTTGTCTTTTTGAACTTGTTAAAACAAATGAAAAGACGTTCTCTCAGTATAAGTTTAACCCTTTCCTGGACTGAGATTTGACTATTTACAAAAAAAATAATACCTTAGTCGAACATGGATAAGAGGTTCTCTTGATTATTTTGTTAGGCCTTAAAATACCCCTCACCTCTTTGAATTTTTAATATATGATTAAAACAATTTTTTATACATATATTTGAGCTAAGAAGAGTGGGTGGGTGTTATAAAGTGTGTAGGAATCAGCGGTAGATCTCGCATAGCACGTAGATCTATGGTATACGCATGTCCATCGCATTCATTTAGGTTTCACCTTTAATGCATTATCAAGCCCCCAATGAAGTTTAACTCTCGATTGATTTATCGAGAGTCATCCTTTTGATTCTTGATCCGACCACTAAGTCGCATCGTCACCCCCAAAATAGCGCAAGATTTAGACACGGGCTTACTGCCCGAAAGATATTAGTCGTTGGTGTTGTGAGGGTCCTATAATAATAGGATTCATAATTTTGAATTGACTTTGATTAGTCTTGTAATATGTACATACTTTTCTTTTTGCAAATTTTTTTCCCATATTAGAAAATTAAAAAATGTAAAGAGGGTAAAAGTCCTAAAAGAAAAATAAAAGGACTTGAAAGAAAAAATATCAAAAAGAATATAACAATGGACCCCAAACAAAAGAGATAAAAATAAAACATGAAAGTGATGCAAATACAAATGCCACTACTATTTACTTTTACTGCAAAATAAAGATTGTGTGCAGCTTGTCAAAAATGTCACAATCCATGAAGGTCAAACTGCTTAATCTTGACCTTTCATGCTGTTGGAAATATGATGCAGAGTGTTGTCCTTGATGGAAACCCACTGAATGAATATGAAGACATGAGATTGTTGGCATGTGTTGTCCTTGATGGAAATACACCTGATGAAGTTATTCTTGACTTGATGGACTTGGTAAATGATGTAAATCTGATGTGATATGATGTTTGTTGACAATATGATGTAGAGAGTTGTTCTTGAATGGAAACCCACCTGATGAAGATGATGGCAACTTACTTGATGAAGTTGTGCTTGATAGAATATGTCTTGATGAACCTATTTAAAGATGAAAATCTGATATATCTACAGAGAGTACAGAAGGTAATGAAGAAAGGATTTCAATATGTGCTAGATCTATGATGAAAATAGTATGTCTCAAGTCATACGCGGATTTGCCTAGGAGAAGTCGCGTATGCACGCGGTAAAGTACATGCCAAGTCGCGTATGGGAAAAAGCGCTCATAAAGTGCAAAACCAGGGGTAACCACCATGGTATTGACCCATTGTATTGGGTAATGATTCGTCTAAATGACCCCGTCCAGGAATACCATCGGAAGTAATGTAGTTTTGGGCTCATGGTATTATTTTGGCTCATGGTATTGAAAAAGGGGCTCATGGTATTGAAAAAGGGTAAACCTATATAAGGAGAAGAAATTCATTGTGCAAATCATGAGTGTGGGTGCAAGATGTCTGAGCTTGAATGAATGCTTCTCTCTGAAGTAGATCTGAATGGAAAGGGTTACACTTGAATGATAAATCTGAATGTATGATGCACCAATGATGAAGAAGGGGATCTAGATCTGAAATGCACTTGTATTTGCTAGATCTGTTTATGGAAGGCTTAGATCTGTGATGAGGCGAACATCTAGGCGAACATCTGTCTGAAGTAAAAGGGTAAATCTGAACTGAATATCTGATCTGAAGAAGTATGCTGCTCTATAATGATTGAAGATCTATACGCTACTTCGCCGCAGAGGAAGCGCGTATATACGCGGCTTCGCTGAAGATAAAGCGCGTATGCGCAATGAAATATACACAGAGGTATACGCTGTTTTGTGTGGACGGAAGCGCGTATATACGCGACATCAGTAAAGGGAAAGCGCGTATGCAAACTAGGGTTTGCTGAAGCAAGGGGTATGAAATATCTGATCTGTTCTGCTGTGTTTCTGCTATCTGATCAGTGTTGATATGTATCTGTTGGTGATGTATATTTGTGCTTAAAAGTATGGAAAGGGTCCAGTATGAAAATATGATGAAACGTGGCCTGCAAATGTTGTTCTATTGAAGTTGTTGGATCCAGTGTGAAAATTGATGAAACGTGGTCCAAGGTGGTGCTGAGGGTTGTAGCCTTCGGTCAGGGGGTTGTAGCTCCCTTCCAGGAGAGGCTGGTAAACGAGTCAGGGGGTCGTAGCTCCCTTCCAGGAGAGGCTGGTAAACGAGTCAGGGGGTTGGAGCGTTTGAGCTCCCTTCCGGGAGAAATTTGGTAAATGAGCATGAGGTGGGTGCACAACGTGTTGGTAGGAGTGCGCACCGGCACATATGTTGTAAGATGTTTTCTCTATAATAAAATATTGAAGGTGGAGCAAGCTGGCCCGATGGTTGCTGTTTCTCCCAAACTTGGTTTCCACCTAAAATCCTGGTGTTCATGTGTGAATGTATGTATGATGGTTTATTAAATTTCTTCTCTTGCACATGTTTACTATTTATAGAACATCTAATGAATGAATGATGGAATGGTTTAAGTGAAGAATTAATGACATAATTAGTTCTTTGTGTATACGCGAGTTTAATAAAGGGTATCTGCGTATATACGCGAGTCTGCTTCAGGAAAGTCGCGTATGGGTTTTGAAGTAAAGAAAAGTAAAAGTTTTTGAATATACTGAAAATACTGATTCACCCCCCCCTCTCAGTATTTTTCCCAACACATGCTTTAAATTCCATGTTGTTAGGTAGAGAATAAAGATCTAGCCAAACATTTTAATCTTGGCAGATCATTAGTTTGGTAGAGAATAATAAGGAGCTCAATAGTTTAATCTAAGCCCTTGGAAGAAATAAGGATAGAATTAGTTAGTTTGTTGTTTCAAAGAAAAATGAATAAGGGTTTGCAAGCTCAAATGCACCCATGAAAATGAAGTAAAAATGTTAGGGTAGCATATGGGTAGGAAGAAGCAGTTTTCACAAGCATGGATGATAGATAATTGATCATTTCATTTACTAATTTCCCTTCAAAATCATTTCCTTTGTAAAAAAAACCTTCTCCCCCTTCATTTTTCCCTTTTCTCCTTTTCCCCCTTGCAAAAAGTCTCTTTTCCTAAGATTAAAACACATTTATCCTTGGAAAAGTTAAAATCCCTTTATTAATTTCCTTTTATTCATAAAACCCATAAAAATGCTTTATCCCAAGTATAAATGCTAAAATTTTATATCGAGCCCCACTGTGAAAATATATATTCCCGATATCAATTTTAACACTATACTTAGTGTATTTAAAATCCCGCACTTATTCACATGTACATTATTAACCAATTAACCTAATGTATTAAATCCCTTATATACCTTTTAAACCTGTATTAATATAATTCCTTTGTATATTATTCCCAACCCATTATTTATTATATAACCTATGGTTTAATTCCTCACATGTTATATAATCCCGGACCCACTTATTAAACCCCGCCTACAGATATATTCCACTTACCTTAACCTTATTGGTTATATCATATAAACCCAGACCATTTACATATATAACCAATTGCATAGCATAAGTCCCGGGCCCCTTGCCTTTTAAAACCCGATGACTATGTCGCATCTTCCCAATCGTCGGATCTAAACCAATTAGATCTGATGGTCCTAATCCCTTGTAGCACATCCAAAAGCCATATTGCTAACACAACCCCAACCATGCCATATCCTTGGTTTGCAGGGCTCTCCTCCCTATTACGTGTCGTCTTTTTATTTGATCGCATCAATCAAAATATTACCACTAACCACCTTTCGCTCATGCGAAAACTGCTCAGTTGTTTCTCCTAACCATTTTCAAACCACCTGCCCTTTTGAAATGACTGTGCATTAATGAAAAACATTGTTAGTTTAAAATACATATATGCCACCCTTTGTTAGCCTTTTTTACCATTTCAGTTACATTTTTCCACAGAAGATCATTTATGATCGTTTTTTAAGCCAAAGACCACACTCCCAACCTCATTTTAAGCTCAATTCAACCAAAATTCAACTATTTGCTACCAAAACACACTGCAGAAACAAGAAGAAGCACCATAAAGACCTTTGAAGCCTCAGAGAAGCCTTTTGCAACCCCATAACCCTTCTGCAAATGTTACACAGTAATTTGTCACCGTCCCTGCAATCCCCATCTCGCCCATTGGAGGGTCATTTCTGTGACGAATAAGTAGTGTCATGCCTTGCAAATACCATCATTGCATCCCTTTCCATGAGGACAACATTCCTTCTGTTGATCATTTCCTGAGCAGACCCCTAAAAACACTTGTTTTTGCCTTGGCGCTAGTAGCTCGTTATGTACTCGCGCCAATGAGGAAAATTAACACTGAGCCCGCGCCAATTGGCGCTCTGTCCCAGTTGAGCAACCGCGCCAATCTGCTTATGGAAAGTTTTTTAAAAAAAGAGGCGAAGTTTCGATTACAGCAACTTCGTGGATGAGTCATGAGGAGTGGTTTTGACTAAATAACCACAGCCTTCCTCCTTTGGCCTCTTGTTTCCACCTTATGGGGAACCTCCCAAGGGATAAGGCCTCCCTTCCACTATTGTAGGGATCCCAACCTCCTCCTCTCCTCTATAAATGTAGCCTTCATCCATTGATGAAGGCGCTGAATAGCTGAAGGGCTGAATGGTTGAGTTTCCAAGAGCCTTCATAACCTAAAGAATGCTGCAATAGTCCTCATAGAGCTAAATCAATAGCAAGGAGATTGACGATCGAAGAGAGAGGCTTTTCTCCATCCTCGACGAGCTTTACCGAGACGTATTTTGCTGACGACCCGCCGAAGGAAGATTCAGCATCAGAGCCAGGTTGTATTTTCCTTTGTATTAATTAATGATAAACGACTATTGGTTATGGCTCCACTTGTATTGTTCATTATGATCATGAGTTGTGTCCTCTCTGACTGATACATAATTGCATATATCGGGTTTTACGCTTGTGTTTGTCATGCTTCTTGTGTGTGCAGGTGTTCGATCGCAGCAAGCGAGAGGATTGTGATCTGCTGGAGCAAGGAAACGGGAGCGCCATCTTCTCTACGAACAATAGCGTTGGACTTGAGGTAGGCCTTCATTGCAATTTGGTCTATTGCAGTTAGGAACTTGCACCTTAGCATGATACGATTGTTACTACACCCGATCTGGGCTAGTAGGGATCGCCTCTATACGCAGAGGGGATTTACCTCTACAAAAAATTGGCAACTCCGCTGGGGATCGTTGATTTGGAGTATTGTCTTGTCTTTTCATTTTTTCTTGACTTTGCTTGCTTGATCTGCTCTTTTGGTTCGCTTTTTTCTAAGTGTTAAACCTCTGTTCAGCCCCCAAAGGATCAGATCTGACCTCTGCTTTTCCGAATTTTTCATCTTTTCATGGTTGGCTTGATTGGCACGGTTTCCACCCTGACAGTCGCGCCAATTGGCAAAGGTTGACAGTTCATCACTCGCGCCATCCCATGTCTGGCGTGGATTAAAGCCAGACAGTCGCGCCATTTCCTGTAGGTGATAGGGTTTTCCCTTGTTCGGAAGTTTCTTTTGGTTAGTACTTTGCTTCTGGGTTTGTTTTAGATTTTACTTGAATTGGTGAGTCTGGTCTTGGTTGGGAGAAATTCTTTATTTTTTCATTTTCAGGCATTGGCGCTTGTTGTCAGTTAGCAAACCATGCCAATTTTCCATTGGCGCTAGTTGTCAGTGAGCAAGTCGCGCCAGTTGGCACTAGTTGTCAATGATAAAGTCGTGCCAATTTCAGGGTGTGTGAAAATTGAGAATTTTTCCCTAAATCCTTCACCAGTGTGTCTTTCCCTTCTGGTCTTTTCACTGTATGAGCATAGATTACATTGCTCATTCTTTAAAATGTATTCTCTCCATGATTACTTGATGTAAAAGGGAATGAATGCCTAGTTTTGATCTCATGCTTTGGAAGTCCTCTTTGTGTTTTTTCACCTTTTGAGAATTTCGTTACAAAGTGTTTAAAACAACGATTGCATTCTTACTGTTTGTTTACATCTCTTTTGCATTCATCTAGAAGATTTGCATTCATTTAGTTTTCGTCTCAAAGTTTTCTTTTCGTTTAAATGCATTAGATCACATTGCATCAAAAAGTATTTTTTGAGATTTATCATTGGACTTAGATCACATTGTTTAATGATTGAAAGTTAAAAGTCGCTTTGAGTGCATTATTATCATTTGAAAAGGAAAAGGAAATTGTGCATAGATTACAATTGCATAGTTTTCGAAAAAGAGGATTTTGCATAGATTACATTGCATTATTTGCATCGTTGAATGTTTGAAATTACTTTTGGATAGTGAAAGTCATCTAGTTTTGAAAAATTTCGTTTACAGTGTTGTTGTTTGTTGCATCATTGTTTGAAGTTCTTCCCTTAACTAGAGAGCATTCATCGAATTGAAAAGTTTTCTTTTCTCATATAGTTTCATATAGGAGATTGTTAGATGACATACGGTAGGGCCTTGAAACTGAGACATAATTGAAGATCAACCATAAAATTTACTCAATTTACACTAAGGCAACATTGGAACATTAACGAAATATTTAAGGTCTAGGCTAGAGACGTGTTCTGGCGTCTTTAAACCTAGTAGCTGTCGTTTTCCTCTTGGCTTTAGACAGCACTAGTACGGACTTGTGCTCCCTGTACCACCGCATATATAAAGAGAGACCCCACTAGGTTTCTATCCTTTATCCATAGGAAGTCGAGTCTGCCCCCTATACCCATGATACACCGGACACAACATTCGGGGAGATTGCCTGCACGTACGTTAAGTCCTTGGTTGATTTCTCCTTCATTTTGAAACCAAGGTGTATATTGCAGTTCAAGGTTATTTGGTACACCCTTTGCCTAGCATTCTTGAGTAGTCATTTCGATCTTTTCTGACTCTTTAAATCTGAAAAGGTCATCAAGTGCTTGTCCTTTCACTCTTGTTTCCAATATGAAAGTGATAGAGTCACTTTTTGCCTGTTTCTTGACTCTTAAAATATGAAACAGTAGAGTTTTGTTTCAATGTTTTAAAAATTAACTGCCCACGAAATATTCCTGGTTAAAGTTAGTTTCCTTAGGGTGTTTTTTTTAGTTGTTTCTGATGGAAAATTTTCCGAAGTTCTCCAACCAAGGAATCCCCTCTGATGGGAATCCTGGTCCTTTTCCTCCTTTTGGAAATGTTGGTGCTCCTTATATGGCAATGTTGTCCCTTCCTGGGTTAACTGTTGGGTTACCTGTTTGGTTGTTTTCAAGCTCTCTGGTCCCGAATGTCTCGGCTACTGTTCAATCAGTTCCTCCGCCTGAGAAACGTCATGTTGATTCCAAGGTGGACCTCGCCTGTTTCTATGTCCTCCTCTTCTACTTCACCTCATGAAAGTCTGGATTCAAGTAACCAAGTGGCTAAGAAGAAGAAGAATAAGACAAAGAAGAAGAAGTCCGATAAGAGAGAGGCTAAGGCTGCAGCTATTGCTTCTGAAACATCTCCTCTTGATAAACCTCCCAACCCTCCATGGAAAGTCAAGTTCCCTTGCATGTTGTGCACGGGAGACCATCTTCTTCGAGATTTCCCTGGCATTCCCAAGGTGCTCTAATTATGGTCCAACGGTCGTCCACCATTGCCTTTGGCTTCCAGGAGTCAAGTTGGGGGCACGTTTTCAACTGGTGTTGGTAAGGCTCCTAAGAAGCAGGGTAAGATTACCAACCCCTGTAAGTTGTGTGAAGGGAACCATGCCATTCACCTTTGTCCATATATGGATGAAGCCAAGAGAGTTTTGGACAACTCAATTGTTTCTACACCATGCCTCCTAGCTAGTTATAAACAGCTTTCTTTGATTCCTTCACCAGCTGATCCTATGATTGGTCAAGAGTCATCCTTGGTCGATCCCACTCCCTCGGAAATCCAAATTTAGGAATCCATCCCTGACCAACCATTGGTCATGGGATTGGTTGAGCTGGCACCTTTTACGGTGCACCAGGTCTTTTCCATTAAGAGTGGACCTCACATCCCTCAGGTTCTTCTTGTTTCTTCAGATTCTTCGGACTTGGAGGAAGATTCTCCTATCCCTATATCTCAAGAAGTTGCTTCTCCACCTCCCGTGATGGAGGTCTCGAAGGATACTCCTCCTGCCTTCGAGATGGAGGTCATGGAGGATGCTTCTTCTTCTTTCGTAACACCAAGGGAAGACCATCTTGATTCAATGGTAACCCCTCAATTTGTTGTAGAGGTAAATCCCCTCTGCAGACAGAGGCGATCCCTACTAGCCCAGATCAGGTCTAGCAACATTCGTATCACGCTAAGGTGCAAGTTCCTAATTGCAATAGACCAAATTGCGATAAAGGCCTACCTCAAGTCCAACATTGTTGTTTGTAGAGAAGATGGCGCTCCCGTTTCCTTGCTCTAGCAAATCACAATCCTCTCACTTGCCGCAATCGAACACCTGCATGCACAAGAAACACGAAAAACAGAAGCATAAAACCTGATATATGCAATTATGTATCAGTCAAAGAGGACACAAATCATGATCATAATGAACAATACGAGTGGAACCATAACCAATAGTCGCTTATCATTAATTAATACAAAGGAAAATACAACCTAGCTCTGACGCTGAATCTTCCTTTGGCATGTCATCAGCGGAATATGTCTCAGTAAAGCTCGTCGGGGATGGGGACAAGCCTCTCTCTTCGATCGTCAATCTCCTTGCTACTGATTTGGCACTATGAGGACTATCAAGGCTCTTGCAGAATTCTTTAGGCTATGAAGGCTCTTGGAGATTCAACCATTCATCCCTTCAGCTATTCAGCCATTCAACCATTCCGCCCTTCAAATATTCAGCCATTCAACCATTCGTTGTATCTGCCCCACCGCAGGTCAACTATGTGGCTACCTACCCCGTGCCTGTACTCAGTGATAGTGCCGTTGTGCATCAGGTGCTGAGGGCATTGGGTCTTGACTTCCAGGATATTTTCCTTCCGTCGGGAGTGGAACTCTTGGAAGCCATGACTTCATATTCTTTATGTTGAGGTTGGTTGGAGCAGAGTTCTTTGTCTTGTGTCAAGCTCCTTAAAAAATCAAACAAGGTTGTTGGAGTAGAGTTCCTTGTCTTGTGTCAAGCTCCTTAAAAAATGAAACAAGGTTGTCGGAGCAGAGTTCCTTGTCTTTTTTCGAGCTCCCTAAACCATGAAACAAGGTGTCCTGAGGATATTTCTTTTAATGTGTCAACCTCGTTAAAATAATGAAACACCTTCTTGTTCAATTTGAGTCTTTGATCAGATCTCGTAAAATCCCAGCCGAGTCTTTCTTAGATATCGTAACTAAACCTTCACTCCCTCTATCTGTTTACTCAAGTGCATGGACTGAAGCTTGGGGGGGCATGTACCTCGAATTGAGTCACCATGCTGGGGGCATGCTTACTTTTTCAAGCATAGTTTGTTTCCGTTTCAAGCTTGTGAAAAATTGAAACCAATTTCAAGCATAGTTTATCTTTGTTTCAAGCTTGTGTAAAAATGAAACCAACTTCAAGAAAAGTTTCCTAATTTCAAGCTTGTGTAAAAATGAAACCTTTCCCATTTTACCTCTCGTGATTTCCATTTTATCAGCCTATTTTTCCAGATGAACCTTGATTTTCTCACTCCATCGTCACTATCAACTTGGCCGATCATATGCCTTCACTTGGTTGTTTTACCCGTTCCTAAGGAACCGCTGCAATGAGTGGTCTTGTTAGCCAGCCTCTTAACCTTTATTTTTTCAGAGCAGTTCCACCATTACCGGAACCAGTTGCTACCCTTTATACCACTCGTTCCTCTAGGAGGAGTCAACTTTCAGCTCTTTTCTGACTCTCTAAACATGAAAATATTGCCGAGTCACTTGTCGTTTTGATCTCGTTAAAGTGGCCATGAAACGACATCTACCCAGTATACTTTTACCCCTCTTTCAGGCTGGGATAGATTACTTACGAAAAAGGAACACCCTAGCCTATCGCGACTAGGAGGTTTTTCTCAGACATAGTTTTCTACCTTTTCGGATCTGAGGAACTTTTTACGAAAAGGGACTGTTGGAGTTTACTTTTCCGATGTCTTTTCAAAATCTTTAAATATGAAAAGACGTTGAGTTCTTCCTTTTTCAGACTCGTTAAACCCTGATGACATTGGATTCAGTCGTAATGACGATATTCAAGTTTCTCCTTCCTAGGGCTCGTTAAATGTACTAGGATGGATTCGTCTGAAGGAAGAACTTATATGACAAGCATATGGTATCCTCTTCAAGCTTGTGTAAAAATAAAGAGGTACTCACCAGAAATGGTGGGGGAAAAAATGGAACCAGAATCGTTGTTGTGTCGGCAGTATGTCGCTCTTGAACATGGCACATGTCTGCATTCGTGTCGGGTTGGGGACATCTCACCTCATTCTCTGTTAGCCTCCATGGGTTTGGGTAATCCATTTTGACCTCTCATCTGCTCTTTGCCTTGTCATCATGACCCCTGATCTATTGATGTCAAATACTGCCAAATCCATTGTTGTGCCGCCGATATGTTCAAGAGAAGTTGACCTCTGCAAAAGTTTCAACCTTCTTTTGATTCTCACCTGATCCTGATTCACAAAGACATTATGTTCCTCTGTCTCACGTCGATGATGTGGGAAACACTATGGCCCACCTTCGATCAAGGTCACTTCCTGTCGACATCAGCTCATTATCCGAGAAGCTGATCTAGAGACTCCTTTCTGGTACCTTGGAGCCTGCATGCCTCAATGGCAGGTTCTTCGTGTTCGACGTGAGGTTTTCATCATTGGCCTCCAATCGAGTGACTCTACGGGTGTTCGACGCCAGCTCACTGATTCACATGCCGTAGATTGTACCTATAGTACCTTGAGGACCATTGTCATTATTGGTGGTACCTCTCGCATCTGTTAACAGCTTTCATCATTGGCTGGTAATCAGGCAATGTTCTTGCATGTTCGACTTCAGCTCATTTATTTGCATGCTTGAACTTGTACTTTGTTCGGGTCGAGATGGAGCGCAAGACCCTGGATTTTGTCTGTTGGAATCCAGGCTGTGATTTTGTGGATTATTATGATTAGTTACATGACTCACTGATTGGATGGCTGCGACCATACCTGAGTCTCTTTATCGATCCTTACTGGATGGCTGCGTCCATGCCATGGATCTGGATTCTTGTATACTCTGTTATGGATGGTTGTGCCCATACCACATATATATCATGTATTTGAGATATCATTTGTACTTGTCTACGCAGGTTTTCTGACAGCAGTGTTTTCAGTTGGACATGTTCTCGTAAAGCATTTCACCCCTCTCTCTCTCTCGGGCCTCATGCTTTAGGGGGCATCTGTTACACAGTAATTTTTCACCATCCCTGAAATCCCCATCTCGCCCATTGGAGGGTAATTTCTGTGATGAATAAGTAGTGTCATGCCTTGCAAATACCATCATTGCATCCCTTGCCATGAGGACAACATTCCTTTTGTTGATCATTTCCTGAGCAGACCCCTAAAAACACTTGTTTTTGCCTTGGCGCTGGTAGCCCGTTATGTACTCGCGCCAATGAGGAAAATTAACACTAAGCCCATGCCAATTGGCACTCTGTCCCAGTTGAGCACCCGCGCCAATTTGCTTATGGAAATTTTTTAAAAAAAAGAGGTGAAGTTTCGATTACAACAACTTCGTGGATGAGTCATGAGGAGTGGTTTCGACTGAATAACTATGGCCTTCCTCCTTTGGCCTCTTGTTTCCACCTTATGGGGAACCTCCCAAGGGATAAGGCCTCCCTTCCACTATTGTAGGGATCCCAACCTCCTCCTCTCCTCTATAAATATAGCCTTCATCCATTGATGAAAGGGCTGAATAGCTGCAAGGCTGAATGGTTGAGTCTCCAAGAGCCTTCATAGCCTAAATAATGTTGCAACAGTCCTCATAGAGCTAAATAAGTATCAAGGAAATTGACGATCGAAGAGAGAGGCTTGTCCCCATCCCTGATGAGCTTTACCGAGACGTCTTCCGCTGACGACCCGCAGAAGGAAGATTCAGCGTCAGAGCCAGGTTGTATTTTCCTTTGTATTAATTAATGATAAGCGACTATTGTTTATGGTTCCACTTGTATTGTTCATTATTATCATGAGTTGTTTCCTCTCTGACTGATACATAATTGCATATATCGGGTTTTACGCTTGTGTTTGTCATGTTTCTTATGCGTGCAGGTGTTATATTGCGGCAAGCGAGAGGATTGTGATCTGCTGGAGCAAGGAAATGGGAGCGCCATCTTCTCTACGAAAAAAAAAGTTGGACTTGAGGTAGGCCTTCGTCGCAATTTGGTCTATTGTAGTTAGGAACTTGCACCTTAGCGTGATACGATTGTTACTAGACCCGATCTGGGCTAGTAGGGACCGCCTCTATCCACAGAGGGGAATTACCTCTACAGCAGCAAAGAAAATCTTCTTTTTTCCCATGTATTCTTCAAAGAAAAGGCATATTCTTAATCTAAAAAGAAAATTAATAAATAATTGAATCAAATTTAGACTACTAGCAGACCAAGAAAGCCCTATTGCCTTCCAAAATCCTTTTTCTGTAGACCCTAAGCATCTGTTTACAGAAATTCTGAGGTCCTGAAAGTATCTTTTTGTTACAGAAAATACAGTTTGATAAATTGAACTATTCTAAACCTTTGTAGACCTTAAAGAAATCCCTGTAGCTTCCCAAATCCCTTTTTTTGCAAACCGTGGACCTATTTTCACAAGATTACCAAGACCTAAGACTGTTTTTTTTACAAAGAGTAATAGATTGACCAATTAGCTTCTTAAAACAGTCTACAAATTGTTATAATATTTCAAAGGTGTTACCACAGGCCTAAATTAGTTTTTTCCAAGTCAAAAGATTAATTAATTAAAGAATCAAACAGAAAAAATGGCTTCCAAAGTAGTAGTATCTGTCAATCCTCTACAACCCCTTTTGTAGATGTAGAACACACTCCCCTAGCTGATATAGACTTCAAGATTAAATACATAGTCACAGAGTTTAACCTTCTTGAACTCCACTGCTAGAGTTATGAAAAATCCATAGATCAGGCTGATGAAGTTTTTATTTGGGAGTCAAAACTACCAAAGTATGTTGTCCCACACACTTTTCAATGCCCAAAAGTGATCAGACTCTATCAATCCTACTATTTCCCTTATCAGAGAGCCATAATAAACCCTAAAAAAGAAATTATATTTACCACTACTTCTGATTCAATCAATCAGATGCTGCAGATACAGCCCAGGCCTGATGAAATCCCTTTATCCATTGAGGCCCTCACTCAGCTATACCTGAATCCGGACTTCCCCAAGAGGTTCTAGATATTTCAAATTTGCATGCCTTCTTCTATAGAAATTCCCAAGATAAATCCTTCTTATCCTTCTGCAAAATTTTCTGAAAGGACAAGACATATCATCTCCGTGTTGTCTTTTATTCTTGGATATTTCACATATGAGCATGTTGATATTGCAATACTAGGTTTTTTATCTACTTTCACACCTGGTCAGACTCCTACTACCATTTTAATTTTTCCCAATACCTTACCGACAATACTCATGAACAGTTGGCCAAAATGCCTTTTGAAGGTGTTTTCAAGTATTCCTCATTCTTATTCCATATTTTTTATACTTTCAATCTGAGAAATTTTCTATAATCCTTAAAAAGTTTGATGTTGAAGGAAACCCACAGTCAGTCATATTTTGGACTCCTCTTATCACACAATATTCATCACAGTCCACCTATACAGAGTTTATAGGTTCCTTCATTCATCCTATGGTTAATTTTCTGAACAGAAGCAAGGAGCCCAGAATTAGTGAAGAGATTAAGAAGGTCCTACAATTGTCAGAGCATAATAGGATAGGTGATTGGTACTTGTACCAAAACCATATTGAGATAAGAGTATATGGATCAAGTCTTGTTCCATATAAACTGCCCAAATACCTCCCCATGAGGTTATTTTCCCTTGAGTACATACAGCAAATTCTTAATTCAGAGGCGGAATTTTGGGAAAAGATGAATGATTTACTGTAAAATCATTTTGCAGTAAAAACAGAGTAGTAGAAATAGAACAGTGAACAGTGAATAAGAGTAAAACAGTAGGTAAAAGGTTAAAGAATATCAGGTTAAAGTGTATCAGTTGAAAGGATAAAATAAAATTCAAAACAGAGATAAAGCTGCCAACGTGAAAGACACTTAACCACAGCCTTTGTTGAGCAACAATCAAGAGACAAATCAACAACAAAATATCAACAAGTGAAGACAGCAAACAGTAATTTCAATAAAAGAAGGGACAGCTAGCATTAGTTAGAAAGTTGTCACTATCTTCTTGCATGAAGATATTTCTTTTCCATGAATAATTCCTAAGTTTGTTTTAGGATATTTTGTAAAGATTTTTTGTATAAATACTTCTTATTTAGAAGTATTGAGTGTGGATGAATTGTTGAACAATTCTATAGTTGTACTATTCTGAACCTAAGGGTGATTGTACCAATTTCAAGTCAGCAGACTGGATTAAAGCAATAAAGCATCATATTACAGGATTAATGTGTTGGGCCACTACAATGAAGTATTTTCACTTGTTTCTTTGTCATTTTCTTATGTTTTTCATCAATACTTGTATGTTGCTCTAAATCTAAATGATAAATCAAGAATGTTATTTCAGAATATGTTAAAAGCATTCTGTCTTTAACTGCTTATCATTTACATGTTTTCCAATGATATCTAGACTAAGGAACCCTTAATTGCTCCCTAGTTTTGGTTGAACTTTTCCTTTTCACTCATTATCTGGATTTGAGAATCCTTAATTTCTCTCTTACCATTTTCATCATCAGCCTTAAAGATCTGAAGTAACTAAGCTATCTTGCCCTGTAAAAATTTCCCTTTAGACCTTGATCCTGATTTGATTGTTTAACACATTGAATCCACTAGCCCAATGGAATACAGACATACATCTATCCAAGTGATTTCACCACCAAATCAAACAAAAATCCAAAACCAATTTTCCCTACATAACTAGCCTAAAATCAACAAAGATAAATCATATAGAGAGAGCCCTCTCTGAGCATTAAGAAGGCTAGATCCTAATGCTTAAAATTAGGTTTGTGGTTACCTATAATATTCTATTTAAAAAAAAAAAAATCAAAAATCTCACAACCTTTGAGAATTATTGGAGTGATAACATGCGTCAAATCAATCAGACGGTTGCTGGATCTTATTGCATCCAAAATTGTGTGGCCACTATGCCCTTCCCTTCGACCCGATGTCATCCTATTCGTTGATCATTTGCAGATATATGACGTTTGTACCAGAACTTGTGCAAAGTATAAACACGAGCCTTCATGCAATGAGCGGGCCCCTCTTTCCTTGGTAGGTGAGTTTCCCAATGGCGTATTAACACTTGTTTATGGCATTAAATTATCCTAGTAATTACCCATTTAACTTTAACACCACCAAAATTTCATCATTCTCTCATTCTACCTTATTTTTGCATGTCCTTTAGGGAAGCACGTCCATGGCCAAGAGAAGGTGTGAAGCAATTCTCAAGTCGAAAGGTTGGCCCCTCTCGTCTGGTAACTCTTCCTAGGTCTCTTTCTTTTTAGATCAATAATTCAACCACAAAATCTATAATGGTCTAGCTATCAGGGAAGGAAGCCCTGGTTAATGAGAAAGCCGGGGTTCAAGACATGAAAAAGGGTCTCACTGATATCCTTACCCTCAAGAGTAACCTTACCCTATATAAAGTTGTGACTAACGATAACCTATGTTTATTGAAGTCAATAATTCTACATGCATCTTTGTCGCCTATCCACTTCAACCCTAACTCTATTCTGCTGCTAGCGAAGCAATATGAGCTCGAACGACAAGATTTATATTTCAATTCTAGTCACGGGATTTTTCTAAATCTAAACAAGGAAGTAATTGCTAAAATGTTAGGTATCTCGGCCCAGGGAATCATCATAAGCAATAATGGATCGGACCATGAGTTTATCACCTGGGATGAAAATGATAAACTTGAATTCTTGAGGACCTTGTTAGAAAACCCCAATCCAAAACTAAAGCCTTATTTCCCTATACCTACTCAATCCTTAAGACCTTTATAACAAACTCTAACCTCTCTGCTCTACATCATATTGTGTCTCTCTGACGAGACTAAAATGGATGATTTAGTCTTCTTGTCTATACAACTTGTTACTTTCCATATCAATCGAAAAGCCATCAATTTTCCCAAGTACCTGACTCGCACCCTCACGCTGGACTTATCTACTACTATTCCTTTCATCTCTTGTTTTCGTTGTTCATATCTTTTCCAATGATTCCTTTTTAATTACCCGTCATATTTTTTATCTTCTCAACTCCTCTTGAGTACCACTGGTGCCAACAGTGAAGACAAATAGGTTCTCTGTTGGTATGATGTGATTTATCCCCAGTGTTTCCCTTTGCCTATTCTCAGTATACATATTTTTTTTCACATCCTATGAAAGTTAAATTAATTGAGGATGAAGTAAGCAGGATTTTGGAAGAACAGGTCATAGCATTAAGATTGATCGAGGAACGGAGTATTTGGATTTGGTTTTTATTTCCCGATTATACTTTTAATCATTTATATGGATTTGACAAGTGACCTTTTCAGCTGCCCAAGTATGTTTCATCGTTACTATTTTCTTATGAATTCCTTAGGAAAAATGTGATAGTATATGAATCTCATTTTGTTTCTGAGAACAAAGGAACATTGTTTAGTTTTCCATATGTTATTCCCCCTTTGATTCGAAAAAATAAAAGTGAACCTCATCCTTTGGAAAAGGAGATGTTGAATTTTGGTTTTCTACAGGATTATTTTTAGCATTATGATCCCCTTGGCATCATATCAAGATTGAAAAACAAGGTTGGATTATCAGCCTATTCTCATGAAAAGAGACCAGAAATCAAAAGGATAGCAAAAGTTTCGGTTCTTGTTGATGAAATTGCACAGTCAACAGCATCTACATGAATGAAAGAGGAAACCAACCAAATTGGCTCAATTAATTCCGAAGTATACGATGAAGGGGATGTATAACATGTGGTCTATGTTTCCACTACTCCTATATCCAAAATAAAATCAGAAATTTTAACTCCAACTGAGGTGTCTTGACGACTGAAGCTAAAGGAAAATGACATATATGTTGACATGTTCGGATGGGAAGTTGAATAAATGGATAAAGAGATTCGACATACCTTAAAAGATATAAAACCCAAGGATTTAGGGATGTAATCCCTGAATATTAAGAATTCCTTTACTGAGTAGAAGGAGATGATGCAACCGGTGCATAATTGGTAGTATTCTCGTAACAGTCCCAATCGATACACACCAAAAATCTTGAGGTAATCCCCACAAGTGGACCCAGATTTATCTCTGCTACAAAATTTCAGGCAAATGTTTTAAATCTTACAGTCGTCTAGTTAGAGATTTGGGAAAGCCAATAGATGCTAGGCTCTAGGACCTCTTCACTATTCATTAACCTGGGAAGAGTGTCTGATGTGGTTGTCATTAACCTGCACCAATGGGAAAGGGAGATTGTGGCTTGAAGATTGCTCGATTCCACTTTTGGGAACAAGAATATGCAATAAATGTTTGGGAAGGTTTCTGAACAATTACATGCTGCACGTATGGCTCTAAAAACAAATACCAACTTGATAAAGGAGTTAGAGGATCTAGTTGTTTGAGAATCCTACCAACCAAAAGACACTAGGCCTATTAGAAAATTGTTGGAGGAAAAATAAAAAGAAATAAAATCTCTTCAATCAATCATTAAAATCCTTGATCATGATCCTCACGTCCTAATCCGGGTTTTTTAAAGGAAGGAAGAAGTAGAAGCCCACCTCCAAGAAATGGAAGTAGCCTTGTGACTTAAATAAGAAGAGAGGCAAAACAGTCTCAAACAGGTAGAGCTACTGGAATTGGAATCTCTTGAAAAAGAAGAACGTCATCTGAAACTTTTACCAGAGTAAAAAAATTTGATCGATCAAGCTATTAGTTCCACCCAAGATTATGAGAGAGAATCTTCCAAGATATTACTTGTCAAGATAACTTAGCTGAAGCAGGAACTAGAACCAGCCTAAGAATAAATGACAAAAGTTGAACATAGAACAAAAGTCTTGGTAGGTCGAAAGAATGTAGAGATAAAACAAATTTAGGTTGCCTTAAAAGACAAGCACGAAGAAGCTAAATCTTTGTAGGAAGTCCTTCAAGTCATCATAACAGAGAGAAAAGTACTAGTGCAGGCCAAGGGATAGATATGGAGGCAGATATGAAGGAAGATCTCTCATAGGATGTGAGAGGATATTCTCCCTACAGGCTCATAGAGGAAAGTCAAATCCTCAAAATCGCAAAGGTACCACAATGAATCATTATTCGATTTAAAATTATTTTATTTAAATTTAAATTTGAATCAGTTATGTTTCAGGCAGTTACTACGATAGTTACATTTTAAAATATTATTTAAAACATTGTTTCCCATGAGGGAGGGTTCTTGACAGAAGTGAGAATTTTCTAGTTTATTTAAAATTGTTTATACATGCTGCACAGTTTTATTTTTCATCTCTGAAATTGTTCCTTACGATTTTAATAATCCTTGTTTTTTATTTGTTTATATTTTTTTGGAAATCACAGAAACTAAACCAAAGGCTTGTCCTCGTTTATTAAACAATCCATTTGGTTTCCATGTTTTGATATATATATTATCAAACTTAGGAATAAATGGTTTATGCCTGATCATTTCCAATTGAAATCTTGTCTTCTACTTTGCAATTATTTATACTCTATATTAGTGATTGTGATGTATCGTGTTATAAATTTTTATATTTGGATAACACTATGGTTTTAGAAATTATAAAGTTTTTCTTTGCCTTTTTGGATTCTATCTTCAATATGATTATTGAGTGTGTTCATATGTGGACGTTTAAAGCAGAATGTAAAGAGTGTATATACTTGTTGCATATATATTTATCTGACACTGGAACGACAGTTATCTTTAAAATTTTGGTGTTTTAATTTTAATTTTAATTTTTTTTTAACTTTCATGTTATCTCCCTTTGATATCTCATTGTCAGCTTCTTTGTATCATTTGGACTGTGTTTTCGAGATCATTATTAAATTCAGTTTTATCAATATCTTCTATTAGTACCATGATATATTACAAAGAAAAATTATATGTATCTGACCTTGTCTTATTCGCTTATTGAAATTCATATAATTTTATATCAGGGCTACCCCCTGTGGTGCACCAGATGTCAGTCGTACCACCCAGAGTGGGAGGACTTACTAGTCCTCAATGAATCATATTAAAGATGTTCATATGTGGGGACGATTTAAGCACTAACATTATTTTTGCATCATTTTTGGGGACACATTAGTGTGAATCAGTGGATGACTAATAATTATAACCTTGTTCAACCACATATTATTTTCGGTTTTGCTAATCAATGTAGTGTATTAAATGACCTATATCAATTGTCGTTATAGGTTTCCCGGAGACATCAAGAACTTCGTTAGAATTGGGAAGTCTTAGCACAAGAAAACGAATGAGCTCAACCAAACCCAAACATGCTTGGACGACGACAACCCCTAAGGGTCTGAGTCCACAGCGGAAGTGCATGTTTGTTGTTTCCCAAGTAATCTATTAAACATGCCTCATGTTTTTCATATGATTTCAATTGTAGAAAAATTTCTAAATCTGTATAGTTAGATATTTCCTTTATTTTACTCTAATTTCTTTCCAACCTTGATACTCCCCGAAGGTTTATTAGATCCACGTCCCGGATCAGTCACTCTCCTCTAGAGGACCCTGAGTTGCTAATTACCATAGAAAATAGAAGGATACACCTTGACAAGTTTAGGCATAGTCACATGTTGTCTCTTAGTCCTAAGATATCAGAATCCTCCATTTATTTCCATTCAAATCCTCGAACCAATATAGCTTCATCATCATCCTCTCAGTATAACAGGACATCCTTCACTCTCCCATATACACCATCGAACAGTCCACTGCCCTCTCTGTACCAATATTTACTGCCTTCCCCTCCTTCTTGGCCATCTCCTCCGCCCATGAATGCTTTTTATCATCCTTTTAACCAGCAGGGGGATCTACATGATTTTTCGCCAAAGTACAACAAAAATATTCCAAGGTTCGACAATGAGGGAGATCGAACCACTGAAGAACATGTAGTCAAATTCCAATACTACTGTGACAACCTAGGCGCTAAGTAAGATGATATTTGCATGAGATTTTTTGTGCAAATCCTAGAGTGCGAGCCTCAAAAATGGTTCAGAACCCTCACTCCTAACAGTATCAATATGATGGATACAATAATTGATTTTTTCTCAAAGTAGCATGGTGTTAAGAAAAGTAATCAGCTATGGCTCACAGAGTTATTCACCCTTAAATTAAAACCTGATGATTCCATCTTTGACTTCATAAAATATTCAATAAATGTTATAACCAATTTCCTATCCTTTTTCAGCCATCTGATAATATTTTTTTAGTTTCATATTCTACAACACTCAACGATGACTTGTCATATGCCTTTCTAAAGAGAGAGCCCACTAAATTATTTGATGCACAAGCTAAAGCCTGTTCCTGTGAAAGAAACCTCATTGCAATAGGGAAACAGGTCCCTTGGGACACTAGATATGAGGGGGAATAAATTCATTGATACCTCACCCCAACTTTCTACCTCTTCTTCCTCCAAGAAGAATATCGAAGAAATGTCGAAGCTTATAAAATATTTGACCAATAAAAGTCAACGCTTGGAGGTAGGAAATGGACCAGTTCCTCCTCCCCCCGTAAATCCCTTAGTGCAACCTAGTTTCCTTCCTAATCCACCAAATTGAAATCCAAATTTTCCCCCTAGGAATCAATCCATTTCAACCATCCTCATCCTCAACAAAGTTTGTAGAGAGGACAAAGGCTAGATGAGCCACCCATACAACCTCCTCTTAGAAATAATGTTAATCTTGTAGATGAGTATGAACATGACGTATCCAATCAACTTATGAACCCTGAGGAAGGTGAATATATGAATGTTGATTCTATGAATTGTTTCAACATACCACTTCCAGACTCCCCCGAATATCTAGAGCAGGAATTATATGACCCTCAACTTCAATGATTTATTGAAAAATTGAAATCCCAATTTCAGCATAAGTATAATCTCAGGCCCAGAAAAGATCAATAATTTCACAAGGAACCTGCCCCTCAAAATCACTCAGTTATGAATAAACATTTTCCACCTCTCCAACCTAATCCTATTGAGGTAGATCCTCCTCTTCCTAAAAAATCTGGCTTGCAAAATGAGCTAAATAGGCTCAGAATCAGTATGTTGTTAACCGAGGTCATAAAAATCCCTAATTATAAACAAGATATTGATTCCTTTTTTAAAGGCTCTCACCGGAAACCTCAATAAATTGAATTTTCTATCATTATTAACGTCTAGGACAATTCTCCTAAGATTTCTCTCAGCCCCGCAAATAAAAAAAAAGGTAACTTGGTTCCCCCTTTTTATATCATTTTGAATATCCATGATTGCAACCTTCACAACTGCATGCCTGAATAAGGTTCCTCCTACAAACTTATGCCTAAGTAAATCATGGATAAACTCGGAATAAACATAACCCGAGAGTATCACTATCTGTATTAGTTTTATTGCTGCGGAGTCAAATTCTTAGGCGTAATTAAATATCCAGTAGTGGTTTTGGCCAGGTCTCATTCAAGAGCATTGTCATGGATATATTCGTGGTTGATGTACCTCATAATTACGAGATTCTCCTCTCTAGGAGTTGGGGCACTAAGCTCAGAAGTTCACTGCAACTAGACCTCTCTTATGCTACCATCATTTTGTTTGGAGGAGGTACTCGACGCTTATATAGGGAGTCTAGATTGACATATACCATTAGTTCAGAAAATCACCCTCCTAATTCCCTAATATATACTTTCGAAGATAATATGGGAAAATGTGTGTTTGTTGTCTCAGATGAAGATAAGGGTCTGGCATCTGAAAAATAAGTGTTTGTCTTTATACCCCCAGAGCCGACCACGGTTTGGAAAATGTACTTCGATGGAGCCTCTTCCAAAATAGGATTTGGAGTCGGTGTTTTGTTGATGCCCCCCTCTCGAAAAAGTACCTTCTTGGATTTCGAATTGAACTTTGAAACCACCAATAATAGAGCTAATATGATGCCCTTGTTTTTGGGTTAGATCAGATGGAACGTAAACTAAATATTCATAATTTATTAATATATGGAGAATTTGAGCTGGTAATCAAGAAAGTGAAAAAAAAAATTCAAGCTAAGCACCCTCATTTTCACCCTTAGAGGAACCAGATCTAGGATTTGGTTGATAATTTATTTCAACTATCAACTTTACCACTATCCCTAGAGAGAACAACTAGTTAGCACATGCTCTTATTGTTACGGCAACTACTTTCATCCCTCCCTCTGGACTTAAAATTAAATTTGAAAGAGAATTCCTTTACAAGCCCTCCATGCCTAAAAATGTGAAGCATTGGCATGTATTTGAAGACAAACAAGATATTAAGAGGTTTATACAGCTTGTTGGAGAATTTTCAGATCATTATATAAATGAAGATGAATAAATTGACAAGGCCCATGCCATCGCTACTCCTTTAAAAACTAAAACTGGTAAGCATGATGTCATTCATTTGAAAAATAATTACATTCCCAAAGGTTTTATTCCTTTGGAGAAAATTTTCAATCACAATGACGTTGTTTCTAACCCAGCCCTTAAGCCCTCCAATATGGAAATAGAAGTCGTGAAAATTTCCCACACCACTAAGGCTAAGCTAGTTAACTTATCCAAGCTATTGTTGCCCCAGGTTAAAGATCAATACATTCATCTTCTTTCAAAATATGATGATGTCTTCACTTGGTCGTATGATGATCTTAAAGCTTGTGACCAAAGCATAATAGAACACTAAATTCCTCTCAAAGAAGGGGCTAAGCCTTTTAAGAAAAATCTATGTCACATTAACCCCCTTCTACTCCCTCCCATCGAAAAGGAAATTAAGAAGCTTTTAGATACAAAGATAATTGTCTTGTTACGCTATTCTACATGGGTAGCCAATATAGTTCCCGTTAGAAAGAAAAGTGGTGAAATTCAATTATGCGTTGGTTTTAGGAATCTTAACTGACCTTCCCTTAAGGAAAATTACCCTCTTCCTAAAATGGATGTTATACTCCAATGAGTAGTTAGTGTTGCCCGCATCTCTATGATGGATGGGTTTTCTGGTTATAGACAGATAGTTGTCCACAAAGACGATGTGTATAAAACTACCTTTACCACCCCCTGGGGTACATTCATTTATGAAAAAATATCGTTCAAGTTGATGAATGTTGGAGAAACCTTCCAGAGGGCAATGGATATTGATTTTTCTAGCGAGAAGGATTGTTCATAGTTGTCTATCTGGATGACATGACCGCATTCTCCTCAAGTTATGATCAACATCTCAAACATATAGAAATAAATTTCTAAAAGTGTCACAGGTTCGGTTTCTCCCTTAACCATAAGAAATATTTATTTTCTATGACCGAAGGGAAATTGATAGGACACATAGTGTCCCAATAGACTGTCGGGATCAATCCGAAAAGGGTGCAAGTGATCCAAACCATTTCTCTCCCTCATACAAAGAAGGAATTTTAGGTGTTCTTGGGGAAAAACAATTTCTTGCGAAGATTCATTCCCAATTTCCCTGAAATAGTTAAGAATATCACCTGGATGCTAAAAAGGGGTAATGATATTAAGTGGGATGAGGAGTCAAAGTAATTTTTTGAAAGAATTAACACGACCACTATGGAGGCCCTTGTCCTTATTAGTCCAAGCTATATAAAAGATTTTATAATTTTCCCTTTTCCCTCAGAGAATACCATCGTCATTGTTCTGCTTCAAAAGAACCAAGATGGATACAAAAAACCAGTATCATTCTTTATTAAAGCTCTTCAACATGCATAGCTTAAATAAAATATCATAGAGAAGCATGCATACACTCTATTTAAAACCCTTAATACTTTTAGGGAATACATCTTGCTAGCAAAATATATAGTATATCTTCCACACCTTGTGATAATAGATATACTCTTACAACATGATACCTAGGGATGAAGAGGGAAATAGATCACTAAATCTCAAAAGTATGATCTAGAGATAAAACCCATTAAAATAATTAAGGGGAAATGGATAGCTAAATTATTAATTGAGGCTAATTTCGATGCACTAGGCATCAACCAATTTTCTCAAGAAGGCTCGGCAACAGTAAGTGAAGGGTGACAGGATAAGAAATCATGGTTGTTGCTACCTATTTTAGACACTAGTATTGTTTTCCCTAATTTCTTATTATATGAATGGTACAGGGATATCATAAGTTACCTTTAGACTATGTAGCTGCCTAGTTCCTTGAGAAAATTTGTGTGATGTTCAATCCAGTTGAAAGCTATAAAATATTATATTATTAAAGGTAAACTATCACTAGAAAATTTGGCCCAATTTCCGATGGCCACTTAGTCGCTATTCTAACACATAGTCGTCACAAGAGCGACAGTTACATTAGCAGATTATATACTTGGTAGCCTCAACCTGCCTGTAGGAAACCAGGTATGTTGGCCACCTCAAAGAGCTATAATCCAACCAAAATTGGAATTGTTTGAATCTATCTCTAGATACCTTATTAGGTCTATTATCTACTATATTTATTGACATATAAACAAATTAAATTATATCTTCTCTTTGTATATCGAAAAAAAAAAAGCCTCTCAAATCATTCATCTAGCGATTCAATGGGTGTCAGATCCTTGACACTTGACCCAGGCATATCAACATGATTCATACTTTGGAGTTGTCGTTCTATTCGACCAAGGCAAACATTCTGATGATGTTGTTGGAGGTATATTTCTTGAATATCTCTACGCATTGCTACCAATATGGAGGCTTCCTTCGAGTCTCCTCCTACCTCTTGAATAGCTATAATGGTCTTTTCCATTAAAAAATTCATCGTCCAATAAAGATGAATAGACTGCTTAAACAAGGACAATCTTCCTCTAGTATTCCCAGGGTCTGTCAGCATAGGATCCATTTCTTCATCAGGGATATATTCCTCCACTTTAGTTTTAAGGTCATGTTCCCAACCAAAAATCAGGGATTTTACCTAACCAGATGTCCCCACCACATAGGCATGGAAGAGGTTCTGCATAATTTCCTTTCCAGGTTTTCTGCCCCTTTCACTGGGCCCCACTATTTTCTTACCTTTATCTTTTCCTTCTCTTTTTCCATTAGGTCCCTTTCTTGCCTATTATTTCACCAGTTTTTGCAGTTGTACATTCACCCGAATCCACACCGGGGTTCTCCCCCAACGTGAAAAGGCTTTAGGGTGAGAGATGATAAGAGGCACTATACAAGGAAAAAAAGTAACACCATTGGATTTAGTCATTCTACATAGAATATTGTCCTGTCTATTGAGAGTCTCCACCTCAGCTATATTAATATTCTCCTGTTCTTCTGTCCAGATTCCCCTATCTCAGGAAGCTTTCCTTTTTCAACCTATGAAACCCTCTTAAACTGATCTGTGAGCATTATACACTGCTCATACCCATCAGTTCCCCAATCAGGGTGTCACGAGCATGGCTCTGCATTCAAAAAAATTTAATTGTTCCACTTCTCAATGTGGACATGGAGTAAAGACTTAACATACAAGAGTCGTATATTACCACTGACCTCAAACAATGAGATGAAACCCAAACAAATACTATAACCAGAGAACCGGTCCACTAATCCCATGAATCTAAAGAAAACAGTCTCACCCTGCTTGGTTATTCAGTGAATTCCCTCATCCGACATCATCCCAGAGACTGTCAAACTTAGAAATTTACCCCCGACCCTATTGACAAAATTAGAAAACCCTCTATATCCCTAATGGTCATTGTAAGACATGCATGCAAGTTCATATAATTGGCTTGCGGAACTAAAAATTTTACATGCAGAGCTGTAGATTTGACATGCAGAGCTATAGGCTTTGTGTGTAGCGCTATAGAATTGACATGCAGGGCTATAGAATTTACATGCAGAGCTATAGAAATGACATGCATGGTTATCAAAGAAATTATGATGACAGTAGTAGTTGGGTTTCAGGGTTTCCCCATCACCCTTGCCCACCACCTCCGCTACAATATTCATGTTCAGGATATAGAGGCTATCATTGTGCCTTTCAAAATTAACACGACTAGCAGAATAAAAGACATTGAGGAAATCATGAAGGATTACCATAGCAGAATCTCCAATAGGAATTAAAAAAAAAGCCCAGACTAGGAAGGTCTATCAACATTGGCAAACCATGTGGAAGCCCTCTGAGATAGAGAATATTCCCATATAAACATCTTAACTAAACTAGGGTGGTACACATCCATTCCAATTACAATATAGAGATTGAGAGCATACAAAATCAGCCCTCTTCTCTCAAAGACATCCATACTCAGTAAGAGACAAGATATGAAAACATACCCGAGGAACCGAAGCGCAGTGTCTGTAAAAAACCTCCTCTGCCCAACTGCCTTCTACCCAACCACCTTCGTTGACTGCTCCATAGTCATAAGCTCAATTAATAAAATGAGCCTTCTACTCGACCTTTTATCCCTCCAACGTCAACATTTTTCCCAAAAAATCTTTGACATTCCTTGTTGTATTTCATCCACATTAAGTGTCTTCTGTATTAGGCGTTGGTCGAGCTTCCCACCACTTCCATCGTGTGTTGACTACATTACTACGAGTGGCCTACATGGACTCTGCCACCTCACACCTCCCTCGGCACACTTGGCACCCTGATTGGGGAGTCTGAATTTGGTTATTGTCTTTGTCCACTATCTCCTGCAAGGTTTTGAGACCACCCTCATGTCTCGATCTGTCCCAGATTATGTCCAAATGCCTTCCTTGGTGATTACACCCCTAATTTGCAAGAAATTCAGTTGTTGATATTTCATCATTTCTCCTTAATTTATTTTTAACCATCCAGCCTCTCACCTTTTTTTCTTCTTCTATCTATCAATTTAAATTTCAATATATCTTTTTTAAATAATTTATCATTTCTCCTTAATTTATTTTAAAGCATCCAGCCTCTCTCCTTTTTTTCCTTTTTCTATCATCCATCATCCTCTTACAAAAAAATAAAAAATCATCATCTCTCCTTTATCATCCATCATCTCTTTCTTTTTTGTTTGGACCATTCATCATGTCCATGTGAACACCTAGTTAATATCATTTTTTTATTTTTTTTTCTTTTTATCATCTATCTATTTTGGAATAGAGCTTCTAGAATTTTAATTCGATTATCAATATAATTAAATAGGGATTTAACTTCCATAAAATATTCTATAACACCTAGTTAATATCAATTTCTTTCTTCGTTCTTCTTTTTATCATCTATCTATTTTGGAATAGAGCTTCTAGAATTTCAATTCGGTTGCCAATACATAAAAGAATTTAACTTCCATAAAATATTATAGAATATTATTGGTAGTAGTCACATATCAAATAATGAGCTTTATCTCAAAAATAGTGATGTCCTTTCTGGCTTTTAATTAAATTAATTAATTTAAAAAATTGGTAGTAGTCACATAACAGATAATGAGATTTATCTCAAAAGTAGTGATGTCCTTTCTGTCCTTTTAATTAAATTAATTAATTCAAAAAAAATGATATAAAATGTGTTAAGATATTTTGAGCATGTGGTATTTGATAAGTCATGGCACTGGTTTATGCTATTGTAACAAATTTTCATATCTTCAGAGTTAGATGGGTGCAAACCTCCATGGTTAAGAATCTCGTTATGATTTTTTTCGATCTTGTTAATGTGAAATAACATCATGAGTAAGTGTTGTGATGTTCATCATAAATTAATGTCTAATTTACCATGATTTGATGTCCATCAATGTTTACCAACCATTTGATCTCTATCAATGTTTATTTACCAACCATTTGATCTCTATAAATGTTTACCATACATTTAATATGGTTGCATCTTATCTTTTTTTTCCTTTGTTAATGAAATAAATCATGAGTAAGTGTTTTGATGTTTATCATGAATTAATGTCTAATTTACCAGTGATTTGATCTCTATCAATGTTTACCATGTTAATGTGAAATACATCATGAGTAAGTGCTTTGAGTTCATCATGAATTAATGTCTAATTTACTAGTGATTTGATCTTTATCAATGTTTACCATGTTTACGAACCATTTTATCTCTATCACTGTTTACGAGTCATTTAATATGGTTGAATCTTATATTTTTTTCCCTTTTTCAATGTTTATCAGCGATTTAATGTTTACCAGCCATTTAATATGGCTACATCTTATCTTTTTTTCCCTTTTTCAATGTTTATCAGCCATTTAATGTTTACCAAACATTTAATATGGTTGTATCTTATCTCTTTCTTTTTTTCCCTTTTTCAATGTTTATCGGCCATTTAATGTTTAGCAGTCATTTAATATGTCTGCGTATTATCTTTTTTTTTCCCTTTTTCAATGTTTATCAGCCATTTAATGTTTAGCAGTCATTTAATATGTCTGCATATTATCTTCTTCTTTTTCCCTTTTTCAATGTTTTTAATATGGCTGCATCTTATCTTTTTTTTCTTTTGTTTTCACTCATTAGGTAAATGGTTGCATCTTATCTTTTTTTTCCCTCATTTTTTTCACTCATTAAGTAAATGGTTGCATCTTATATTTTTTTCCCCTTTTTTCACTCATTAGATAAATGGTTGCATCATATCTTTTTTTCCCCTTTTTTCACTCATTAGGTAAATAGCTGCATCTTATCTTTTTTTCCCTTTTTTTTCACTCATTAGGTAAATGGTTGCATCTTATTATTATTTTTCTTCTTTTTTTCCCTATTTTTCACTCATTAGGTAAATGGCTACATCTTATCTTTTTTTTTTCCTTTTTTCACTCATAGTTGCATCTTATTATTTTTTTTCTTCTTTGTTTCCCTATTTTTCACTCATTAGGTAAATGGCTACATCTTATCTTTTTTTTTTCCTTTTTTCACTCATTATTTTTTTCCTTCCTTTTTTTCACTCATTAGAAAAATGGTTGCATCTTATTATTTTTTTTCCTTTCTTTTTCCTTATTATTTTTTTTCTTTTTTTTTCCTTATTATTTTTTCACTCATTAGGTAAATCGTTGCATCTTATCTTTTTTTCCCTTTTTTTCACTCAGTATTTTGTTCTCTTCCTATTTTTTCACTCATTAGGTAAATGACTACATCTTATCTTTTTTTCCCCTTTTTTTCACTCATTATTTTGTTCCCTTCCTTTTTTTCACTCATTAGGTAAATGGCGGCATCTTATCTTTTTTTCACTCATATTTTTTTTTCTTTTTTTAGGTAAATGGCTGCATCTTATGTTTTTTTTTTCTCTTTTTTTTTCACTCATTATTTTTTTCCCTTTTTAGGTAAATGGTTGCATCTTATCTTTTTTTTCCCTTTTTTCACTCATTATTTTTTTCTTTCTTTTTTTCACTCATTAGGTAAATGGTTGCATCTTTTTATTTTTTTCCCTTTTTTTTCACTCATTATTATTTCCCTTATTCTTTTTTCACTCGTTAGGTAAATGGTTGCACTTTTTTATTTTTTCCCCTTTTTTTCACTCATTATGCCATTTAGGTAAATGGTTGCATCTTATTTGTTTTTTCCATTTTTTCACTCATTATTTGTTTCCTCTTATCTTTTTTTTCTCTTTTTTTCACTCATAATTTTTTTTCTTTTTCTTTTTTTCCTTTTTTCACTAGTTATTTTTTCCTTCCTTTTTTTCACTCATTTAGTAAATGGTTGTATCTTATTATTTTTTTTCTTTTTTTTCACTCACTCAATTGGTAGATGGTTGCATCTTATTATTTTTTTTCTTTTTTCTTATCTAATCATTAGGTAAATGGGGCTGCATCTTATCTTTTTTTCCTTTTTTTTCACTCATTATTTTTTTCCATACTCATTATTTTTTTCCTTTTTTTCCTTTTTTTTCCCATTTTTTTAATTTTTTTCACTCGTTATTTTTTTTTTTCCATTACTCATTATTTTTTTCCCTTTTTTTCCTTTTTTTAATTATTTTTAAGTAAATGGCTGCATCTTTTCTTTTTTTTCCCTTTTTCACTCATTATTTTTTCATATTTTCCCCTCATTAGGTACATTATTTTTTTCTTTTTTTCCCCTCATTAGGTAAATGGTTGCATCTTATCTTTTTTTTTCCTTTTTTCACTCATTATTTTTCATTTTTTTCCCCTCATTAAGTAATTGGCTGCATCTCATCTTATTTTTTTTCCCTTTTTTTCACTTATTAGGTAAATGGTTGCATCTTATTATTTTTTTCCCTTTTTTCACTCATTAGGTAAATTTATCACTCAAGTAAATTTACTTTTTTCCTTTTTTTCACTCATTAGGTAAATGGCTACATCTTATTATTTTTTATTGAAAATGAAATTAACTCAGAAAAATTACAGAAAACACACATAAAAACCAGACACCAAATATTGGTGAAAAAGGCTTCAGCCTCACGGCTTCCTCACATATTTTTCTCATTATTAAAAGAATTTAGTGTTACAATTTAAATAGATGAGGAGACAGTGTTTCAAGATAGTATGTGCTATCTTGAACACCTTGTTGAGATAATTTCTCAACCAAACACTCACAAATATAAGAGCTACCTAAACTAACTCCTATCTTAGAGGAACAACCCAAGAGTTAGGCACAAATTCCTAACTTGTAATATTTAATTTATTTATTTATTTTTGGATTTATTATTCCTTTTTGAGAGAGACTAACAGTCCCCCCTTCAATGATAAATCCAAAAGAATAATGAGGAACCATCTTCCAAGTTCTCATGTTGATCCTCAAAAACATTGCCTGAAAAACCACCAAAGCTGGATGTTGAAAAACTGCAATCTAAAGAGACCATGAGTCAGATTCATGTCTGATTCATCTCTGAATTTCGCTTGAAAACTCCATCACGTGTTAAGTTGCAAAAGGATTCATCTGTCCTTTGCGTGAAATCAGCATTCTTTGTCCACTAATAAAATTTGTTCAACGTCCACTAGCTGATGATGTCAAAAACAACTCACTGTTGCTTTTGTTGTGCTGAAAAACTGCTCACTGCTTCTTTGTTGTCAACTACCCACTAGCGAATTTGTTGATGCCCATTGGCTACTGAAGCTTCCCACTGGCTACTTTTGTTGTTTTTGTCGATACTTTCAGTATGACAACCACTGTCAATTTCATTGACATTTTCCCCCCTTTTTCAGTTGAAAGGAGAGACAATCCTCTGGAAAATATTCCTGAACTCCCCCCCTTCAGGTGTAGGAGTGTGGCACTGGCGTACTCCTCCGTTCAATTACATGAGAGTACCATCATATTTTCATTGTTGGCTGCACTATGTGTGATTGTATTCGGTTGTAGAACTGAGACAATATTTTGACTGTGGATGACCATTTCCAAGGATCAATCCATTCATAATGTATCTTCAATCTGGCTGATTGTTGTTTGTTGCGAAATTTTTCTGAGCAATGATTAGGCTTGCCACAATGGAGACAAGGATGGAGATCAAAACATTGATCTTCCATATGACCAGTTATTTGACAATGAGGACATTTCGGTTTGACTTCAACTTCGGGTTGCGTGAAATTATGTTTGGCTGCAACTTTGGGTTGTGTGCATTATTGGTTGTCTACAACTTTCTCAGAACTTTTTGAGGTGAGTTGTGCAAGAAATATTGCACTGACGAACTTAATGGGCTTGGAATAATCTGGGATATGCAAGTTGGTGTCATCATTGGCATATCCTAAGCCTCGTTAATTCTTGTTATTTTGAATTTATTCCCATGGCTTGATGATGGGCTTGGAAGAAATTGGGACTGGAACAACTTCGAAACTTGAAGCTATTTGGATGAATGACTTATCATCTGGATGGTTCAAAGACTTGAAAGTATTACTCTTTTCTTGCAATTCATTCCTTTTAAGTTGTGACTCGAGTTGAAGAAACTCAATGGTTTCATGTGTTTGTTGTAGATGTCATGAAAGATCAGCAAGAGTTTCTTTGTTGATTTGCACCATGTCTTTATCACTGGAGATGATCAAATTGTGAAGAATGTTTAACAACTAAATGTGTTGCGCCATCTGAACTTGCTCTCTTGAAATCAGACTCTCTTGTCATAGATGTCGTGCTTTTAACTGTTTCACTTGATTTTGTTACTTGAATGATAGGCTCGCTTGCTATGTGGCTTGAATGGCACGCTCGCTTGATTGGTTTCTTATTGCGCTTACTTGGAACACTTGCTAGAATTGTAGAATTTTCTTTCTTGAAATCTTGTATTCACGCGCGCTTGATAACGATCGCTTTTCTTTGAACGCTCACTTGACTTGCTTGATTACTTCACGCTCACTTGAATGAAGACTCACGCTCACTTGCTTCAGAATCTGCTGGATCTCTTACTTGGTGAAACTTGTTTCTCTTGTTTCAAGTTTACTAGAACTCACACTCGCTTGTTGTAGAGTTCAACTTGCTTGATTGGTGTTAGAGTTGAACTTGTTTGGTTGCTTTGATGGTTGCCACAATGAAATTCACGCTGGCTCGCTTGATGGTTTGAACTTTGTACTGACTTGATGCAAATTGCTTAAATGAATACTCACGCTCGCTTGCAAGAGATGTGAACTTGTTGCTTGTTTTCTTTAGAGTTAAAAATCGTGCACTCACTTGATTTTTCTTAAATAAAAGGTGTCGAACACTGTCGAAAATGCACCCAAGAAATCTTACAATGATTTTAATGATTCACTTAAAACAATGAATTCACTTGTCCTCTGAAAAATTCATTAACAATGAGTTTTTAATGATTCACTTAATGAATTTGATTACAAGTTCTTGAATGTATTTGCAAGAATGTTGATGAAGACTTTTCTTTGAAACACTGGAGTTTCCAAATTCATGAACTTGATTGTATTGATGTAGACTTTGCTTTTAAATGCATTAACTTGATTAAGTGAATTTCCTTGTTGAGGTAGAATGTTGATGTTGACAATATTTGATTATGTGTTGTAGGTGCACAGATGCATTTGTTGAGCTTAATTATCCTTCCTTGCAGCTACTTCGTTACGTGTGTTGTGCTTTCTTGTATTGAACTTTATGTATGTGTTAAATGAAATCATTTATGTGTCAAAACTAGACACAAATCAAAAGCAACAACATGAAGCATGCACCATCATCAACACATTCTTCGTGTACCTAAGATCCCCTTATTCAATTTCCGGAAGATCTAGGACACAATCACAAAAAAAAATATGCTTTATTAAAATTTGGAGTACATAATCGTTCAGCTTCACAACAT
This sequence comes from Pinus albicaulis, assembly GCA_034641835.2. Lineage (NCBI taxonomy): Eukaryota > Viridiplantae > Streptophyta > Pinopsida > Pinales > Pinaceae > Pinus > Pinus albicaulis. Next base: position 602,644,476 of record CM076573.1, on the reverse strand, counting down.
CTTCATGGAATCAAAGTTCCAGAACTTCTTGGAAAAAAAATGTCTTCAGAAACTGACTCAACCTCCTACAACAATGAGCCATTAGGGGACTTTTGAGGTCTAAAATGGGCCTTCTAAGGAAAATGTACAATCAAAATTCACTTTATGAGAACCAAACACATTTTAGGGAATGACATCATCCCTAATGGTTGAGGTGGCATTGCTTGAGTTAAAGGTACTTATTTATCACATTCTCAATGGTGGATAAAAACTCATGGTTAATCATGGTAGTGCTCATGATTATTTAACTTTATATGTTATTTAAATACATTTACTAAAATATTTTATATTAAAAAGAAGATAGTAGGTCATCTATTAATAAAACTATTCCATATTACAACTTATTTTTAATTATCCATAAATCTAATAAATTAATTAGATAATTTTCCTAAATTCTCTCTTAACATAAGCCGACCTTCATGTAATCCACATTATTCACTATTTATTCCTCCATTCATTTGCCCTATTCCCTCAACTTTTCAAAGAACTTTAGACGTCCACCCCTGATGATGGACTCACTTAGACAATCTGAAACGTTGGGTTATTAGAAAAACTCAAAAACAGGTTATTCCTCTCCTCTATAAAAAAATAAAGTACTCATAATAAATGTCATTTCATACTTTTTGAATAAAATTCATACATAAAATAATATATTAAACTTATTATATTCTTTTTATATAGTACGTTAATTATATGTTATTATACAATTTAAATAATATAAATTTTAATTAATAACATATTATATAATTAAGAATTTATGAATATATATTTATATTTTATTTTAAGTTATTTAAGTACAAAGGACAAATGCATTAGTTGTTCAATGATAATGATTTTTCCTTGAAAAAATCATTCTTATTTATAGTCACATAAATACAATCTTTTTATTAATTTTATTTTGGTACAACTTTTGAATTGAATTTAACCATGGTTACATAGATTGTGGTGCAAAAAGTGAATTTCAAATTCATAAATATTATTTTATTGATTTAGCTATTATTTTATTATTTCCTTAGGAGGCCCATTTTAGACCTCAAAATTCCCCTGATGCTTTCTTTTGATCACTCCAAATTTAAAAATAAAAATAAAAAATAAAAATAAAAATAAAAAATCCTTATCACTCCACAAAATTACTTCAACATTCAACTTATCACTCCAAGCATTACAAAAATTTTAATGCACCTTATCACTCCAAAGATTTCAAAACATCACCCTTATTACTCCAAAATAATACAAAATATTCTTATCACTCCAAAAAAAAAAAAAAATCATTTCAATACTCTCAAATTTCAACTTATCACTCCACTAAAAAATCACTTCAATTCTCTCACACCTTATCACTTCAATTACAAAGAGAGTCACTTTACTTCCATTTGAAAACAATTTAATGAAATCACTTTATAAAGTGAATTATTTTCCAAAACTCAAATTTAAAACACTCCTTATCATTCCTTTTCAGATGGATCAGTTTACAAAATAAATGCTCTTTACCTCCACTCTAAAATTTTGAAAAAATCTAAGTATTATGAAGCTATGCTTTCTGAGCGATGGTCATCAAATAAGAGGCCATTTGAAGTCGATTCAACAGTTTATTCACAGTTTCCACAAGTATATAAAATTCATTAAGCTCATGTATTATTCTCGGTCTGGAAAGACCCTTTGTTTCAACAACGTGGAGGAAGTTCTGGCCATTCTACCAATTGCTTCGGAATTACTGTTTCAAGATTGCATTCACCAATATATGCGATATTTGGATGTTGTTTATTGGAATCCTACATAAGAAGCCCAACTTCGAGATCTCTTGTCATCTTTGCAAATAAAATCTCTGCCCAATATAACTGCTAGACTTGCTATGGGTCAATGCAAGTATCATTGTGCACAATTAGAGATGCTGGAGGAGTGTTTGCCAGAAATGTTGTTTATGGAACAATCCACTCCACATAAAGTTGAGGAGTTATCAATTCGCACTTGAAAATTCACATTAAAAAAACACTTACTTGAATACGTGGCCGCCTCAATGCTAGCAAGCAGAGCTCGGCCTTTGGTCAATGGATCGCTCCTCCTATTCTGTATTTGCTAGCAATTCTACAAGTTCCTCTTTAAGCTATCCATAATTGCATATATTGCAAATCTCACCATACTTATTAATTCAAAACAAAGTAATGAACTCTAACACAAAAATAGAGTTTCATCCCCTACGCTGGTTCATACATCCATTTAATAAACATGCGACACTTAACTCACAAAAAAATCAAAATCTATGCAGAGATTTCAATATCCATTGGTGGAATCTCAATGGTCGGTCTCTCGAACCATATGGGATGGATGGCATTCTAATGCCGATGCAAAATCACATTAATTCAAATAGTGTGTTGTTTACCATCCACTACAGCGTTCCATTCACATTACGTTGATGGTAAAATGTATAGATTAGGATTTAAGTCCTTGAGCTTCGGTTGAAGCCTTCTCACACAGCATCGATTGAAATCTAATGCAGTACCGTATCATTCAACGCTTTCACTATTATAAACCATTGGATAGACCGCATACATTCAAGGTTCAATGTTGTTTAAACTTCAATGTTACCATAGTGTTAACACTGTGATATACATAAGGTTCTTCCCTACGTAAACATATCTCAAATCAACCGTATGTAATGCTTCTGCAAATATAGCTCAAACCACACCATATATATTGCAAATGGAATTATACGTTAAACCATACCAGATGTAAATTCTACGCAAGGTTGTTGTGGCATTGGGTACACAGTCATTGCAAAGACAGCAATGCTTCCACGTTGAAACTGTATATCAAACCAGGTCATATGTATGCCTCATCGCAATGAATTTGCAGGTTGCCAATGCGCGTGGTCACCGTGGCATGGACAGTGCAAAGATATTGATGATTTCCCACGTTGGAGGCCAATCCCTCAATCAAAATGCAGCATACTACGCCACGAATATCACATGCTCACATGCACAGCATATATATACATATATATAAAGTTGTAGACTCACAAAAACTTATAATATCAACCACAACCAATATTACCAATGCCGGACTAAATATCTCATTTATCGCCCCCTTGCGATTGCAGGTTACACACTGGCAATATTCTCAACCTCGCCAAACATGGATTTTAGCTTTGATACCACATATTGAAAATGAAATTAACATAGACAAATTACAAAAAACACACATAAAAACCAGACACCAAATATTGGCAGAAAAGGCTTCAGCCTCAGGGGTTCCTCACATATTTTTCTCATTATTAAAAGAATTTAGTGTTACAGTTTAAATAGATGAGGAGACAGTGTTTCAAGATAGTGTGCTATCTTGAACACCTTGTTGAGATAATTTCTCAACCAAACACTCACAAATATAGGAGCTACCTAAACTAACTCCTATCTTAGAGGAACAACCCAAGAGTTAGGCACAAATTCCTAACTTGTAATATTTAATTTATTTATTTATTTTTGGATTTATTATTGTTTTGTGAGAGAGGCTAACATTTTTTTCCTTTTTTTTTACTCATTAGATAATTTTTTCACTAAGGTAAATTTATTTTTTTCCTTTTTTTTCACTCATTAGGTAAATGGTTGCATCTTATTATTTTTTTCCTTTTTTTCACTCATTAGGTAAATTTTTCACTCATTAAGTAAATGGATGCATCTTATTATTTTTTCATCTTATTATTTATTTCCTTTTTTTTACTCATTAGGTAAATCTTTCACTCATTAAGCAAATGCCTACATCTTATTATTATTTTTTTCTTTTTTTTTCACTCATTAGGTAAATGGCTGCATCTTATAGTAAATGGCTACATCTTATTATTTTTTTCCCCTTTTTTTCACTCATTATTTTTTTATTTTCCTTTTTTTTCACTCATTATTAACTTTTTCCCTGTTTTTCTCATTTTTTTTTTATTTTCATTTTCTTCACTCATTATTTTAATAGCTGCATCTTATTATTATTTTCTTTTTTTTCACTCATTAGATAAATGGTTCTGCATCTTATTATTTTTTCGTTTTTTCCCACTCATTATTTTTTTTCGTTTTTTCACTCATTTTTCAGTCTTTTTTTCACTCATTAGATAAATGGTTGCATTTTATTATTATTTTTTCTTTTCTTTTTTAGTCATTTTTTTTTTCACTGATTAGGTAAATGGCTACATCTTATTATTTTTTTTCTTTTTTTCACTCAATAGGAACTCTCCACCATCAATTTTTTTCTTTTTCAATATTAATAATCTCTCTTTTTTCCCATCCTTCTCTGCTTTTTTATTTACCATCCATTTTCTCCTATCAATTTTCTTTTTAACCATTCTTCACTACTTTTTATTTACCATCCATCTTCTCATCATAACAATTTTCTTTTTCTCATCATGCTTTCTTCCCTTCTATTTCTCATATCAATTTCTTTTTTTCATCATGTCATATTCTTTGCTGCATTCACATCTAAAAGCTCACAACATTTCAACCAACATCAAACATTTTACCATAGATCTTCAATCTAACTAGACATTGACAGCTGATTTAAATGCCAAATTAATTGTTATGTAATTTGTTTTTAAGGAAAACTAAGACATTTATTTCTTTATTAGAAATTAATTAACAAACAGAAATTATTTGTGTTTTGGATTAAAGGTAAATAAAAATTTGGTTATGGAAGTGGTTTCATAAAAGTGAAAAAAGACTAGTGGTAAAAAGGATTCCAACTTAGAAGTGGTTGAACAGAAATAGTTCAGTTAGTTACCCCTTCCTCTATGGATAAAGCAACATCCCTGTGAGGAAGAGGGGTTCTGATCTGTTGGAGGCTAGAGAAGGAAAGAAGAGATAGTGTGAATTACCCGAGTTGGTGGTGAACAGTGGAAATACTCTCAGCAATCCTGAATTTCTTTCGGAAAGAAGATTGGACTTGGGATCCCGAGGTCTCTTCCGAGTTTCGTGTCAACCTACTTGACTCAAGTGTGGAGCACGAGGGGGGTGAGGACGTAATTTCCTAATCCACGGTAGGGTATACATCATCACTTGATTTGAAATAAGTAAATTTACTGAGTATTGCTAGCTAGACATAAGAGTATTTTTTGATACAGTTCCTAAGGTATTTTAAGTCAATATCAGTTAAATATTTTAGTTATGGTTAATATTTCTGAAGGCACCTGTTAACTATTAATTTTCTATTATGTTGAGTAAATTGTTAATAGTTGTACTTTATATAAGAGCTACCGTGTGACGTTCATATATTGGTTCTCTGGAAGTAAATACATAATTGTGTAGCGAAGTTTCTTATTCGATGTTAGAAATGCAATAACCAATGTACATGGGAAAATTAACTCTCTTCACTACAAGGAAAAGACCCTCTAGGTGATGTTTTTGAGGAACCCCTTATTAAAATATCTCATACATCCATTTCTAGCGGAGGTTACTAGAGGAGGTTGGCGGGCGGAGGGTTTTGCGGATTTTTTCCGCTCGGTGCTCACAAAACATTGGCACACCAAACACTGTGCGCTCCGTACACACCCACCCAGTGCATCGTATTATTGTAGAGCACTAGTGCTTAACAACTCATCCGCTTCGATGCATCATAAAACACCGTGCCAAAATAGAAACCACCTGGTGCGGTATTAAGAAACCGCACCGGTGCATCATAAAACATCGTCCCAAAACATAAACTGACAGGTGAAACAACACCGGTGCGCCTAGAAAACCCCGCACACTGGAACAGGGTTAAATAATAATAAAATTACGGCCAAAAAACCACATTTTTCACTTTTCTCAGTGCTCTAGAGCTCTAAAGCACCGGTGCAATTTATCCTTGTCTGAGCCGCCCTAACATCGGTACTCCCATTGCACGCACTGTTGTCGTACATTGTCCACCAATCTCCAGCTTTCATTTTTCAAAACAATGGGAAAATTTTCTTTTGCAAATTCTACAGCCAATATGCCTCCTCGACGAAAAAATGTATAGGTATTTTTCTTATTTTTCCATAATTAAGCTTTTTAGTGGATTATAATTTCAAATAACCTTAAAATTAGCCATTTAAAAGAAGAAGAAAAATTATTGTTGCGTGGTGCACATGAGTCGTTCGGCTCGCACCGGTAAGCTGTGCTACCTGTAAAATCTACAGGCTACACCGCAACCGGTGCTAACGATATCCGCACCATTTCTGAGGCAGTACCAAAAGGTGCACCGTGTTATTTTAAAATTTAAAAAAAAGTGTGGTGCGATCATTTAGCCAACCGCACCGTTGACCATGTGGAATAGCAACGCGGTGCATTGATGGAAATATCTGCGCCGGTGTCTGTAAGTGCACTGCATTCGAAATTCCTACAAGGTCAACGGTGCGGCCTGGTAAAAGACCGCACCATTGAATATGTAATTAGTCAGGAAGTCAGTGATATGACACATTTATATGCACCAATGCGTATATTTTAGTCAGTGTACCGCTCTTCTGACACCATACATAGTCAACGGTGCTTTAAAAAAATTTAGGTGCACCACATACGGTGCGTTGAATGTCATCTGGGGCACCGCCCCTAGTGCGCGATAAACAAACAACGCACTGAAACCGGTGCATCACTGTTTTTTATGGTTCACCAAATGGTTTGTTTTTTTTTTCCAAAAAAAATTACATATGTATATTCTTAAATACATGTCTCATTTAATAATAAAAAAATATTTAATATGTCAATGATTCAGAGAGAAGAGGGGGAACAACAACAACAACAGGCGGAGCAATATGACATGGTTCGCCTATGGGAGGCACGAGAGAGGGAGAGAGATGCATACCCTCGCCCTATTACAACAGCTACCTAGGGGCTCCTAAGGCAGGTAGGCCTCCTCAAGTTCTATGAGGAGGCTACTTCCCTAAAGGCCCATGGTGTGTTTTTGAGACATCTTATCCGCAGGTGGAATTCCCACCAACAAGCTTTCCAGGTTCGTCCTAACCAGTGGTACACACACACTTAGGAGGATATATATTTCATTACAGGGCTATTGAGGAAAGGGGTGGATTTTCCCTCGTTCCCAGAGGTTCCAGCTGGTTTTTTAGTAGGGATTCAGTTAGTTTACTGCCAGAGATACATTAGAGCATCATTACTGTCTCCTGCAGATTTTCAGGTCGTTGGAGATCAATTACGTATTGGTGCATTTGGTAGTGAGTAGGTGCAGTGCCTCTCACTTCTCATTTCGACCATTTCACACAACACCAATGATGGGAAATGCAATAGTTTCTCACTTCTATATTATGTTTATTCTTTAGTACAAGAGCCACGACTTGTCAGGTGGTCTGCCATTTTTTTGCGGCAGTTTTGTACATCCATAAATAGATGTCGTGCTCATGCACAAGGGAGGGTCAACTTCCATTTTGCTTCAGATCTTTTTTGTTTATTTTTTGAAAGGTTTCCAAAGATGAGGCCTACTTTTTTTCAGCAGCCTCGTAGGCCGATGATCGAGGCACGGATGCACATGTGGGGGCAGATGATGCCCAAGAGGGGCGAGACAATGTTTCCAACATGGAAATCACATGATGCACTGGAGTTTCTAGCTAGTGTTGATGAGCTACATCCCTTCATTATGGTCCCCTATCCTTATGCTGGATTGGATTGGCGAGGGTGTGCCAACATCCTCTTCAAAAATGATGAGCTGCCAGATGATAGAGGTAATATTATTGTTTTATTTAAATTTATTCTAACATGTTCTTTAACTTGTTTTTATTAAATTGTGTAATGAAATTGTCCAATTATTGTTATGTACTTGTATATATTTTGCAGACATTGGCTCTTTCGATGGCGAGGAGATGCCGACACCAACACATGATCCAGGTGTGGATCCTGATGATGATAAGGGCATGCCAGATGCCGAGGATCATCAGGAGGCCAGTGCAGAGAGACATGCTCCTGCTGGTGCACCGTTACCTCCTTTTGCTAGGTGCGGTCGACTTGATAATAGATACAAGATGGAGTTGCGCAACCAACTCAGTGCATTGATTGTTGAGGCGGGCATCAAGCCCGCTCATTACAGAGACATACAGGCCAATGATAGGCTATTACAGATGTGGAGAGGCATGTCCTGTGACATGTACAGCCTGATATGGCATGTCGTAGGAACTACAACCCTAGTTACGCTGCTGAGGAAGATTGTTTCACGTTATAGGCGCGGTCGAGACGCAACACGTGATGGGAAGTCCACAAGTAGTGACTCATCATCTCATGATCATTCACCTTGCGCCGCACCAGATGAGCATGAGCCTCCACTAGCATCTAGCAGCAATCATCATGGAGATGAGGCTAGACCATCTATGGGAAACCATTGCCTCCACATGTAATAATTGCATCATCTAGTCGAAAATCAGTATTCTTCTACTAACAGATGCAGAATGAAGGACTCGTTGTCATTGCCTAGAACATTCAAGGTCAGTTTCTCATAAAACAGAGATTGTATAAATTTTGTTAAGATCAAGATAGAAAGCACAAAGGAGAAAAGAGGAAATTGGATTCCAAGATGGAGGAGGAACTTACAAATGAGCAAGTAGATCATGGGGCAGCTTTTCTTGTTGCAGGTTATGAAAGGTTCAAGTTTCTTTTTCTGAAATAAGAAGAGGTGTAATTTTGAAAAGAAATGGCCCAAATATTTTCACAGCGAAATGTACATTTCCAACATGTCTAAAAACTAAAATATCTCCAACTTCAATAAATTGCTCATAAATAAAACGTTTCCAACCATTTGTGAAAATTGTCCACATCTTAGCATAGCACAGGTTCACATGCCACAATTGCCCACTTGGGCCACGTAGTATTGTATCTTCACATGCCCCACATTTCATTCTCTCCACATAATCAGCAGGGACCTTCTGCAATAAACAAAATGCAATGGAAAAATAGTTATTTCCATCAAGAATTTATCGAATTCTAATTCTCAATTCTAATTCTAATTCTCAAGAATAAACAAAATTCTAATTCTCAATTTCTATGGTTGGAGTTCACTAAATTTTGGTTTACACACTTAGAACTAATTTCGCTGCCTTAACCGCAAATCGGTGCTACTGTACATATAACTGCACCGGTGTGTTTTAGTTACAGCGCACCGGTGTCGTGTTACAAATAGATGCACCAGTGCGGTGTGATTAAGTGACACACCGGTGACGAATAAACACAATTAAAAAAAGCGCAACTCTATTTTCTTTAAGTGAAAAAAAAAAAAAAAAAAAAAAACGGCAAATTGAAAAATGGGCGGCAAAATATTTTCAAAAATCTAATTTCATAAAATAATTCTTTAAATACTAAACATTTTTCATTATTTCACTATTTTTGCTAAAAATTTTAGCCAGAGATTTGCAAGAGACATACCTGGAGCAAGAGAGCATGAGAGCACTGTGGAGCAGCGAAATACGTTCGAACATAAGTATTCAAACAATCAGAAACTAAACCTCTAGTGATTCAAACCCTGTATCATAGAATTTCAAACCATCTCGTGATTAAATTTGATTATTTCTTTTACTTTTTCTGCAGTTTTATCCATTTTTACCCTAAACCCTTCATTTTTTTTGTTTCTTCCCTTTCTTCTCCATGTTTCTGTGATTTCAGAATTATGGTTTTTCATTTTAGATTGACATTCAACCCACGAGATGACTTGCATAGTCGAATCCCAATCATTCGGCCCTTGCGTGAATTTTTGAAAAAAATGGATTTTTTTTTATCGGTGCACCCTACGTAACCGAGCGCACCAGTGCACTGTATTATACAGTGCGTCATGCAAGTAGTGTGTAATAAAAAATTTAAAAACATTTTTTTTAAATCAGTGCGCCATATCTAAAATAGGGCATTGGTGCTCTACATTACGAGGATAGCACCGTACGATCTATTACAATGCTTGTGTGGTGCGTTTATAATACCCCCACGCATTGTACAGTCTGTTATATTGTTTTTGTGGTACACCCCCACACTGACATCGGTGCGTACATCATGAAAAGTACACTGGTTTCTTGAGATTTATTTTTTACCTGAAAAGTTGATAATTTATTTATAAATATATTAATGAATGACATGGTATAGGTTTCAAATTGATAAATAAATGACTCACAAGAGATCAAGTAACAAAAATACTAATAACACATCAAGAAAAGAAAAAAATAAAATTTATTTGTAAATTATTTACAAAAAATATTATTTTTGAACTATATGTAAGTTTAATTATTATGTATTGTTTACTGTTTATCATGCAGAGCCACAAAATGACGAAGCTCGATAAGATTATTTCTAATCTAGGACCAAAAGAGCGTAAAATCTTGATGGAAAAATTGCAAAAGGATTAATCAGATGAATGAACAAATGCTATCGATCCAATCTGAGTTTCTTTTTTAAATTTTCATTAATAATATACTTAAAATTATTAGATAGCATGTGTCAAATAGTCTATTAATTCACATTTGTTTAATGTTCTACAGGGACCAACAACTCAAAAAATGAATGTTGTTCTAAGAAAAGAAAAAAATTAAAATATGCAAATGAAAATGAATTTCTCCTTAGCTCATCTGGAGTGGTGCTAAAGGTTAAAAAAAAGGGGAAAAACTTTTACAAAAGTTTGAGGGATCTAATGGAACAAATGTATAGACATTCTTTCCACTTACAATACAAAAACCATTCCAATGATTCTAAGAACTAAATTTTATCTAAACTACAGGAAGAGTTTCCTGAGAATTGGTCAATGAAACATGTCAGACTTTTAATAGAAAAAACATACAACAACAAAAAAGAAGGAATGATAAAGTAATATTCATTTAAATGTTTGTCTAGAATTATTTATAAATATCATTTTTATTATATTTAATTTTCATATATCAATATAAAAATTAAATAGTTTATTGTCATGTTATATTTTCAGAAAGATAATGAAAATTTCAAAATATCAACGAGCTGATATCAGAAATATGCCAGTAAGAATGTCCAAAAAGGTGTATAAGGAGATGGTCAAAGAAATGGACAAAATTGCATTGCAGGAGGAGCCATCTCAACAACAACGTGTTTCAAATGTAATATGTAATCATTGAATTTTTCGATCATTAGGCACAATAAATAAACAATATAGTATTATATATTAATTTTCAATTATTTTCTTACAAAAAAGAAAAGAAAATGGAACCCATTTAGCACATAAAACAGGACAACAAAGAAGAAAATGGTCGATATCTAAGTTTGTGGGTAATTGTTGCTTCCTTATAACAACTTAACTAGATTTCATTTTTGTATATTTTAAGTTGTTTTATAAAAAACATCATTGAATGTCTTCAAATGATACAGATACAAAGAAGAACCATCGACGAATTGATTGACATTTGGTTAAATATGGGTTGGGAGTATATGTTGGCATATAAAAAATTAATTGTGGAATTTGTAAGCATCTATTGATCTTGTTTTACTTAGCCCCATCTATAATTAATAGAACAAAATAATATTTTATATTAAATATACGATTTGTTATGGGGTATAAAACTTGCAGGAAACAAAGTATGGAACTGCACCAATAGATGAAATTTTGAAAGATGGCATGGTACATGGTTTTGAAAGAATGTGTGTAGTTTATGAGTCAATTGTTGCTACGGTACGCCATTTTTCTTTTCTATTTACATTGATATATATTATTTAATATTGCAATTTTTATTATTCTCACTAATGTATATACACCCATTTTAGTTTATTTTTATGTTTGTAGATGGAAGGTGAAGAAGAAGAAAATAATCAATGCCATGAAGAAAACATTCCTGAAAATAACCCAAGTCATGGAAGCAGCTCTAGCAGTGACAGCAGTTCAAGCGAAGAATGATGATCACTATGTTTGAATATAAAAGCAAGGCATTGTATTTTTTGAAATATGTTCGTGAAATCAGACATTTTATTTAATGTAATGGGCATAGTGTCCTAATTGAAAGACAAAGGGATACCAATAACTGTCCCATTTTGTATGACAAAGACTGTCTTATATATATATATATATATATATATATATATATATATATATATATATATATATATATATATATATATATATATATATATACGACAATGTTTTGATTTATTCTATTGTGTTTTCCATTGTCGCTATTGCATTCTCCATTGTCATTCTCAAATGCACTAATAAAAATTTAATTCATATGAATATTGTTATAAGATATATATGTGTCGACTTTTGATTAATAGTGAATTTTAAAAAACCACAATAATTATGATATGATATAACAAATTAATCCAAACATCACATTCAAATGCATTAATAAAAATTTAATTAATATGAATATTGTTATAAGATGTGTCGACTTTTGATGAATAATGAATTTAGAAAAATCACAATAATTACACTGTCACAGGTCGATGTTTCTAAAAAATACAAAATAAACATTGGTGTGTGTCAGTTACTGTACACCAATGCTTTTGTATGCTTCATCGCACCGATGCATTTTTACGACCTATGGGCACTGCACAAATACCAAAACCAATTAAAAATCTCTGTGTTTCTGCGATACCGCGTACCGATGCATTTATGTGAAACTACGCACCGGTGAATTTGTACGACGTATGGGCACCACACAAATACCAATACCAATTACAAATATTGGTGCGTTTGTATGATATGGCACACTGGTGCGTTTCTATACGTCTATGTACCAGTGGGTTACGACGACCTATGGGCACCACACAAATCCCAAGACTAATTGATACGGCCCCGTGCATTGTATCACCAACACTGCACCCGGTGTGGTTTTACACCTTGAGGGCCCGGTGTTGGAACCTTCGACCGCCCTGGGGCGATCATCTAGATGACATGCACCGATGCGTTGGAACCTTAGTAACGCACTGATGAAAAAAACATCCGTAATAACCTCAGGCCACCCAGGTTTTTTAGTTGTGTTGAATTTCCATTAAAATCTCCGCCAAAACCTCTGTAACCATAAACGAATGTTGTAGCAAATGTTTTTTTGACAATTTTGGCCAATTTTATAACACTAAAAACCTCCTTTATAACCTCCACTAGAGGGTCTTTTCCTTGTAATGGTTATTCTTTACAAAGAATGTATTCTTTATACAGTAGAACAGAAATAGCCAAAACAGGATTGATAAAGAAAACATAAGGAAAGTAAAAGACATCCAAATTCTAAGAAATAGATAAGCCAACTATATTAACGCATAAGCAAGAATAAACCAAAAACCTGTAGTAGTAAAATAGGAAATCTTTAACCTAGGTCCAGAGATGGAAAACTCTGAACTCTGGGTTGATAGTTCCTGTTACTTTAAACTATACATGGACAAAATTTGGATTGGTCTGGTCAAACCCCTAACATAACAAAATATGCAAGAAATAATTAAGCAGGGTGTGTTTTTCATTCATAATGAGGATATAAAAGACCTAGTCGAAAAGCCAAGAAACAAATTCTTCATATATTGAAAAACATAACAACTGGAAGGAATTCTTTCTTAACGAGCCATTTAAGAACAGAAAATACATTGTTTCCAAATATAAAACAAGGAGTAGAGGCGCCAGTTATCTATGCGACCATTGCCTATGATCTTAAACCTTAATGTAAACATAACAATATAACCGGAGGGTCTCAAGCACAGCCACCCGAAGTATGCTATCAAACTGAAAGATTTAAATAAATCATACATCTAACAAGAGTTCTTGCCGTAAGGGAGGCAAACTCGGTTCTAGAAAATAAACTGTTACTTTAACCTTACAGGTATAATGTCTTAAAAAAACCACAGCAAGGTTAAACATTCCTTATTTAAAAGTATAAAGGCTATCAAAACAGATGACATCACCCTATCCATAGAATAAGATTTGTGGGTGACTCGGTACCTGTAACATGAGGCATGAAGTCGGAGTGAGACTTCAACTTTGACAAGAGAAAGAGACTGAGTAATAAAGAAAACACTGAAAACGTTGAAGCTTTATACCTGCACAAGCATAACCCACGAAATTAATGTTGACATAGCTGAAAGGGTTGTGGAAGAAGCAACAATAAATGAGAAATTTTGAAACGAAAACAAAGAGCTTGACTTACCTGCGTTAAGCAGTCACTGAACAAAATGAGGATTCTCTGCGAAACGAATAGCAGTCAGTTCAGTACCCTATCCCGAGACTAAACATAAAGATAAACTGAGAATGTATAGGCAAAGGGATTCTTCCATGACAGAAACTTACCATCAAGAGGAAGACGCCAACCAGCATGTCTCCAAAAGAATCTAAGTGCTATGCCAACTCTGGTGTAACCCAGTTATTCGTTGCAAAAGAAAAGAACGAGAAATGCTCAAATAGGAAACCATTAAACAAGTCAAAGTAACCTCTTGGGGGATACCCTGTTACGTTGAACCTGGAGATATCAAACCCAATAAAAGGCGGCATAGCAGTAATAAATCTCAAACAGGTTCGTAAATCATAAGTCACACAGTGGAAAAGAAAACTATAGTTTCTTACCATTGACCAACGCTTCAGAAAGATGGAAAATCGAGATTGTAGGCTTGGAGCTGCGACTGAGTTACAAAGCAGCAATGTCGTAGCCGAGCTGTCTGAATGATCAAATGGTTAGGGTTTGGCAAGGTTGATTACCCTAAGCCACCAAGAACCTTTGCCAGCCGTAAATCTCACCCGGTGGATCTGACGGCAAGCCGGTGGACAAATGTATAAATTATGAAATCAAATTCAATGATGTGGTACAGCATTTCTACACAGCATTCATTATTAAAATCCAAATTGTGAATCTCCTCAAATGAGAAATATCTCAATCCCAAGATTGCATTAAAAATCATTCAATATTTCGAGAGTTTAAAAGCTACGGTTTTGTGCATAATAACGAAATAAATCATTTCCAACTCGCAGATTAATTAACATATAACTCTGAATTAATTGGTCACCATATAGTAGTGAAAACATAATGTGGTGAACTACAGGAAGCTTCTACTATGGGAGATGTATCCCAAGGCATACCAATAATTAACGCAGCATTAGAAGATCGTCAGGCATATTACCAACCAACAATGATAGAGTTGGCATGTAAGCTACTTTCACAACCTGTTTCTATTTTGGTTGACCCAAGTGCAAGTTTAAGTTATGTGAATCCCAAATTAATAGAAATATGAAAATTACGAAGTCAGAAATTCAAAAATCCATGGCTAATATAGCTAGCCACTGGGGCAAAGAGAAAAGTCTGTGTCAAAATTTCGAACTGTACGTTATAAATTGGCGAACATAAGTTAAATGTAGATCTGAATATATTGCCTTTGGGATCTTACGATGTGCTATTGGGGATGGATTGGTTGGAGAAGCACTGGACATTGGTGGATTGTAAAGAGAATATTATATATTACAGAATGGATGATGGGACACATAAGGAGATACTTTCTTCCCTCATTTCTTCCCAATCTTGGGAAAATTCGGGGACTTTAAATAATAATATACGACCAATATTTTTGGCTATTATAAGTGATGGTAATATTATCATTTTTCTAATATTTGATTGAGCCACTAATATGAAACCTCTGAAATAGTGCACAAGGAATCAATAAGCCTTTAAAATTGCATCTTATTACAGCTGCTCAAATGTGTAAGTGTATGAGGAAGGGATGTCAGTTATACGCCATTCAAGTGTGCTCTACTAATTCCAAGGAAAAGACTCTAATGATGGAAAACATACCAATAGTACAAAAATTCATGGACGTGTTTCCAGAAGAGGTACCAGGTTTACTACCAAGAAGGGACATCGATTTTACTATTGAATTGATGTCAGGAGCATCACCAATTTCAAGGGCACCTTACTAAATGAGTGTACCATAATTGATTGAGCTAAAGATGAAGCTACAAGAATTGTTGGATAAGGGATATATCTGACCAAGTGTATCCCCTTGGGGAGCACCCATGTTGTTTGTGAAAAAAAAAAAGATGGGACCATGCAAATGTGCATGGACTATCGATAGCTCAATAAATTTACCATAAAAAAGAAATACCCACTACCTCGGATTGATGATCTGTTTGATCAAGTAAAAGGGGCCATTGTATTTTCAAAGATAGACCTAAGATTAGGTTATCACTAGATCCGGATAAAGGACGAAGTTATCAAAAAAATTGCTTTCTGTACTAGGTATGGGCATTATGAATTTGTGGTACTACCATTTGGGTTGACTACTGCACCAGCAACATTTATGAGCCTGATTCATGGTATATTTCACCCTTTTTCGGAAAAAAATTTGTTAATATTTATTGACAATATCTTAATCTATTCAAAGAATGTAGAAGAGCATAAGGAACATTTGAGAATAGTGATTGAGATGTTACAAAAACATTAGTTGTATGGTAAGTTCAGCAAATGTGACTTTTTCAAGGAATAAATCCAATACCTAGCCCATGTTATTTCTGTTGAGGCTATAGTAGTAGATCCAAAGAAAATTAAGACAATTATGGAATGACGGGTACCCAATGTGGTAAACATTAGATCCTTTATGGGATTGGCCAATTATTATTGACATTTAATTGAGGGATTCTCAAAGATTGCTTGTCCAATTACCTCCTTACAGAGTAAAGGAAAAGTATTCAAATGGACTGCTGAATGTCAAAAAAAAATGAAAATTTAAAACTTTTGTTGACTACTGCCCCGGTGTTGAGGGTAGTTGATCTCAATAAATAATTAAAAGTTTGTACAGATGCATGTAAAGAAGGAGTTGGGGCAATCATGTCCCAAGAAGGAAGAGTGATTGCATATGAATCACGAAAGTTAAAAGAGCATGAACAGCGATATTCAACTTACGATTTGGAGCTAACAGCGGTAGTGCATGCGCTCCGAGTATGGAGGCATTAGTTGTTGGGAAAAAGGTTTGTGTTAAAAACTGATCATAGTAGCTTAACTAGCTACTTCAAGCAAGTTGATCTCAGCTCTCACCAGGCAAGATGGAATTCCTTTCTAAGTGATTTTGACATTGATATGTAGCATGTAAAAGGTAAAGAAAACAGGGTGGAAGATGCCTTAAGTAAGAAAGTTGCATGGAGTATATGAACTTCACTACAGTCAGATTGAAAGCAAGTTCTTGGATCAAATAAAAGCAGAAGAAAAAAAGGATCTGGAATACCAATTTATATGGCAGCAAGCAGAGGGGGCCAAAAGGAAAGAAAATTCTTTCAATTATGGAATTAACAAGGATCAAATATTAACCTTAAGGAAAAGATATATGTTCCAAATCGAATGGATTTGAAGGAGCTGATTTTGAACGAATACTACCGAAGCAATTATTTAAGACACCCAAGGTATCATAAAATTCTAATAGCAATGAGAAAGAATTATTTCTGATCCGGTATGCGAAAGGAAATTGCAGAATATTAGTAAACAAGTGTCTGGAGTGTCAACAAGTTAAAGTGGAACATCAACATCCAACGGGATTGTTGCAGCCCATACCAGTACCAGAATGGAAGTGGGAAGTTATATCTATGGACTTCATCACGGGTTTGCCAAAATCAAAGAAGCATAATGACTCCATTATGGTGGTGGTCAATCGATTGAGCAAGGCAGCACATTTTATATCGGTACAGCCCACCTATAAAATAGTGCAAATTGCAGACATCTTTATGAAAGAAATCTTTCGACTGCATGGCATTCCAAAGACTATCATATCAGACAGAGATGTGAAGTTTACTTCAGCATTATGGAAAACTGTGTTTACAAGTCTGGGAACTCAAATTAATTTCAGCATTGTCTATCATCCCCAAATGGATGGACAAACGAAGCGAGTGAATGAAATCCTGGAAGATATGTTACATATGTACGTAATGCAACAGCCAACTAGATGGGAAGAAAATATACATTTGATGGAGTTTGCTTACAACAATGGCTATCAGGAATCTCTGAATATGATTCCCTTCGAAGCCTTGTATGGACGACAATTTCATACACCTATCAATTGGATTAGCCCTGAAACCAAGTTGATGCTTGAACCGGAGATGTTAGCTGAGATGGTATCGGAAGTAAAGAAAAATCGAGTAGAATTTGAAGGTAGCTCAAAATCGGCAGAAAGTATATGCCGATAAGAAAAAGACTTATCGCGATTTTGAAGTGGGTGATCATGTATATGTAATAATAAAACCAAAAAAGAGCACACTAAGATGGACCTCTTGTGCCAAGATGGCCCCTAGGTTCTGTGAACCCTTCCCCTAGGTTCTGTGGACCCTTCTAGATATTGGAAAGGGTGGCATACCAATTGGCCTTGCCTAACCATATCCGGGTGCACAATGTGTTCCATGTATCTCTATTAAAGCAATATCTACATGACTCAAAGCATGTAATCCACTGGCAAAGTATTCAGGTAGATTAAGACTAAAATCCTAACTAGAATTACTAAACTTTGTGAGAAACTAATTCAAACTTTTTGTTGGCCGCAGGTCGAGTCGGACGACAAGTTTCTGGTCGAACCTCAGCGTATACTCAATCAAAGAGAAATCATGCTCCGGAGGCGAGTCATCACCCAGGTTAAAGTGCATTGAAAGCACTTCATCTCGAACGAGGCTACCTGAGAAGATGAAGGGTTTGTTTGGGAGGCTTACCCAGAGCTGTTTGTTGAGCTGAAGCGGAACACCAAGAACAGTGTTTACTTCCGGGGGGAAGTTGTGACCGCTGGTTTAAATTTCAAATTAATTGTTATGTAATTTGTTTTTAAAAAAAACTAAGACATTAATTCTTCATTAGAAATTAATTAACAAACAGAAATTAGTTGTGTTTTGGATTAAAGGTAAATAAAAATTTGGTTATAGAAGTGGTTCCATAGAAGTGACAAAAGACTAATGGTAAAAAGGATTCCAACTAAGAAGTGGTTGAATAGAAATAGTTTAGTTAGTTACGCCTTCCTCTATGGATAAAGCAAAATCCCTGTGAGGAAGAGGGGTTCTAATCTGTTGGAAACTAAGAGAAGGAAACAAGAGAGAGTGAATTTCTCGAGCTAGTGGTGACCAGTGGAAATACTCTCAATAATCCTGAATTTCTTCCGGAAAGAAGATTGGACTTGGGGTCCCGAGATCTCTTTCAAGTTTTGTGTCAACCTACTTGACTCAAGTGTTGAGCACGGTGGGGGGGGTGGGTGAGAACTTAATTGCCTCATCCACGGTAAGGTGGACATCATCAGACGATTTCATATAAGTAAATTCACTGAGTTTTGATAGCTAGATAGAAGAGTATTTTTTGATACAGTTCCTAAAGTATTTTAAGTCAATATCAATTAAATATTTTAGTTATGGTTAATATTTCTAAAGGCACCTATTAACTGTTAAGTTTCTATTTTGTTGAGTAAATTGTTAATAACGGTACTTTATATAAGAGCTATCGTGTGACCTTCGTATATTGGTTCTCTTGAAGTAAATACATAACTGTGTAGTGAAGTTTCTTATTCGATGTTAGAAATGCAATGACGAATGTACATGGGAAAATTAACTCTGTTATTATTTACACATAATGTATTCTTTATACAGTAGAACAGAAATAGCCAAAACTGAATTGATAAAGAAAACATAAGGAAAATAAATTACAGCCAAATTCTGAGAAATAGACAAGCCAACTATATTAATGCATAAGCAATCATAAACAACATGTAGTAGTAAAATAGGAAATCTTTAACCCAAGTCTAGAGTTGGAAAACTCCGAACTCTGGGTTGATAGTTTCTGTTATTTTAAACTATACATGGACAGAATTTGGGTTGGTCCAATCAAACCCCTAACATAACAAAATACTTAAGAAAGAATTAAGCTGGGTATGTTTTTCTTTCATAATGAGGAGATAAAAGACAATCGAAAAGCCAAGAAACAAATTCTTCATATGTTGCAAAACATAACAACTGGAAGGAATTCTTTCTTAACGAGCCATTTAAGAACAGAAAATACATTGTTGCCAAATATAAAATAAGGAGTGGAGGCGCCAGTTATCTGTGCAACCATTGCCTATGATCTTAAACCTTAATGTAAACATAACAATATTATCGGAGGGTCTCAAGCACAACCACCCAAAATATGCTATCACACTGAAAGATTTAAATAAATCATACATCTAACAAGGGTTCTTGTTGTAAGGGAGACAAACTCGGTTCTGGAAAATAAACCCTTACTTTAACCTTACCGGTATAATGTCTTAAAAAAAACCACAGCAAGGTTAAACATTCCTTCATTTAAAAGTATAAAGGCTGTCAAAACAGATGATGCCACCCTAGCCCTAGAAGAATATCTGTGGGCGACTCGGTACCTGTAACATGAGGCATGAAGGCAGAGTGAGACTTCAACTTTGACAAGAGGCGAACACTGAGTAATAAACCAAACACCGAAAATGTTGAAGCTTTATACCTGCACAGGCATAACCCACAAAATTAATGTTTACATCGCTGAAAGGGTTGCAAAAGAAGCAACAAGAAATGAGAAATTGTGGATCGAAAACAAAGAGCTTGACTTACTTTCGTTAAGTAGTCATCAAACGGAACAAGGGTTCTCTGCAAAACGAATAAGAGCCAGTTCAGTACCCTGTCCTGAGACTAAACGTAAAGATAAAATAAGAATGTATAGGCAAAGAGATTCTTCCATGACAGAAACTTACCAGCAAGAAGAAGACACCAACTAGCATGTTCCCAGAAGAAGCAACGTGCTACGCCAACTCCAGTGTAACCCAGTGATTTGTTGCAAAAGAAAAGAACAAGAAAGGCTCAAATAGGAAACCATTAAACAAGTCAAAGTAACCTCCTGGGGGATACCCTGTTAAGTTGAACCTGGAGATATCAAAGCCGATAAAAGGTGGCATAGCAATATAAGCAATCTCAAGCGGGTTCGTAAATCATAAGTCAGATAGTGGAAAAGAAAACGGTAGTTTCTTACCCTTCACCAATGCTTTAGAAAGATGGAAAATCAACACTGTAGGCTTGGAGCTGCGACCGGGTTACAGAGCAGCAATGCCGCAATCGAAAGATGGAAAATCAAGATTGTAGGCTTGGAGCTGCGACCGGGTTACAGAGCAGCAATGTCGCAACCGAGTCGTCCGAATGAGCTAACAGTTAAGGTTTGGCAAGATTGATTACCCTAAGCCACCAGAAAACTTTACTAGCCGTAGATGCTCTGCAATGCCACAGCCGAGCTATCCGAATGAACAAACAATTAGGGTTTGGCAGGGTTGATTACCCTAAGCCACCAAGAACCTTTACCAGCCGTAGAGAACATTTACCTTTACCAATCGTAGAGTTACGATCTCGGATTTGGCAAGGTTGATTACCCTAAACCACCAAGAACGGATTTGGCAAGGTTGATTACCCTAAACCACCAAGAACCTTTACCAGCCGTAGAGAACCTTTACCTTTACCAATCGTAGAGTTACGATCTCACCCGCCGTAGAGAACCTTTACCTTTACCAGCTGTAGAGTTACTAGCCGTAGATCTCACTCGACGACTTCGGCAAGCCGGTGAACAGATGTCTAAATTATCAAATCAAATTCAATGATGTGGTACAACATTTCCGCACATCTCCACAGCGTTCATTATTAAAATATTAAAATCCAAATTGCCATTCATTATTAAAATATTAAAATCCAAATTGCGAATCTTAAAAGCTCCGGTTCTATGCATAATAATGAAAACATTCATTATTAAAATCCAAATCGCTAATCCCATCAAATGAGAAATATCTCAAGCCCAAGATTGCATTAAAAATCAATACCTCTAAAAATGAATACCTTGAGAGTTTAAAAGCTACAGTTCTGTGCATAATAATGAAATAAATCATTTCCAACCCGCAGATTAATTAACATATGACTCTGAATTAATTTGTCACCATAATATAGCAGTGAAAACATAAGGTGGCGAACTTTGGTGCAGCAATAAATTACTAAAGCTGCAAGTCTAAAGAACGAAGTATGGATACAAGAGAGGTGCCGATAAAACCATAGTAATTACCTTTTACAATGTATGATTCCATTAAATGAGGTAAGAATTAAATTTTTTTTTTTTTATAAGGTTTTATGTTAGATGTTACAGGACAAATTGGACAAAACAAACCCAAAGTCTCTAACAGGGGAGAGACATCGGACAATCCAAACCAAATGTCTACAACTTGACAGTAACACTATTATTCCAATTCTTTTATTCATATCATTCAAATCTTTTACATTAACCCTCTAAATATCAAACACAAACCCATTCTCATTCAACTCCATGTAGCATTTCTAGAAATCTAACCCTTCAATACCATGAAACTTTTTCGAACTTTTTTCAAACACCAGATTTTCAAATATTATCTTCAAATCCGAAAGCATCCTCTCTTAGCACCAAAGCTTTAATTGTTTTTGGTTCATCCCAGAGTCATTGTGGAGAGAGGTGCCCCAGCCTTTAGAATCATGTCAACCTCTTTGGCTTCCACGACCCACCCACTTCCACTATTTTTCCAATGGTCAGCCAGTGGGTGCATTCTCTCCGGCCCTTCAATATCACGTCTGCTCTTCGCTTTATCCTGTGTAGAAATATTGTATTTCTCGTCTCTCTTTTTCACAAGTTCTTCATTGATTTGGCCCCAGTTTTCAGGTTGGGGTGACATCATAAGTGCAGGCATCCCTAGCGGTAATCTGTCACCTGCAAAATAAATAATAAAAGGAACATCAAAGGCCTAGCCTCTGGCGATCGGGTTTCCACTTTTAAGTGGAAAAAAAAAAAATGAGCTTCAAATGGTTTACAGAGCCTAAACGGAGTAACTTATATAAAATTATACCTCTATCAAACTGCCATGTGCACCAAAATTTCCCATAGCTCTTTGCAAGTTTCCTGAGTTCAGGCTTCTGCATTGACTCCGGTACCCCTGGATTCACCCATAGACCAGCTTTAATCTGCATAAAAATTAATACCATCCAGTTGAACCTCCTACCAAATCATAGTGTGTGTTTTAAACATCAATATCTGATAAGCTTACATCCCACACCGACACAATCCATGTTAACCCCTTGTTGCAGAAAGGGAAGGAAGGTGCTAAGAAAAAATGCATAAAAAATGGCCACATATTACTTCAATTTATCTTGATAAGATAAGTATAATATACAACTACGTCTATTGGGCAATTACGAAAAAATGCAAAATCAAATAAAAAATATAAATGCCCACATATTAGTTAAATTTAGTATATTAAAATAGATAAATTTAGTATATTAAAATAGATAAGTAAAATATACAGCTATGTCAATTATGTCAATTGGGCAATTAAGAGAAAATGCAAAATAAAAAAATGGCCACATATTAGTTCACTTTAATATATTAAAATAGATAAGTATAATATACCATTATGTCAATTGGGCAACTGGGTTTAAGCATGGTTGGGAGGTTCAGACAATTTCGGAAAGTGACATAATGAACTTGTTGTAATGAGTTATGATGAGCTTTATAGCATGTACATTAGGTTTATTAGGTTTATCTCGGATAGAAACACTATATCATGTCAACTTTCTACTAAATGTTGATTGGATTTATTGACAACGGTTGGGAGGTTGAATTGCCTGATGAGGCCGTTGTTGAAATATCATGTCATTTGGATTTATCTCAATAAACTTTGTACGTACTATATGACTTATGAATCAATTGGGAGGTTGAATTCAAATGACAATTGAATCTAAGTTGAATCAATTGGATTTATTGACAATTGTGACAATTGGTGCGAGGTTCAACCACCAGTTGAGATGTTGGGAGATTGGATTCAAATGAGGTGAGGTTCAATTCCCTCAATTCAAATGAGGTTCAATTCCCAGTTTGGAGGTTGAATGTGATGAGCCAGTTGGGACATGATTTCAATTTCATACCTTGAAACATGTATATTCATTTAAGAAATATAATACTCTCAATACTCCTCCCTTATAAAATATACTACTCCTCCCTTATGAGATATAAAGATATAAATATAAATATGTAAATATATTCTCCTGAAAATATAACTATAAATAAACCTTACAATTATGAATAAAGCATACAATTCTAAATAAACCCATCTCAACTATAGCTAGTATGAGTAAATTAACTAGGCCTATCGCTATCAAAAGGGGTGGGGGAGCTACCCTATACGCTCCTCTATCTGCCCTGCGGAATAAGCCGTGGAAAGGTAAGTTACGTTAAATTACTACTCCTCTCCTCTATCTGGCCTGCGGAAGAATAAGCCGTGGAAAGGTAAGTTACGTTAAATTACTACTCCTCCCTTATGAGATATAAAGATATAAATATAAATATGTAAATATATTCTCTTTTTAAAAATAACTATAACTAAACCTTACAATTATGAATAAACCTAGAATAAACCACACAATTATAAATAAACCCATCTCAACTATAGCTAGTATGAGTAAATTTGGTTCAACTATCTTTTGGATGTTAAATGGTATTTATTGAGATCTGTTGATCCCAAATGAGCAATCAAAATCCTGAATAAGCCATACAACTATAAAATAAACCTGCAACCGGTATAGATCAACAATCTCAACTAGCTAGTATGAGTAACCTTGGTTCAATTCTCTTTAAACTGTTAAATGGTATTGTTATTGAGATCTGTTGATCCCAAATTAGCAATCAAAATCCTGAATAAACCTCGAATAAACCATACAACTATAAAATAAACCTACCATACAACTATAAATCAACCATCTAAACTAGCTAGTATGAGTAAATTTTGTTCAACCCTATTTGGAGCGTTAAATGGTATTGGTAGAAATCTCTTGATCCCAATTGAGAAATGAAAATCCTAAATTTGTTTATCAGTAAATTTGGTTCAATTCTCTTTGGGGGTGTTAAAATGGTTTCCGTTATTGAGATCTGTTGATCCCAACTAAGCAATCAAAATCCTAAAAAATTGTTTTAGTGGTATCGTTAATGTTCAAAAAAGGTGCAAGGTTCAAACTACATTAGAAGGTATTGCTAATATTTAATGGTATTGTTATTGGGATCGTAGATCCCAAATGAGCAATCAAAATCCTAAATTTGTTTGTGTTGTTAATGTTTACTAAAGGTATAAGGTTCAAATTACTTTAAAAGGCGTTGTTAATCTTTAACAAAGTTGCAAAGGGGGTTGGATAAACGGATTTGTTTAAGTGGTGTTGTTAATGTTTACAAAAGGGATAAGGTTCAAATTACTTGACTAAATTTATTATTTTTTTCATTCCTATAAGTGCATAGTAGATGATATCTATCTTTATAGATTAAGAGATCCATCTTGAACTTCAACCCCACCCCAAATCATCTGCTAAATCTGTTAATACAGAGACAGACCTCAAGTCTGCTAAATCTGTTAATACAGAGACAGACCTCAAGTCTGCTAAATCTGTTATGCACCCAAAGATATCAAATTTTTGTGGGTGTCATACCTAAAAGCCCATTATCACTAACATAGCACAGGTCAATCTTAAGGCCAACGCATGCCCAAAATCCCAACATACAGGGCTACAACATAGAACCATTTCAAAACACAGTTTCAGATTCCTCTAGATGCAGGAGCTATCGGCACATTAGATTTATAGTTTAAAATAAATTGATGCTAGTTTGTATTTTTTTGGTGCCATGCTACACACCATCACATATTCAGATACACAAAATGGGGCCACAGGAAGTTAATGTAATGATATAGTGACACATACCTCGTAACAGTGAGAATGCCAAAGCTTCTGCTCTTCTTCAGGTAGAGCCTCAAACAAGCGCTCAGATATGATATACTCCAAACCTGAAAACCCAACAAATATTTGTGCCCAAATTTAAGATCCATAACTTGAATTCAAGATGTTATCATTACTGACATGAGGATCAACTGCAGCTAAAACTTGAGAAAAAAACATGGGCTTTCCCCAACTTTCCTATGAGACGTGCATCGCTGGCATCTGAATCATACACAACACACTGCAAGAAATCCTCATTCACCCTGGCCACATAGTGGTGTGTTTCAATCTGTCTGGTCATATCGTGTCCATATATTGCCCAAGTGCATACATGCTGTACACAAATTGCATTAATTTAAATCATGGTTCTGTTCTAGTAATTCAATAGGATAACACTTCAGGAAATTAAAAGAAGAAGATCAAGAAATCAAATACCTGTTGAAACTGCTTCACAGGTGTGAATTTCTGAAGCATCTGGGCACCTGCATCTATCAGTTGGGATCCCACAGTGCGTGGCTTCCCTGGCACATCTTCCGGGGTTGAGGGTATGTAACCAGAAGGTGGTCTCTCACTCGATGTCATGTTGAATGATAATAGACACACAGTAATACGTTACTCGGCTGAAAATTCAATTACAGAGCCAAGGAATAGAAGAACACAATAAGGAACAAGCATAGAATGCAGGCTGCCAGAGTCAATTTAGCTTGAAAGCTCAGCTACAGCTACGTGACATGCATGAAACACTTGGCTTCCTCTGTAACTTTGCTAAACCAACACGTGGTTTCATGCTAATAACAAGTGGCAGAGGTGTAAACGTTTTATTTTAAATTCATCCAGCATGAATACAATCTTTTTTCTGGATTGCCTAAAATCTATCACCACATTCCTCTCCATTTCAGAGACTGACTGACTGCTCATCACTGAATGAAACTTGCTTTAAAGGATATTGAAGTTGATGAAGCTTAAAGTTTTGTGATCAGGCCTCGAATTTGGGAGCGTTTTTCCAATCCAAAGTAACTGATAGGTGGACATAACATTGACACGTTAGGGGAAAATTAATTTTTAAGCCATCCAATATTGCATTAGAGGCACCAATGGTAAATATAATAGGTGTAGTTTAGTTTATAGATTAAATAGTTTTTTAATTTGAATTATTAAAATTTGGTAATATAAATTTAAGATTTTTTGTTATTTAAAATATATTTTTGAATTTATAAATAGATTTAATATTTTAAAAAATATTTAGATATTCGAATATTACAATTTGAATTTGAATTGTAGAAAATATTGTTAAATTTTAATGAAAAATAACTAAAAATAGTAATGAAAAAACTATTTCGTCTATAAATTAAACAATGTAAATAGAAATTCAGTTAATAGCAGCTTTGTTCATGTTTAAAAGTACACAATGGAGTATTAATTATGATGCTTAAAAGTAATTACGGTTTGAAAGAGGCAGCAATGGAGTATTAATTATGATGCTTAAAGTAATTACGGTTTGAAAGAGGCAGAAAAGGTATTGGCTTTTCAGGTTGATTAATAATAAAGTAGGTGAAATATGAAATTGGGTTTGGATTAAGACATAAGTTTTTTATTTATTAAATTTTATGCTTTTTTGGTTTTTATAGTTTTTTGGAGTTTGAAATTTTATATTAAACACTAAATTATATGTTTGTTGATGGATCATCCATCTCACTAGTATCAATTTCTCTGTGAATTTAATGTAATAGTAGCTAAAAGGTAAAAAATATTATAGGAGGTATCAATTTTTCTGTGAGCTTTAATGTAATAGTAGCGAAAAGGTAAAGAATAAAGAATATTATAGGAGGTATCAATAAGTTCATGATACCCATAAACTTCAGAAATTATCCATGCTAGATTTATAGGAATCCATTTATGTTATAGAATTTGTATAACACATCGGCTGCAATTTCATGTAATTCTATATTAAGAAAAGAAACAAAACAATTTTGGAAATATCACAGAGTAGACTAGAAGAGAACTTTAGAAATATACCTATTGCATGTACAAAACCCCTAATCATGAGATTCTCGCCATGAAAAAAGTAAACGCTTTAGAGTTTACGCACATCAAAATCTCCATATTCTTCCTCCAATCTTTATGTTTAATATGCTTGCCTCCATAATTTAGCTAGTCATAAAATGTTGAGATGGAAGCAATGTAACATAGACGAGAAGTGACAGGAGGAAAAAACAATTTTAAGTAGGAAAATTTTATTTTTGATACATTGTACCTTAATTTTCGCTACACCATAAGTTCCATAACTTCAAGATTATTGAGGATGAAGGTTGATAATATCCTTGCCTCTTCCATTTAGTTAGTGAATAAAATATATATCACTAATTAATGGGCACAAATCAGATTATGTTTAACATTGTGAAATGGATGGGCCAAATTGAGATAAAAAGTTCGTCTCCTCGAGACATGAGCATTTGACTACAGCTCGGTTTCACTGCGGGACATTTTGATGGAGCTGCATAATCTGGTATGTGTGGATGTGGTAGTGGGCTAAGAATCACACAGGATATGCACTACAAAATACACTGGCATGGTGGTAATGGATCCAATATGCGGACAGAAACTCTGGCAATGTGGGGGATTATGTGGTATGCAAAACAATTGAATATTCAAAATCTTCAGACTATGGGAGAATCAAAAGTACTAATTGAGTATATGAATTGCAACAACTCCATATCTCTACCACACCTGGTGGGCTGGTTCGAACACCTGCGGATCCTCAAAATCTCTTTTCAACAAATCACCTTCTCCCACATCCCCAGGGAACAAAATATTGTTGTTGATTCTATGTCTAAGAGGGGACTCAGGCGATGGCGGATATCTTGATCATATACAGGTATGCTAGAGATCTACTATAATGCACTGTATTTTTTGTTTTCATATGTTTTACTGAAACGTTTCTATGCTTCCATGTGCTTATGATACACCTCAGGGTGTTTTTGTTACTATGTATTGTGACTGTGGATACTACTCATAATGCAGCACCCTTGCAATACATTTGGTATTGGTAGATGATGAAATTCATATTTGTAGACAATTGTGATATATTATGTTTGCTAAATATATGTATTTTTGAAAATTGTATTTGTTCATCTATAAAAACCGGCGTTTTTTCCCTCTCAAAAAATAAATAAATAGTGATATAAAATGTTGAGATGGTATTTCACATCCTAAACACTTGTTGGCTAGTATACCACTCAGTTTCATCATAAGTTTGTTAATTTTATCACTAAATTCACTTGAAATATATCCAAAATTTTGTTCACTGCATTTCCTATTACATTCAACTTTCCTCTGTAAATCCTATTGATAACAAATCCTGAAGGAAAAATAGAAGTAAGATATGCATGGGGTATGGGAACAAAGACCAACAATCAAGCAGAAGCATTGGGCCTGATGTTAGGACTAACTCTAGTACAAGAAAAAGGAATCAGGGAGGTGGTCATCCTAAGTGACTCTTTGTTGATAATCAAACATATGGTCAATGGGAATTTGGCTCAAAATTGCAATCTAAATCAAATCATAAAAATAAAAAATTGTATTGAGAAAACTCTAGGAGAAGTCAAGTACTATCATATTCTTCGTGGGCAGAATAAAGAAGCTGAAAGACAGACGAACCAGGCCTACCTACTGGCAGAAGAGACCAGTATGGTAAATGGAAAGGAGGGAAGACTCATGATCCCCTAACTAAGTTAGAATGAGAAAAAGAATCAAGAAAAATATTACTCCTAGAGATAATGGATTAAGAAATAAGTTTTCAGAACCCCCAAAGAGATGGAGAATTTGGAGGATAATAAATTGGTGGTATTGGTTAATTGAGGTTGGTCTCGGTCTCATCTGTACCCTCCTTCCCCAATTCATCCCTCCCTTCCTAACTCCATCCTTCCCCTCTTCTACCCAGTGGGTGGAAGCTCATTGGTATGCTCCCCTCTCCCCTGTCTATTTATTTGGTTGCCTATCCACTCCCTTCGGCATTATCATCTCAATCCTCAATATATTGCATCCTTTACACCCCCCTCTGATGTCCCTGTTGCATATTCCTCCATTATCTTGGTCGTTGCATCTCCCTTTGGACCCCTCATTCCCATGTCCCATTAGGCCTCTTTTCCAAAGCAGGTTTATGGCGATTCATGGAACCCTCTTCATGAGGGATGGTCATGGTTTTATGACGTGTACTCTTTGGAGCCTGACATGCAGTTCACCTGTCTATACCGCACGCAGGAGCAAAGGTGCCAAGGGATTTTGGACCTGGAGTGTGAATAGTGGTCGACGCATTCATGGCAAGATCATGCGAGCAATGTATCTACGATGGAGGCAATTAAATCCCAAGTGCAGAGCAAGTCAGTTGGCATGGGACTATCTTTGTGATAAGAGGGTCGAGCAGAAATCAAGGTACAAAAGGGAGATACTAGTTAATAAGGATGAATGCGGAAGGGAGTGGTAGCTGAATGAGGTCAGCCAAGCCAGGTTCGGCCCCTATATATTCAGCTGCTCCACGGATCTGATGGACATTCAGGGAAATAAAATCAGAAATATCGGTTGGAGTTTTCCATTGCGGCAGACTCTGGCCATTGATGCGAGAAGTGACAACGTGTGGATTATGTTGGGCTATGTTATCTGGGTGATTTCTAAGGAGAGGAATGTGGGTGGCGGAGCTTGGGGGTTTGGGAATTTTTAGGGGAATTGGGGGGTGAGTTTGTTGAGAGAGACAGATGGTGATTCTAGTTTTGGATCCTATGAGAATTATAGTCTGTGGTCCAAAGTTGGTTGCATATTTTACCTTCAGTGTCCTCCCCTCAAGTGCTCAGGGGTGAAGAAACTTGGGGTTTCCTACATACTTTGGTTCTATGTTAATTTTGAATCTGAGTTGTTGGAGAGGAGCAGTGGGAAAACTGGCTACTCCCCTCCTTTCTTGCCGGTGGGGGAGGAAGTTAGTAGCTATGAGTCTGGGGGAAAGAAGTTCGAGTTGGAGGTGAGCAGTGCTCGTACGGCGCAAGAATTTATGGTAAGGGCGAAGCTGAAAGGCCTGAGCAAAGATAATGGATTGAAGGGAGTACAGTGGCATGCACCCTTTGGGAGAATTAGCTATGGTTTTAAGCTGCCGAAAGGGAAAGATATAGTGCAAATTTGGGAGTTTGTGGGCAGAAGTAAGTGTTGTTAGCTTCTTGCATAACTGTTTGGGAGGACAGTGGCAGAATTCTGGATGGATTCCCAAAGAAATTCAGATGTGGAAAGTTTGGCTACAGGGCATTGGGGACGTCGCAGACCCGGGTCTGCCCGTGGGAATCACAGAGGAGGAAAAGGACATGGGTCGGGGTTGGTGGGTTGTGATAATTGTGCCTCTGATCTTGAGGACATCCGCAAGGGGATGTAGAATATTCAAATTATCTTACATCAGCAGCAGTAGGACATGCTCAATATCCAAGAGCAGAATATGGCCAAAAGTGAAAAAATTAAACAAATGGATGACGGAATTGGCGTGCTTCGACGGAAACTAGATGAGCTTAAATCCAGCAGAACAACAAGAGAAAGGAGGAAGGTAGGAAAGGCCCGAGATTTGATCTAAACATCCTGGCTGATATGGAAGAATGACCTGTTGTTTAGTAGTTTTTGGGTCTCTGGTTTGTTTTTTTCTATGCATTGTTGTTAATCATTGTAGGATTCTAATGAAGCAATTTTGTCGAATATATAGTTGTAGGATAGTATTTTGGATCTGTTGTCACTCTGTAATTCTAAAGGTTGAAGACAGAACTACGGAGGGAAAAATCAAACCAACTTTGGAATCCAGGACCTAGCCTTCCTGGAATCATAGAGGGCTCTCTCTGTTAGATATAACTTTGTTTACAGGGGAATTTTAGGCTAACTATTAGTGCATAGGTTTGTTTGAATATGTTTGGTTGAGGTAGTAGAAGAGGGCCATTGGGCTATGGAGTCACACAAGTGTGAAAAAATTCAGATGAATTAATAACTGAGGTCAAGTGCAACCAGGCAAGCTAGCCATGTCAATTGATCTTAACAGCTTGTGAAGTGGAATAGAGGAGGAGATTAAGGTTCAACGGGAAAGCAGAGCAGAACATCTTTGAATTCTACATTTCGGTCTCAGAAGAAAACATAATGAACTGTTTCAAGACTATGTATGGTACCCTATGGTAAATCCTACACAAAAGTTTCTATCTGAAGTTAAGAAAAGCAAACAGTATGAGAAAATAGGAGAATAACAAATTACATGGGAAAATACTTCACCACATATCATAACACAAGAATCTGGAAAACCGCAAAATCCTTCATTCATCCAAAAGAGATTGCCTACAACAGAATGAGTCTATTACAATGGTTTTTCCCTTTTGGGCCTCCTTTTCATACTGCTAATGCATACAGTATTTATAGAAAACTTGAGTCAGATGCCTTAATCTACTTGGGTCAAACTCCATTTATTACAAAACAACTGAAATTAAACAGGCATGGCCATGCAAGGCTTGGGAAAAAGATCTCTGACGACATATCGCCTGTAAAATTAATTTTGAGCAGCTCTTTATGGATCTAAACGCTTTGATAGCCCTGACATATGGTCATGCCTTTCAAAATATCGGCGTTGGGTAATTAAGTCTGGTGTAGCACTGGCTACTTTCATTTATGGATGTTAGTGTTGATGTGCTTTGTTGCCCCTTTAGTCTTTGTTGTTACATCTCTATATCAGTGCCTGACTCGACCTTCTCTCTCTTTTTCCTTGTGACATTCAGCCTCGTCCTGCCTTTTGCTCCTTTTTCGGGGCTCAACCTTTTACAAGTCCTTTACACCGTGTTTTTAACCCTTTTTCTTCATAAAATAGCATGCAAACCGTAGAAGCTTGGACCTAAAGGGATGACAGTGGACATGGCATAGCAACACTGATAATGGTCAAATGAATGCGGTGGCGGTTTATGGGTGAGAAAAAAACTTTTTGGAGGGGGTCTCTGAGGTGGTAAGCGGTATTATAGAAGGGGGGTGCGAAATAGTGGAAGGGCAAAGCGGGGAGGGGGTAAGTGATACCACCCATTTCGGAACCCCCCCCCCCGCGCCCCCATGGTTAAATTTTGGAAGCTGAGGGGGGTGTGAAATGCAACGTGAACCGTCAAATGAGAAGGCCCGATTGAGTGGAGATGGAGGAGAGGTGAAGGGCGATGAGGAGAAGGAAAAGACATGGAAGGTAAGGTGGGACCGGACTCGACCCTTTTTCTACCTGATTCCTTTCTTTTTGCGTTTAACCCTTTTTCAAACGAAATAGCGTAAAAAACCATTTAATCAGACTTGAAATCTTATAGACTTCACTTTTGAAGTTGCATCTCATCTGCGCACTATGCAGTATTTAAAATTTAAGTTGTGAAGAATGTAATCGGCGGTGCGATGCGAAGTGGGAGGTGACGCGAAGGGAAAAGTGGGACCAGACCGCAGCCTGCAAATCACACATTTTAAATTTTAGCTATAAGCGAGGTAGGTAGACACTAAATCCTGCAAAGTGTGAAGCGCGGGGAGAAAGGAGGTGACGTGGAGGAGAGGAAGGGCCCGACTTCCACCTGCAGACCGCAAGTATTGAATTTTAACAACAAAGGTAAACTCTAAGGGATGTGAAGTGCGAAGCACGAGAAGGGCGAAGTGACGTGGAGGAAGGTGGGACCCGATAGTAGCCCGCAGATCACATCTCTTAACACTAAACAACAGAGGTAAACTTTAACGGATGCGAAGTGCGATGTGCGTTGATTGGAGGATGATGTGGCAAGATGGGGCCCATAGTGTCGACGAAGTTATAAAGCGGTGAATGTTTCAATGGTAAGATAAAGTTTTTTGATGTTGTATATGATATGTGATATGTACTAGAAACGGTTGTGGAGTGGGGGGTGAAGCTACTGTGGTGGGCCAACTGCCATGTCGCAAGTTAAACCAAATAGATTGCATGCATTTTTAAATATGGAGGAAATGAGGGGGGCAAAGAGGGTGAATGACATGAAATTGAATGAGGGCAGAAATGAAGTTTGATCCCCATCACACCTTATCATCAACACTTCCTTCCTTCCACTGGACAGAGAGGCAGATTGATTCCTTTGAAGCTCTTTACAATCAAGAGTTCCCTTTCTTTCTCTGAAAATAAATTATAGCCATGGAATATTATTTTCAGTAAAGAATATAATAAATAATCAGTCACCTTGTGATACTGTAAAATACAGGACTCTAATAGTGCTCCAGCTGGGGATGGCAGCTCCTTCAGGAGGTGTCAAGAACACCGTAGAATAGTGGCATGATCCATTGGCCTGATCCCAAATCTACAACTTAATCTACTACTAAACCCTCTGTGGTTGAGAAGGCTCAGTTCAAACTCAACACTCTCTACAAACTGAAGTCTAGAAAATACTCGCAGTGAAAACTGGGAAGCAATCTGAAACTAGAACTGGAAATATGCATAGAATATTGAGCTTATTTGCACACCTACCTACCCTACTCTGCTGAAATTGTTTTTGTTCTAAATGATACAATAATTCCAGTGTGGCCAATCAAGTAGCAGCAGAAACAGATGAACAACTTGATTGTTTGTTAGGACAATCAACAATATAACTTGATTATGTGTCCTCACAGCCAAAGTTATATTATGCAATGGAAATTGTTGATGTATTTGATATTTATAGAGAATACATGGTTGAAAACTTGAACTAAAAATAACCTTCATATACTCTGCTATAGGATCAATTAAAGCATGATACTCTGTTATACGATCAATTAAAGCATGATTTATAATACCTACTTCCAGGCCCTCAATGACTAGTTGATCAGTTATATCCCCAGTATTAAACCTTGAAACCACATCTTCATTCTGGGACTTAAAAGCACAATCATCCTCAATATGTAAGTCAAGAGGTAGTACAATTTTCTCTTACTTAGGGAAAGGAATATTTTCCAAGAATTCTTTAGGATCCCGGAAATTATATGACTGAATTTGAGAATTCAAAAGTTCAATACCAGCTTCATATCTTTCAAAAACTATCTTGACATTTTGTTCGGCAGGAACTCTGGTTAGCATGTTGTGGAGTC
The DNA here is from genome assembly GCA_034641835.2 of Pinus albicaulis. Lineage (NCBI taxonomy): Eukaryota > Viridiplantae > Streptophyta > Pinopsida > Pinales > Pinaceae > Pinus > Pinus albicaulis. The sequence goes on along the minus strand of CM076573.1, from coordinate 602,609,676 downwards.
GCCATGAATGCACAAAAGCTGGGTTCTTTGAATCATGGAGTCACCAGGTGAATGATGCAGCCTTCTTGTGTCAGTTACTGTCCACCACCAGTAATCAGATCTGAACTTTGATGTGCTTTCTAAGGAAGATAAATTTCATCCCCAGTGGATTCGCCATTACGATGTCACTTTGTAATGTTGAAGGCTAAAGACGGAACTACGGAGGGAAACATCAAACCAACTTTGGAATCTAGGACCTAGCCTTCCTGGACTCAGAGAGGGCTCTCTCTGTTAGAGATAACTTTGTTTGCAGGGGATTTTAGGCTAGTTTTTAGTGCATGGGTTTGTTTGAAGATGCTTGGTTGAGGCAGCAGAAGAGGTCCATTGGGATATGGATTCACACAAGTGTGAACAAATTCAGATGAATGAATAACTGAGGTTAGGTGAAACCAGGCAAGCTAGCCATGTCAATGGATGTTAACAGCTTGTGAAATGGAATAGAGGAGGAGATTAAGTTTCAATAGGAATGCAGAGTAGAACATCTCTGAATTCTACATTCCGGTCTCAAAAGAAAACATAATGAACTGTTTCAAGACTATGCAGTGTACCCTATGGTAAATCCTACACAAAATTTTCTATCCGCAGTTAAGAAAAATAACCAGTATGAGCAAACAAGAGAATAAAAAATTACATGGGAAAATACTTCACCACAAAGCATAACACAAGAATCTGGAAAACCGCATAATCCTTCATTCATCCAAAAGAGAGTGCTTACAACAGAATGAGTCTATTAAATGGTTTTTCCCTTTTGGGCCTCCTTTTCATACTGCTAATGCATACAATATTTATAGAAAAATTGAGTCAACTTCCCTAATATACTTGGGTCAAACTCCATTTATTATAAAACAACTGAAATTAAACAGGCATGGCCACGCAAGGCATGGGAAAAATATCTTTGACAACATATCGCCTATAAAATTAATTTTGAGCAGCTCTTTATGGATCTAAACGCTTTGATGGCCCTAACATATGGTCCTACCTTTCAAAATATCAATGTTTGCTAATTAAGTCTGGTGCAGTGCTGGCTACTTTCATTTATGGATGCTAGTGCTAATGTGCTTTGCTGCCCCTTTAGTATCTGTTGTTACATCTCCGCATCAATGCCCGACTCGACCTTCTCTGTCTTTTTCCTTGTGACGTTCAGCCTCATCCTGACTTTTTCTCCTTTGTCAGGGCTCAGTCTATTACAAGTCCTTTACGCCATGTTTTTAGCCCTTTTTCTTCATAAAACAGCGTGCAAACCGTAGAAGCTTGGACCTGAAGGGATGATGGTGGATGTGGCGCAACAGCAGTGATAGTGGTCAAATGAATGCGGCGGCGGTCTAGAGGTGAGAAAAAACAAATTTTTGGAGGGGGTCTTAGGTGGTAAGCGGTAATATAGAAAGGGGGTGTGAAATAGCATAAGGGCGACACATAGCGGGGAGGGGGTAAGTGATTCCACCCATTTCAGACCCCCCCCCCCCCATGGTTAAAGTTCAAAAGCTAAGGGAGCTGCGAAATGCAACGCAGACCGTCAAATGAGAAGGAGTTGAGTGGATATGGAAGAGAGCTGAAGGCCGATGAGGAGAAGGAAAATATGTGGCAAGTAAGGTGGGACCGGACTCGACCCTTTTTCTACCCGAGTCCTTTATTTTTGTGTTTAACCCTTTTTTTGAACGAAATAGAGTAAAAAACCATTTACCCGAACTTGAAATCTTATAGACTTCACTTCTAAAGCCACATCGCATCCACGCACTACACTATATTTACAATTTAAGTTGTGAAAAATGTAATCGGCGGTGTGATGTGAAGTGGGAGGTGATGCGAAGGGAAAAGTGGGACCAAACCGTAGCTCGAAAATCGCACATTTAAATTTTAGTCGTAAGCGGGGTAGGTAAACATGAAATCCTGTGAAGTGCGAAGCACGGGGAGAAAGGAGGTGACGTGGAGGAGAGGCAGGGCCCGACTACCGTCGTGAGATCACAAGTATTAACTTTTAACAACAAAGATAAACTATAAGGGATGCGAAGTGCGGGAAGGGCGGAGTCATGTGGAGGAAGGTGGGACCCGAAAGCAGCCCGTAGATTGTAACTCTTAACACTAAACAACAGAGGTAAAATTTAACAAATGTGAAGTGTGATGTGCACCGATTGGAGGATGATGTGGCAATATTACCATACATGAGTCTATTTTATGATCCTTCTCACTGGTTGGATGTGTCCATACCATGTATCTTATTACATGTTCTCTATTATGGATGGCTGCACCCATACCTCGTACTTTTGTATCATAAATATCAGTCGTACTTGATCTTGCATGTCCTCCGACGTCAGTGTTTTTGTTTGGGCATGTTCTCATAAATAATTTCACCCCTCCCTCTCTCTCAGACTTCATGCTTTAAGGGGCATCTGTTACACAGCAATTTGTCACCGTCCCTGCATCCCCTATTCTAAATATTGGAGGACCACCATAGTGACCTCTCTGTATTGTCACACATCATAATGAATTTCATTGCATTCCTTAACATACCAGGAAAAAAATCCATATGGAACATTCCTGAAGTAGACCCTTAAAAACACGTAATTTTGGGTCAGCGTTGTGGTGTGGTTATGTCCTCATGCCCATGGCCATATTTGCACTAGGCCTTGCGTCGTTGTCGCTCTGTCTCTAAAGAACCCCAGCGCCAAGCTACTTTTGGAAGGTTTTTTAATATGGAAATGAAGCTTCTAAGATCTAACAGCTTCGTGAGCGGAATCATGGATGTTTGTTCGACTGGATGTGGTCGATTTTATCCATTTGGTCTTCTAGTTCTTACAAAAATGCAACTTTCCAAAGGGATAGACCTTTCTTCCTTTGGCCTTCTAGTTCCTACAAAAATGAAACTTCCCAAAGGGATAGACCTTTCTTCCACCATAATTGGATCCCAAATCCCTTCCTCCACTCCTAAAAATTCCTCTTCATCCCATTGATTCTGCTAGCTAGAATAGACCAAGGGCTGATAGTAGAGAATAGTCCATAGTTGTGAGAGAGAGTTTGAGCCTTTCGCTTCTTTGAGCCAAATCGATGAATGAATGCTTTGGATACGTGCCCAACTGAACCCGTCAAAGGAGGTCTACAGCGTCAAGGCGCAGGTTGTAAACTCTCTATTATACATTAATATGACATGATTGATTTCTAGCTCCATATTTGTCTATGTTAATACTCAAAGTTTCTGACTCTCCTTGACCAGTTAGATAAGTCATAAATGAATATGTATGTTATATGATTTTATTGTTTGTTTGATATTTGTGCAGGTGTGTGAATATCGCTACCAACGGAGTGCAAGGCTTGAAGAACAAAGATCGAGGGATCACTGCAACGTACCACGTCAAGAGTGTTGCATTGAGGTAGGACATGTATTCCAATCCGCATTTCTTTTATAGACTAGGAATTTAGAAACCAGCATGTTCCCTTGTTGCTAGACCCACCCTAGGGCTAGAGGGATCGCCTCTATCCACAGAGGGGATTTTCTTGCACAACAAAAGGCCCCTTTTATACTTGGGAAGGAGCTAAAAGATATTAATCTTAAAATCTTGGCTAGTGGAAAATCACAACACACAATAAAGAGATATACCTTTGGTATTTGCTTAGGGAATATTGTTACAAAGAAATCATGTCATTTTTGAAAATCAGGGGCATTCCTACATCAAAGTTTCTCTTCATAGTTTGTCTCTACAAAACAAAATGCCTTCCAAATCTTATTATACTATTTCTATCTCCTCCCCATAAACTAGAATTTAGAAAGACCCTCCAAGATATTTATTTGATTGCACAACACAACCATCTCTCTTAATGGGGGGGTGGCAAGAGGAATTTATTCTTGGATGAATCTTATTTTTTTAACTTCTCCTGCAATATTTTACTGGAAACAAATAATTTTGCAAAACATTTTTCCCTCAAACTTAAAGTTCATGGTTGGGTATTCTAGAGAGTATTAACTCACTTCATTATTATGGGGACTCATAAGTGGTTATAAATGGGATGAAGGGTGCAGCAAGTCTAGTAAATTATACTATTTACCTCTATATTAGCAAATCATACACGTGATCACTTTTTCTCTTGTAATTATTTTTATCACATCTATAGGTCAATAAACTTCGAAGCATATGCTCTTTCAAAATTTGGACTTGAAATGGACCAAGGCCTATGGAAAATCACATAATGCAAAGAATTTTAGCACTCATAATACTTTCTTGACCCTTGTGGATGACTAGAATCACTCATATATTTTTTTCTCTTTTTTGTCTATAATTTACATATATATATTTTGAGATGGTATATTTAGTAAAAATGGTATTATATTGTGCTATATCATTTTTCTCTACAACTCCTGGTAAAACACTAATTGGGATTTTGAAATGGTTGGTTCATAGGGGCTTCTCCCCCTCCACCGAATGATTTTGTAGCCTTTTAGGTTTTGGTTGCTTCCCTACCCAAGAAATCCAAACAAAAGGAGGCTTAGTCAATATTTTTGAAGAAGGCAGATTCCATTCCCCCCCTTATTTTTGGTGGACGGCTTTGGCCTTTACAGACCTCACCTTAGTCGGGAAGTTCACTAGAATGTGGCCATCTCCTAGGTATATGGAATAATGGTTGGGCAGGACTTGGAAACCACTAATCAAAGGAAAAAAGGGAAGGTATGCATGTGGGAATGGATTATTTTTTCTTTTCTTTGAGTATAAGGAAAACAAAGATGTTATTTTAATGACCATATTTCTTTGGAACCCGAGGCATGTATTTGAACAAATGGTCTATGGATTTTGATCTAGATGATGATATACTAAATTCCATGCTTGTTTGGGTCAAACTCCTAAGGCTACCCATATCGTTCTGGAGTTATGATCGCCTACAAGAAATAGGGAATGGATTGGGGAAATATATAAATAGATTTGAACCTAAAGGCTCTAGGTTCATGTGTGTAAAGATCTGTGTTGGGGTGAATTTGGAGAAGGGTTTTCCCTCAAAAATAAATTTGACTCATGGTGAATTGTGCCACTTAAAAACCCTAGAATATGAAAATTTATCATTAAAATGTATAATTTGCAATGAATACGGAAATTTTACGAGATATTTTAAGAAGGCCCAATCAAACAAATGGGGAAAAGTGGCAGCAACACAGGAGGAATAGTGGAAAACCAAGAGAAAAGGTGGAAATAAAGGAAATGGGATAGTAAACAAATCCCAAATAGAAAAATGAAGGAATGTGGCTTCAACCTCAGCAAATCCCTATGATTTTTTCCAATCCTAAGAAGTCAACAGCGAGGAGGAAATGAAAAACAAAAAAATAAATGAGGCTCTAGTGGAAGAAATGGTAATGTTAGAAGAAGAATCAGGGAAGATCAAGGAACCAGAGTGAGTTGATGTAGAGGAATATGATGGGATTATTCAAACCCTAACTAAAACACAAGACAAAGGGAATAATCAGTTAAATCGAGAAGAAAAAGGAAGCATGGCAAAAAAAACAAGGAATGAGGCCAGAGGAATTCCACAACAACAGTAAGAATCCAAATTTTATCCTTCAAAAATTATGACAAGGAACAAAGCCCAAAAAATAAACTCGGTTGATGAAATTAGGATCCAGGAGACAGAGAGCAATAAAAAAAGGGAGATATCCCAATAAAAAATTAGATAAATTGAAGCAAATAAAAATAAGAAACTAGGGAGTCAACCAGAAATCACTAACATCCTAAAGCCAATGACACCCAAGGAGCATGAAGAAATAGGTGAGGGATGAGGTAAGCCACAAAACCCTCCAAGACTATATTGAAATCTATCTCATGGAATATGAGGGGTTTGGGAAGCCTCATAAAATCCCTATTTGTTAAATATTTAGTTAAGTAGGAAAATTTGTTGATATTGTTTCTTCAAGAAACAAAAATGGAAGAATCAAAGTTTGTGAACTTAGCCCAATCATTTTGGTGAGAAGGTTTTGGAGTAGTACACATCTCTAGAGGAGCCTTTGGTGGTCTTGGAGTCTTCTAGTTAGATTCATTATTCACATTGAAGGATAGCTTAAAATGTTGATTCTGGAAAGCAGTATTTCTAGAAAGAAAGGACACAAAGGAACATATCTATGTAATCAATTTATATTACCTAATTTTGTATGTAGAAAAAAATGAGTTTTGGGATTCACTCATTTCTTTAAAACAAAATTAGTGGCATCTCAATAGTCTTGTAGGAGGGGACTTAAATACCTTTCTACACTCTTCTAAAAATTGAGGGACGAGCCTATTATGTGATCCGTTTAGGGAAAGGGTGGAGGATTTGATAAGTGAATGGGATTTAATTGATATACCACCTGAGAAAAATAACTATGCTTGGTCAAATACAAGAAGAAGATAAATTCATATAGGAGCAAGGCTAGATAACTTTTTGATCCATATAAATTGGCTAACCAAAGGATTTGATGACATATCATCAATATTAGCGTAGGGATAATTTGATCATCGACCAATAATATTAACAATAAACCATATGAAAAACCTCGATATCATCCCCTTTCGTTACACTCCAGGATTGATACATGAATAAAGGGTTATAGATTTGATAAAACAATCATAGATGAATCCAATAAAAGGATTCATGTCCTATGTATGGGAGAATAATTTGGATATAGTCAATCACGCACTACAAGCCTAGGAAAAGGAAAAGTATAAATCCTAGGACAAAAAAAGTAGGAGTTGATAGAGAAACTCAAGCAGCACCAAAGCATGATAGAAAATAGTGAAGTAGAGAACTTGCATATAGAAAAGGAAAATAATTTGACTATATATATTTATGAAAAGGGCATAAAAGAGGAATAATATTGGATATTGAATTCAAGAAGTGTATGGCTACAAGCAGGAGAGCAAAACACCACCTTCTTTCACAAGTAGGATAAGGTAAATGAGATGTGAAACTGGGTAAGAGAAATCATAGTGAAGGTAAATCTAAACTCGAAACCTTTATTTTTATTAAGCAGGAATAGTTTATCCACTTCTAATCACTTTAACTTGATTATAATGAAATAGATATGGAAAAGGAACGAGATTTTTTATCTCACATCCCTTAAATTATCTCAACATTTGAAATAAACAATTAATAAATGAAATTGAAGAATTAGAAGCTATACAGGCAATTTTTTTATGCAACCAACTCACAAAGCAGAAGAAAAGATAAATGAATGACTTGAAAATTATCCTCTTCAAAGTGGAAACCTCCTTTACATTACATAAATGAAAATTTCTTGGATGATACAAATGATAAGACTTCCTTGGTATATATAGGATACTAAAGGGTCACAATATAGTCAAAGCCTACATAATAATAATAATGTAACAGAACAAAAATAACAATAGTGGGCTTCTATAGGGCACAAAAATAACAATATGGGGGATACACATGCACAACAATAATAATAGGAGTCTACACTACAATAAAAATAAGGGGAATACACTAGTATTATAGGGACCTAACATGCCCCTCTCCTTCAAAAAAGTGTTGTCCTTAACGCTTGAGTAGTTATGAATGCTTCTATATAAAAAATTTATCCTCCCATGTCAAATATTTAGAGGTTAAGTTCTTCCACTTTATGAGATACTCTGAAATTAATTGATTCCATAGTTATTGGGTTCTTGTTTCCATGACTTCTTCAAGCTCAAATGTGTTTTTTCCTTCTTCTTCAATTTTTGGCAACATTGTTTGAACTGGGAGCTTGTCACTGATAACCTTATTTAAGCATGAAACATAGAAAACTGGGTGTACTTGGGAAGATGCAACCAACTCCAATTTGTATTCCATAGTACTAATCTTTTGCAACACCGTGTAAGGACCATAGTACTTGGGTGATAATTTATTATCTATATTATCTTGCTTAAGGGACATTTTTTTGTATGGTTGTAGCCACAAAAATACCCAGTCACCTACATTAAAACTTATTTCACTGTGATGTTGATATTATTATTGTTTCATTTGATTATGTGCTAGATTTTTTGGGCTTGCGTTATATTCTTTCCATGATTATCCCCCTTCACTTACATCGGATGTGAGGGGGGCAGTAGCCCACCTTTGCTTACGCAGGGTGTGAGGGGGGCAGTATACCCCCTTCGCTTGTGTCGGGTTTGAGGGGGGAGGTATCCCCCCTTCGCTTGTGTCAAGTGTGAGGGGAGCAGTAGCCCCCCATTTTCTTACGTCAGGCACAATGAGGGGGTCAAATGGGAGGCGGCACCCCCCCCCCCCCCCCCCCCGGGGGGGGGGGCGCGCCCCCCCCCCCCCCCCGCCGAGGGGTTTTCATGGGGGAGGCATCCCTCTTACACGATGCCCGAGGAAATGCCTTGGAAAAAAAAAATGGACCCTATATTAGGTGGGAGGACCTGCCTATGGTTTTGTGCATGGTTTGCACATGGTTTTGGGCATGATGGTTTTCTGCTCCTATTATTTTGTAGATTTGGTCAAGGGAACTACAGTGATGTTCTAATCCAAGGTTAATGGATTTGGGTTTATGAATGCTTCGACATGTATATATATGTGTGTTGCAACACTAAAAAGAATATAATGAAAAATCAAGTTGGTAGTCCCAGATTGGATCCAGGGGAAAATCTTTGTGTATATTTGTTTTATGTTTTATGCTCTTGCTATGGTTTATTTTATGTTGTTAAGAATTCATTTGCAGATAATTTATGTACCTGGTTAAAACCTACAAGAGTGAGGTTATCCTTTAAGAGTTGAAGAACTTGTTGTTGATTCTCGATGTGATATTCCATTGCTTGAACCTTAGAATTTTCTCCTAAATATGATGTGATGGATGGTGGATGATATTCATAAAGTGCCATAATTGGGGTCATTTTTTCTGCAGTATGGAAGGAAGTGTTATACCACCATTTAGCTAGAGGTAAGCACTTAACCCATTGTGTTTTTTTATCATATACAAAGTAAATAAGATATCCTTCCAAACATGTGTTCACTATCTCATTTTACCCGTCAAATTGAGGATGATAAGATGAGCTATGAGCTAATTGAGTACCAAGGCAAGAAAATAATTCCATCCAAAAATTTCTAGTGAAAATGGGATCTCTTTCACTTACAATAATGTTTGGGTTTCCATGTAGCTTTTGAATTGTTTCCATAAATGTAGTAGCAATTGTATTGGCTTTAAAAGGATGAGGTAATGCACAAAAGTGTGCATACTTGGTAAGTCTATCAACTACCACCATGATGATACTCTTTCCTTCACACTTGGGTAAACCTATCATAAAATCCATTAAGACCTCTTCCCAACTTTGAATTGGAATCGCTAAAGGTTGTAACATACATGGGGTCTTAATTGTCTCAGCGTTATTTTATTGGCAGATCAAACATTCTGCCACAAACTTCTGAATATAAGATTTAAGGCCATCCCAAAAAAAATCCTTCTTGACCTTGTTGTATTTTTTTTTAAATATTGAGTTCCCTCCTAAGGGGGAGGTCTACAATTCCAAAAGAATATTTTGTTTGAGTTGGGAATTCTTACAAAGATATAAGCGATATTTGTACCATAATGAATCATTTTTCCAACTAAATGTATCAGATGTACTGGAATATTGCAACAAATTTTGAATGATTTTCCATGCCTCTTCCTCATTTTTCCATTCATCCCTTGCTTCGGTTATCTAATCAGGTTGGATAATATAAATGGCACAAATCAATGCTTCCACATCCTCATCATTTTTTGAGGGTTCATCTGCAACAACATTTTTCTTCCCTTTTATGTAGATGATTTCAAAGTCATAACCCAACATATTTGTGACCCATTTTTACTTCTCTTCTGACGATATATTTTTTCCAAAATGTATTTAATACTATCATGATTTGTTTTTACCTTGAAGTGTCTTCCCATTAGGTAAGGTCGTCATTGCTTTAGTGCATGTAGTATTTCCAACATTTCCTTCTCATGAATAGGTTTGTGTAAATTATTTATTTTGATTGGATGACTTGCAAAATCGATGGGTCTTCCTTCGTGCATTAAAACAACACCAATTCCACTTCTTGAGGCATCACTTTCCATAATAAACATTATTATGAATTCTGGCATCGGCAAGACCGGTGCTTGGTACATTGCCTCTTTAATATATTAAAAGGATTTAGCTACATCTGGAGTCCAAGAAATTGCATCTTTCTTTAGAAACGTTGTTAGAGGTGTTGTTCTTCTCCCATAATTATTAACAAACTTGCATTAATATCCTGTCAACCTAAGAAATCCCTGAAGATGCTTTATGGTTGTGCAGATTTTTTTCTAATGCATCTTTCTTCAGAAATGTTGTTAGAGGTGTTATTATTCTCCCATAATTATTAGCAAACTTGCATTAATATCCTGTCAACCTGAGAAATCCCCAAAGATGCTTTATGGTTGTGCAAATTTTCCATTCCTTAATATATTTAATTTTTTAGGGTCTACCTTAGCACCCTCATGAGATACAATATGACCCAAATATTCCACCTCTTGTACTCCAAAGAAACATTTGGAGGATTTTGCATATAATTTTTTCTGCTCTAATAGTTTGAGCACCCTGTCAACATGTTGAACATGATCCTTCCAAAACTTGTTGTAGATTAGTATATCATCAAAAAATACTAACACAAAATTTCTAAGGGTTTGAAAATGGAATTCATCAAACCTTGAAATGTATAAGGCGCATTAGTAATGCCAAAATGCAGGACCAAAAATTCATAATTACCCTCATGAGTTATGAATTTTGTTTTTGGAATGTCTTCAGTCTTCATTCTAATTTGATGATATCCTGAATGAAGGTCAAGCTTGGTGAAGTAAATTTCTATGTGTAATTCATCCAACAATTCACCAATGACAGGAATGGAAAATTTATCTTTAATAGTGATCTTTTTTAGCTCCATATAATCTGAAAACATACGCCATGATCTATCCTTCTTGTGAACCAATACTATTGGATCAAAGAAAGAACTTTGACTAGGTTTAATTATATCGGGCTCTAGCATTTTTGTAACCATGCGTTCAATTTCACTCTTTTAGGAATAGAGATATATGTAAGGTTTGATGTTTGGGGGAACACTTCCTGGAATCAAATGAATAGCATTATAATACTCACGAATAGGTGGGAGGTCTTTGGGGTTCTCAAATACCTTGGAATGATTGTCCAATATTTTTTGGAGATGTGGAGAAATAGATAATTTCGATGTTTCAACCTCTAATGGGAATAATTGTGCAATTATGCCCTAATGTTATTTCTTCAGAGTATTTTTCATGCCATTATATTTGATTATCTTTCCTGGTTTCCCTATGATACCACTTAATTCAACTTCCTTTCCTTCCCAAAACAAATTCAAGAAAAGTTCTTGAAAATTAAAATCTATCGTCCCCAAATATTGTAACCATTGGACTCCTAGTACAACATCAGCACCACCCATTGGAACGAAAATCATTATACTATTCAATATGTATTCCTCCATGGTTATCTTGATATTATGGAAATTTCTAGAGCAATCTATAGTTCCTCCATTTGCAACCATCACTTTCCACTTTGGTATTGGATATAGGAAGCAATTCAACTCCTTAGTTATCTTACAATGAATAAAATTATGGGTACTACCCGAACCAATCAACATTACTACGTTTTTCTTCTTGGTATATCCTTCTATCTTGAGATTTTGAGGAGTGGTAATTCCCGCCAATTCATTAAAATATATGGTTGGATTCATCTCTTCTTTCTATGGGCTTGGTTCCTAGTGTATATCCTCCTCTTTTTATGTTTCTTGTTCCTTTTATTCTTCCTCTTCACAATAGATGTAAAATAATTTATTCTTGGTACACTTATGACCTTTAGTGTATTTTCTATCACAACTGTAAAAAAACTAGTTTTCTTTTTTTTCCTCCAATTGTTGTGGTGTCAACCTTGTAGGTTGTGGAAGTCTAGGAGCAGCAACACTTCCATATTTATAGTTGTGAGTGGTCAACTTGCTTGTTGTAATAATTTTTCTTTCAACTTTTCTTGCCGCATTGAATGCCTTCTACAATGAATCATGTTCCCAAAGACGAACCTCATGTTGGATGCTATCCTTTAAAGTACCCTATGGAGACATCAATCATATGCTCCTATGGAATATCAGTTACCCTGATATCCAATTTTTAGAAGTCCTTAATGTGCTCCACCATTAAACCCTTATGTTTGAGATTTGTCAATCGGCTAAAGAAGGTGTTTCTCTTTGTATCCTCATAATGTGCTATCATTTACTCCATAAAAATTGACCAAGTGACAATTGGCTTATGAGAAAAAATCCATCGATACCATACAAATTGATTGGGTTCTAAATATAAATATGAAATGTGTACCTTTTGTGTGTGTTGCACATCATGGAGATCAAAATATTTCTCCATATATAGTATCCATGTTACCGGATCCTTGCCATCAAACCTTCTCATATCGATATTTGGAATTTGGTGGGTATTAAACCCAACATTGGAGTCTCTAAAATCATAATTCATATTCATTTTTTCCTCATCATGATTTTCATAGATCACATTGTCACCATTGGGAAGCCTTTCTTGCAACAACTTTGTCAACCCTTCCATCTTGACATTCATCATTGCTTCCATGTATGCTTGTAAACCTTCCATGTCCATTTTTATTTTTACTTCTAAATCATCCATATTAAAACTCATCATCGCTTCCAATTCATTTTTGGTTACTCTTTGCGAGAGAGAAATTTGTTGCACTTGGTCTCGTAATTTTGATATATCATGTTGTGTTTCTTCCTCTTCTTCATGTGTCACAGTAGAGATTTTTGGTTTCTTAATAGGTGTGTCCATTTTCTTTCTTTGAGGAATTTTAGAATCAAAAAAATATATCTATGCTTCACTCTTCTCTTTGAATCACTTCAAACTTATTTTTCAAACAAAATTTATGCAAAATTTAAAACAAAATACACAAATTTTCCTTGCTTTGTAAGAGATCGAAATTGAAATTGTTGTATCTTTGTAGTTTTGGATCTCCAAGGTCTTAAATTTTTTCCTGTGGTATTCATATGAGTATTATTTCCAACGCCACAAGTCAAACCAAAAGTGGATTCCTCGAGATAATGTTATGCCAAATATCCCATGATGACTTGGAATGGTTCAGTAGAGTGAAATTGTAATGAATTCCACGTGTCACGGTTTCAACCTCCAGTCCTAAAAATGATAAACAAAAAATTATAGTCTGTGCAATTTCAGTAAATTTTTACGAAAAGAGGAATTTATGACGATTTTCCCAAGGTCACATGTTTGAGTCTGAATTCTAGAGCATGAAAAAATCCTAACTTCTTCGGACCATATCTCATAAAATATAGCGAACCAATATTTGAAATTTTTACAGGAAGTTCATCAACATTTCATATCAATGTGGTCGCAATTTCAACTTTTGAAACTTCACATTAAAAAAATTATAGAGAAAAATTCAAGATGACTTGTTTGAAGCAGCGAAACCCTAGAATCCAAAGCTCTGATAACAAATGTTATGCAACTAGCTCATAAAGTAGAAGAAAATATAGATCAACGACTTTAAAATTATCCTCTTCGAGGGGGAAACCTCCTTTATATTACATAAATGAAAAATTCTTGGATGATACAAACAATAAGACCTCCTTGGTATATATAGGAGTCTAAGGGGTCACAATATAATGAGAGCCTACATAACAATAATAATGTAAGGGCACAACAATAACAATAGTGAGCTTCTATTGGGCACAAACATAACAATATGGGGGATACATGGGCACAAAAATAACAATAAGTGGCTACACTACAATAACAATAAGGGGAATACACTAGTATTATAGGGACCTAACAAATTTAGTCATTGGATTCTCATAAGGTTGCTATACTAGATGGTTTTCCTAAGAGCTTCTTGCAGGATTTTTGCGCATTGACAAAAAAAAATTTTAAAAAAAAAATAATAATAATAATAATAACAAATAAATAAAAAATTAAAATTAAAATGAAAATTAAAAAAAATAAATAAAATAAAATTATAAGAATGCTCAATTGGATGAGAACAAAAGACAAAATTAGGAGTAATAACTTGCTCTTCTCACTATGATCCCAAAAGAGGAAAATCCTATGAAATTCACATGATTCAAGCCTATTTCTCTTTCTAATTCTATTTACAAAATCCCCATAAAAATATTGTAGTCTTAAAGAAAATTTTATCAGAAATTATTTCTAAAAATAAAGGAGCCTTTATGCAACATCATCAAATAATGGACAATATAATTCTAATTCAAGAAGTCATTCACTCCAGCAAGGAAGAAGGAGAACCTAGAATGATTATCCATCTTGATATGGCCAAGATTTTGATCAAGTAATACATTCATTTTTATTTCTTATGCTTGAAAATTTGGGTCTAAGTGGTGAATTTGTTTGTTGGATAAAATATTGTATTGGTTCCCCTTGGATCGCACCCTTAATAAATGGGAGACCCACCCCTTTTTTTGAGTCTTCAAGGGGACTCAAATAAGGTTTTAATGTATCCCCTTTGTTTTATATATATATATATATATATCAGTGTTCGAAAGCTTGAGCAAGAATCTGGGGCGAGCAAGAATGGTAGGAAAGCTATTGGGACAAAGCATTGCTCAAAATGTGAAAACACTGAATCACTCACAATTTTTTTATGATACTCTTTTATTGAGATGATAATCCAAAATAATTGAGGCAATTCAAATCTCTGCTAGATGTGTATTTGGATCTATTGGGTGGAACAGTGAATAAAAGGAAAAGTAAAATATATGGATGGAATTGCTCAGAGTCATATCTAAGAGAGATATCTTATGTATTGGAATTTCTAATGGATTTAGGATGGAAATATTTAAAATATTTAGGAGTTTCAATCTCTTTGGGAGCCCCAAGTATGGAGGACTAGGATCAAGTTCTACAAAAATTAAAGAAAACAATCCAGTCATGGGGAGCACAATGGCTAAGACAACATGTAAATTCATCTTAATTAAATTAGTTTTGTCATCCCTGCAATTTTTTTGTGTGTTGGTCTTCTAGCCCTGATAAGTGTGATCAATCAAATAACAGGTATATTGTGAAAGTTTCTCTAGAATCGAGCACTAGGGGCTAAAATTGTATGGTGTCTCCTCTTTGAGACCAAAGAATGGTGGAAATAGACCTTCCTATGAAAATATTTTCACAAAAGAAAACTCATAAGGGTTAAAAAATCAAATTGATCTGGAGCAGGCTCAAAGATATGGAAGCGATGTAAATATTCCACCATGCTTCTACTAGAACAATTGGGTTGGAGAACAAGATACAATGTCAGAATAAATATGTGGAAAGATAACATACGATCAACTAGTTGTTGAGCAAAAGTGTAGAGATAAGGGAGTTAGCAAACAAATTGAGAAGAGAATGAAGCATAAGGCTCTGAGACATCTCTCAATGGATGGAACAAGACACCTATATGGGGAATAAATGTTTCAATCTTCTTGTCTCTTTATAATCACAATGGAAAATATTAATTGATTCTCTAAAGGGTCTAGGTCCAATCGAAATCTTGCAAAATGATCAGCGACCATGGCAGTATAGTCCTTACCATTGATACATAATAAAAGTAGGATATGAGCTTCTTATAAAGAAACTACTAAATCCTACTCCCTCTTAGTTATGGCATAAAATTTGGCACGAGGATGGTCTTCCAAAGCCTAAACCTCTTTTGTTGGACCCTGGTTCACAAGAAAGTATTAACTATCAAAAACGTAAGGAAGAGAAACATACAAGGTATGACATGGTGTGCACTTTGTAAGCAGGTGGAAGAGGAAATTTTGCATTTATTTAGAACATGCTCATTCTCTCTGAGGGTATGGAATAAGTCTTTAGAAAAGGTATGCTTTATAGACACCATTACTTGTAGCTGGATTGAAATATTGAACAATGGAAAAACAAGATTCCTTGACCTAGGAATAGTACATCTGTAACTATGAGATGTTGGATGCCATTTCCCAAATATTTATGTTGGTCAACTTGGCTTGCTTGCAATAGTATCTCGGCCTCAATAGTAAACAAGGGTTTCTCTATATTATTTGGAGTCATTTCAGCGAAGGTATATAAACCTTCTGAATTGGAGAATTTATTATCAAATGAAAAAGGATGTATTGAGCTTGGAAAATCTCTTTTTCTTGCTGACAGGTTTAGTCCCATACCAGATTTCAATAATAATAAAAAATTAATAAAAGAATGGATCTGAAGAATTTTAAAAAAATGGAAAAATAGAAAATATTTCCTCTAATTGTTTTTTGATGGCGCCTCGAAAGTAAATCTAAAGTTGGCAGGAGTGGGAGGAGTAATATTATGCCCTCATGACCAAAAGGAGTTGTAATTTGCATGGGGTTTTGACATACCTACGAATAACTAGGTGGAATATTTGGCCCTATAGCAGGGGATATAATTTATATTGATAAAAAGATTAGATGGTTGATGGTATTTGGGGACTCAATGCTAATTATTAAACAAGTAGAGAAACTTAGATACAATAATAACCACATTAGTCCCCCCATTCTTCAAAGGATAAAACTCCAATTGAGGCATTTCGAGAGAATAGAGTTTTAACATACTAAGGAGACTCTAAATGCATAGGCAAACACACTAGCCAATAAAGGCACCACCATGGAGCAAGGGAAGTTATAAAAAGAACAATGAGTTGTAAGATATAAGACCCTCCCACAATACGATACATCAATCTACAGAATGAAAAAATAGAGCATAATTTTGGACATGGTTGTGGGATCCTAGGCTAGATATTTGGATTCCCCCAACCCTGCATCAAGGTAACTCAATAAAGTCTCATAAATAAATGTGTGGAATGATGGCTCCAATGCACAAAGGATAAGGTGTTGGAGTAAAGCTCTATTAATCTCATAAGTCATAGGGAGTTACACCACATCATCAGCTCAAACACCCAGAAGATAGATAATCCCTCACGAAGAATAGAGTGGTGCAAGCAAAGAAAAAATACAATTACGGTAAGAAGGATCACATGCATCCATTGTATATAATTACTATGGCATATCCTAAGTGATATCAAGAAATTAATTAAGAGAGATAGTATCAACGACACCATGAGGAGGATTGGACGACAATCAATCGCTATTAAATGGCATGCTTCGAAGAGGATATTTTTTTCAGTAGGAAAAAAACGTTGTATTATATATGAATATATAAACAGTACATTCATCTCTATGTGATGTGACATGATTCCTTCTATGATGTGGGAAATGAAGTAGAAGGAAAGCCTTGTCCAATATTAGCCCATGTTCGTCGATCCAAACATCATTTAGTACAACCTAAATGTACACAACATATACATAAACATAGGTCCAATCTATCACCTCCCCAATTATAGATATAAAAAATATTGTAGTCTCTAAGCATCTAGCTAATGAGATGATAAACTGCTTGGAAAATAAGGTAAAAACATATGCTAGTCCAATCTTGTAATAGAGACCTCCCTGAGCCGTGGGAATTCATGTTCCGGCTTCGCTTGATGATCTGAGATAATAGTAGGTACATTCTGAAGGTGTTGTGGGCTCGCTTAATATAAACCTGCATCCCGATTCTATGCTTCAACATATAGGCTTGCTTGATGTGTGCAAAAATACATGCAGGCTCGCTTATGAAGACCCCGAAATAAACCACAAAGGAGACGAACAAAAATACGCAGGCTCGCTTGATAAGAGGGACAGGCTCACTTGATATTTGTTGATGGGATGAAATCAATTCATAGTTGCAAGGCCACCATCCGTAAGAAAAAAATATATATTGAACTGGCATGCCTGTGAAAGGAGGCTAACCTCCGAGATATCAGGCTCGCTTGTGGTGATTCCGGTGATAGAACAAAACCCAGACCTGTGAAAAAAGATCAAAGGGACAAAAATTCATAGGATTGGCATTTTATCTGCCCAAACCACCATACCATTCCTAATGTGAGAAATCTGCAGATACCCATATTCCATCTGAATTCCAGTTTTAGACAATCTGTCTGCTTTGGTATTGTTCTCTCTAAATATATGAGCCATGGGCAGAGACTCCAGTAATGACCATAAACATTTCGTTCTTTCAAGCCAACCAGCACAAGGAGAAGAGGAAAGGTTAGACTTGCCCAGGATAGCATGTATAATGATCTCAAAGTCACCATATATATGGACGTTTTCCAGACCTAAGTTCCTAGCAGCCAATAGACCAGACCACAAAGCCATCAGCTCGGCCAAGTTATTGGTACCGGGACCACCATTACAGCAAATAAGAATCCTCTCAACCTTGGACAGCTTGACCTAAGCCCCACAATCCATCACCCCATCCACACAAGCACCATTGAAGAATACAGCAGGGAGAGAGATGCGGTGAGGTATGATCCTCCTAGACCCATCAGCAACTGTTCCCAGAGGGACCACTCTAGAATCAATCCAACCCATAATATCACTGAAAATGCGACCAACATTAAAAGGTATGTCCTAAAATACAATTTGGTTCCGATGCAACCAAATCACCCATATAAAGAAAAAAGGTAATGATTGATACTTCCCTTTAAGGTTGTCCCATCTGTTTGCTACTTCCAGAAAATTTGTAGGGGTCCATTGATCTAGGATAATATAAGGTGTAAAGAGCTTCCATATCTTAAGGATCACTGGACAGGAGAAAAAAAGGTGATCAATCGATTCACCATTTAGATGACAATATACACACCAGCCCGGACCAGAAACTCCCCTTCTGGTTAAAACAACCCACGTGAGAATCTTCTGTCTCCATACTAGCCATCCAAAGAGAAGGATTTTTTTGGGAATTCTCCTTTTCCAAAATTTCTCGAAACCTAACTCTGACAGCTCCGAACAAGCAAAAAATTTGATGTTAAAATAGATTTTTTTTACAAATGGAGCCTCATTCTTGTACTTACCTCCCCAAACAATTTTATCTCCATCATTGGAGAGGCATAAACCAGCCATCTGTATTTTCCTCATAAAATTCGACCATTCCACTGTATCCGGTCCTGAAAGCCCCATTTGTACTGCAGATTTAATGTCCGGAGCACCATGGTTCCAATAATGAATTTCTTGTGATAGAAAGAATATCCCCTTCATGGAAATTCGATGAAGCATCTAATCAGAAAAAGTATGAACCTCATACATACCAAGGATTTTGTCCCCATGTAAGAGGATCGAGAGACCATTTCCGAACCTCCAAGATAAACCATCCGCCAATATAAATTGAATCTGCATAAAGCCCACCCTTACCAATGATATTGAGCATGGGGACCAGAGCTGATTACAATACAGAAGCTGCATCGTATCCCCCACCAGATATTTACAAGAAATTATCTGAGACCATATGCCTTTGGTATTGATCGCACGCCATAAATATTTTGTGAGAAGGGCGGAGTTGAAAGCCCTGGTGTTGATTATACCCCAAGCACCCATATCTTTTGGGCAGCGTAGTGTCCGAAGACTACACAGATGATATTTCTTCTTCATGTTTGGTCCGCCCCATATAAATCTGGCAATAATGGATTTGATCATATTGATGATTTTCTCTGGAATGTAAAAGAGGTGTCCCCAATAAACTATGAGTTGATTTAAGACTTCTTGAACCATAATGAACCGGCCCCCCAACGACAACCATCTGTGTGTCCACTTATCAATTTTATGTTTGAATTTCTCGATGAGCTAGATCCAATCTTTCACCTTGTACCCACAAGGTTTAATCCTGTATCCCAAATATAAAAAACCTTCGACAATCGGTCTAACTTGTACACCCAAGAAATCATCAATAAAGGAGATTTCATCCACATCCCCATACTCAAACATGAGAAAATATTTATCCTTGTTTACACATAGCCCAGTGCCAGCAGAAAACTTTATAAGAATGAAATGCACATAGAACCAGTGATTCTGAACAATCCTTCCAAAGATGAGCACATAATCAATGAAAAAATAGTATGAGACACTTATAGTTTTTGAAAAGGAGAAACCAACAATATAGCCCATGCGTGAAGCCATCTTCATAAGACAACTAAATCCATCCATAACCATAATGAATATCAATGGAGATAAAGCGCAAATCTGCCTCAACCCATAGCCAGCTCCAAAGAAGGAGGTTGGTACACCATTAACCAAAACAGCATATCGAATAGAAGAAATGCATCCCATAATCCACTGGATAGGTCCAATAGGAATACCAACCTTTAGCAGCATGTAATGTTCATTTTTTAGGAATTTCTGCAAAAGGGTCCTCAAGGACGCTGTATAAGAGAGGAAATGTAAAAATAAGCTGAAAGGGGGCTTGGATCCCCTTTTTAACTCACTCAACACTTCTCTTCCAAAATTTGAGCTCAAATAAATAAGCCTATA